>WAAD01004145.1:125940-164080 GCA_013389945.1 Fregata magnificens | reverse complement strand
TTCAAGCTGCAGACACAATACACATTCTGGCCAATGCTTAAGAGACATTTAAGAAAGCAGAAGTGCTCTGAAAGAGTTTTGTTTTATGAAGATAACAGTTGTTAAACTCTCTGTGCAATGGTTCTGGTTTTCCTTTTTTTTTTAAAATAAGAAACCCACAAACCTTTTCTTAGGTTTCTCCTGTTACAAAGAAATACGTGTTGTGCATTGACTTTCAGTCAAACAAAAAATGATTATTTCTAATATATCCAAAGTCACTTCTCCAAGAGACCCCATTCCTACTGACCTGAAAACCCAAACCACACGTAACTTAAAAATTTCCTTTCCCCTGCCCCATTTTCCTGCAGTAACTTTGTGACCTGGAACGTGGGGTGCCTCCACACTGTTTCTGAATAGTATTAACTTGACTACCACAACAAGGGGTGCTGTCAGCTTTCTTTTGTAAGAGCTTTTGGTTTGGCTTAATTTTAAAACAATTTCTTCCAAACAAACCTTTCTTTGTTTCATTTTTTCTCTTAAAAGCACAAAAAAATGCCGAACAAAGAAGTAACGAAGAGTCCATCTCTTCATCCAAGTCTTAATCATTACTTGAGATGGAAGCGCTATTTAGGCAGGCTAACCTCAGCTCTGAGAGGAGCACACTACCACAATATGACTTAATTTTCTGCTTGCTCCTTAGACCAGGGGTCAGCCTCAAATCCCTAATTTCCTAGTCACTACAAATCCTCTTGAAGACCAAAATCTCCAGGAACCCCTTTTGACTAGTGTATCAGTGCTAGAGAGACCAAACCACAGCAGGCAGGTATTGGGAGCATTCGTCAATTAGTAACTCTCTGAAAGAATTCTCTTAGTCACCTTATGATCGCGATAGTTTTGTCTCCTATTTATTTCTCCCACAACAGCCTCTTAAGACTAACTGCTAGCTGACAGGCAAAACAATATCAGAAACATAAGTTACACTATATATACTGCATATATTTATACACACACACACACGTGTGTATATACATACATATAATCTGCATTGGTCTTTCAGTTTTCCTCTACCCATCATCTCATGCATTTTTCCCCAGACGGCTTGGCAGCTTTTAGGACATTTTTGAAGTCAGAGTTCAGTGAGGAGAATGTGGAGTTCTGGCTGGCCTGCGAGGACTTCAAGAAAACCAAGTCCTCCACCAAGATTGCCTCAAAAGCCCAAAAGATTTATTCTGACTTTATACAAGCTGATGCTCCAAAGGAGGTAAATAGTTTTTTATGTGCTTTGGGTACTGAGGATGGGAATCAAGTGGAAAGTTCAGATCCATGCATGACAGAAAATACAATTCAGCGTGGCTGTACTTCCATTTTCATGTCAATTATTTACCAGGTAGAAACCAGGTAGCACCAGGTATGGTTTATACTTTAAATACATTCTTCACACAGCGCGTGAGTTTATCTCTCCTCCNATCATTATTTTAAAAATGCTTACTGTGAAGGAACAAATTGCTAATTAATTATTGTTCACATTCTACTCCCTAACAAACTTTTACACTGATGCTTTTGCCTTTGATAGTGAGCATGCTTTGAATGTCCCCATGTCTTACATAAGATTGAAATCCATTTTATTACTATTAAAACCAAAAAATCCTTACAAAATACACAGGGCCAAAACCTAAAACGATGCTGAGTACCTTCATCTCTAATTTAGTTTTCGGTAATTGGTACTTCATAGGATTTGGTTTGGCAAAAAGATGAGACAATCCGAAGCAAGTTTCTCCCTTCTTTTTTCAGTGATGCCATCTTTTTAGGAGCCAAATAAAATTAAGAATTCAGTATGCTAGGAAATGAAGGGATGACTTTCCTGCTTATATGCATCAGGCAGGGTGTTCGGGAGGAAGTTCAAATGCAGACCGTGTCCTGTGCACGAACAGACCTCAGCTTTTCAATCAAACTGACATTGGTTTTATGCCTCCTTTCTTCCTACAGATTAATATTGACTTCCATACCAAAACCCACATCTCTCAGAATATCTCCGAGCCCACCCTCAGCTGCTTTGATGATGCTCAGAGGTTAATCTATAGTCTCATGGCAAAGGACTCTTTTCCCAGGTTTCTAAGGTCAGAAGCGTACAAGGAACTAGTAAAGAAGCAACAGAACGGAAATCAGAAGAGATGGCTCCCATTTTTGTGAGAAAATGCCTGAGTGACTATGAATTTGTAAATGTCTCCCATTGCAACTCAGTACAGATAATATTTTATTAAAGTGATTGTACAAACCAGATCTAAGAATTGCCTTTGCCAGCTTAAGTACAATATGCACATGATAATTTCTAATAACGGTGGAGAAATATTCAAGAAACAGGATGAAATATGCTGAGACATTTGAGCTACCTTTTTAGTAAAGAAGTTTGCCATTGATCATTTTTCCAGTGCTTGCTTTATTTGTCAAAGTGTTTTCATACTTTTAAGCAGAATGTTTTGGTTTTCTGGTTTGCCGTTGATTTTTCTTTAGAAGTATGGCCTCAAAAATAAATTCGTTTCAGTGGACTTGAATACATTTACTCATTCATTCATCATCTTGTTTGTAATTTGTAAAAAAATGTAAAATCCTCTTGTAAACATGTTTTATACCAGTTCAAAACAGGAGAAGTAGAAATATGGCAGATAACACGCTATGATAATATTTAATAAATGGGCAGCTGCTTTATAACAAATGTTCCTAGCATGCAGAGCAAATTAATGTTTCATAATACAGCTGTCTTTGATATGACTCTCTTCAATTTTCTTTGTGTTTATTTCATCTAAATTTTTGTTGAAAAGTCTCATTTATTAATTGTGTAGGCATTTTGGAAAAAAAGGGAGTAAATCTTCCTTTGTATATTTTCAATTAATAATTCTTTTTTTTGCTTTTCCAAATGTATCGGTGATACTGTCCCCATGCACTCATGAAGAAGTAATGTCAATAATTATTACCACTTTTCAGTGAAATACAGATAAGCAGAAAAATAGACATCAGAGAAACAGTTTTAGGCAAGTAAGCATGTAAAGCAGAATTTAGTCATGGTGTTATTTTTCAAACAAGCAAGATATGATAGGATTCTAGTGCAATCTTCAGGTGTCTACAAATGCACACACTGATCTCGTTCATTACTATTAGAGGATTTATTGCATATATTTAGGTGAAGGAAGGAGCTGTGGCATAATATTGAAGAAAAAAAATATTTAAAACCATATGGGGCAGGAATAAGCTTCACTATGGAAAATAATTCTAAATATGAGAGACAGTAATAAGATTTTTCTAAAAAAAAGAAAAATCTTTCTTTTGATATGAATTTGATCCTTTTGCTTTTGAGTTGCTCTAAATCTCCAGGAATCTCTCCATGTTTGGAACTCTGTTCATGCCTTCTACACACCATCACATCCTCTGTGCAAAAGGTCCTCTCTATTTTATCAAACTACATTAAGGAACTAATTCGTTTAGACCATAAAGGATATTAAGTACTCTGAAAGCCCCGATACGCTGCCTTCGGTATACATACATAATCAAATGTACTTCGGTTAACGTCCTGCCACAGCTTATGTAGGTAAGTAGGTAGGGTGTAAAATACCTATTCTTTGATACCCATCATCTATTCTATCACGTAGTTTTTCTTCTTGCTGTCTGCGTTTCTTTTTCTTTTCTTTCTTCCCCAGTACTAGTGGTTAACAGAGAAATGAACATGATCGCTGAAGTTGAGCTACAAGGAGGATGTGGGTTTGTTTTGCAGTCCCACAGCTACCATTCATTTTGCAATGATACTTCAGTGGAAAATTGCAACTTCCGCCTGCAGCGCAGCCTTGGTATCCTTTCTGCACCAGGGGATTTCTGCTGGTTAAAGTCACAGTAAAGACAGCAGTCAGGATTGCTGAAATTACATCATTTACTCAAAAATGTAGCGAGTCATTTTCCCTTCTTACAAATCCAATTCTCATTTTCAGAAGAGAAAATTCCCACATGTAGGAAGAAGTGGGATCACATCACCTTTCTTAGTGGGGCAAGCAGAAACCCAAAAAATCCTGCTCTAGCAATTGTTTGGGACCTAAGGATAAAAAAAGTACTGTGAAAAGAGATGTGTGATCATGAAATCTCCCAGCTGTCTCTGTGCTCCTTTAAAACCTGCGCATTTCTGACTTTACCCCATCACAAACAGAGCTAGAAAGTGGTAGAAAGATGGCTGCCAGGGATCTCTAATTCCTGACTGTTTGAAAACACAGCATAAGGGGAAGTTAAAAACATATATAAAATAGTCAAACCTGATAAAAATAATGCACGTTATTATTCTGGTAACTATATAAAAACAATAGTAGGAAGCATCATGTCCACATGATGTCTGGCTGATTCTCTATGATCAACAGCATAATTATCATCAAAAGAGTAGATCATTCTTAACATTTTAGCTTTTACATTCATTTTAATAGTTACCTAATGAAGCATCATGAATGGTTTTAACACATTTGCAATGACTTTAAAATGTTTTAAGAGAAATGTATGGTAATTGCACTTTTAGGGCTTATCACAGACTCAAGTGTAAAGTAACAGTACTAATCCATTCATAACCCCCTAATTAAAACTATGCTAGTTTTAATTAACTAAGAAAGTTAATTAAGCTTTTGTTGTGGATCAAGTCTTTCAACATTTTTATTAATTAATCTGTTTCAGATGCTTAAATATGAGATGAAACTTTGCAAAGTTTAAATAAATGATCACTATAAATTCATATATACCCAACGATAATTGGATGCACATTCACAATTAATTTTTAAAACCCTCAGAGCGCTATCTGGCTATATCATATGCAATTAAACAAAATAATCTACAGCATATTGAAGTGTTTTGGAGTTTCACGATCAAATTTCTGAAAACTTCTACAATATAACTTATTATTAAAGCATTATTAAAGATCCATTTCAGAAAGTATCGGAAAACACACAGATGTGAAAGATGGGAGCCAGTAGTCTTTATTTATCTTCATTTTCTAGGTCTAAAACTGATACTTCATACTTCTGCAACACCAAAAAAAGGTCACAGCCTAGCATCCGAACTATGATAATTTGACATAGGAGAAGGCCAGGCACTGAAGTGTGATTTAGAAGATTTTGACTGAACTTTGCCAAAATCCCAGAGCTTTACCAAGGACTTCCAGCATCAGCTTGGCCCAATTGTATAACCTGTTGTGCAGCAGTTATGAAATTGAGAAGTTCCCTCCATCTTCCATCGCAATGTAATATACTTATGCCCTTTAATATTTGGGGAGCATGCAGATGCTCCAGGAAGGCAGGATCTATGTTCAGGCTTCAGAGTGATCCTTCAGAGCAAAGCCGCTTAATATCAGAGTAATATCTTCATTGTCAAAGCTACTAAAGTTTGAAAAACCTGGATATAAATTTTGTGGAGAGGGGTCACAACTAGTCTTGTAAGTTTGTACATCGTCTATTCCTGTGGAACCTCAAGCACTAACACATTACCAGAATTATTTATCCTAATAACAGCTCTGGGTTATGATAGGAAAAGAAGAGAAGACTACAGTGTTGTTAATACTGAATATTACACGTTCAGTAATTTTCTTACAGAAGTTATGGTGGAATTTTTAGGGAGGTTTTTTTGTGGGTTTTTTTGCTAGCCCATAATAAAAAGAGGAAGAAAATACTGTTGTAGCTAAATAGAAAGCACTTGTAAGAACTTGCATTAGAAACCATGTTTGCACTCCAAGCCTCCCACTTGCTTTCACTGAAAAATAATAAGTGGCTACTTGGGTTTTTTCCCCCTCTGTTTACAAGTCCAAGCCAGGCAAAAATCTCAATTCTGAGAAGAATTTTTTTTTTTTTAAAGGACTCGATCTCTTTCAGCACAAAAAAGTAGATTTACAAAAAAATCCTACCAAATAGAAATAGTAGAAATAAATGCAAAGTGGACACCACATTTCTNNNTTAAAATTAAAGGCATAATAATATAATAATAAAATAATATGCACTATATTACATATTTTGTATATTTATATAATATATAAATATAAAATATTAAGCATATACATAGATATAATAAATGCATAATTTGTCCTCAACACAGGACTGACATCAGGATTGTTCTGAAGCACAATATCGCAAATTATAGGCAGCCAGGTATATTTCCAGTGGCAGACAGGACTTTGTGGGACTCCTACCTATGTCTTGTCAAAGGTTTGTTACATTCAGCATGCTTCTGTAAATGTTGGAGATGAAGACTCCCTATTTTCTCTTTCGTCAGAAAATTCTCTGCTAACACTACAATGCAAAAATGTACTTGAACAGACACACATAATCACAGGCTTTGCACAAGAACCTCCTAGACTTTTGTTTTGATCTTGATCCAAACAAAAACGTTCAGAATACAGAATCCCTCAAGCAGTGTCTGCTGTTAATCAAGACGACCATCACGCTAAGAACCTACACAGTTTGAAAAGGGTTTTGCACCCATTAACCCATCCTGAATAACAGTTTTGCTCGTGTACCCAAATATATAAGTCTAACATTCATCTCTGGTTACAGAGTTGTCAAAGTGGATTTTCAATTAGCAGTTTTCAGTGCAGGGCGCTCCTAAGGCATCTTGATTGATGTCAGACCTGAGAGACCTGTCCCCATGGCATACTGACACCCTGCTCGTCCTCTCCTCCCTGAGCTCTCTCCAGCCACTGGGGCAACAGCACCCTTCTTAAACTAGCCTTATTTTCTATATATAAGATCTCTCTCTTGATGAGATGTCTATGGGAGATTCCCTTCTTGACCCAGTTCAGCTGTTTTAGAGGATACAGCTTCTGAAATGAAATTCAATCATGGAAAGAGGCAGTAACAGCTTTAACAATTGCTGCAATTTATCCAAACATGGATGATACCAGTGTGGTCGAACTATTCCAGCAAGCAGCAGCTAGAAAACATTCGGTTTGACAACTTCCCCGCATATGCACGTCAGAGCTGGCTCATTACATTTTTTATTTTTATCTTGTCTCTATATCATGCATCTTTAGGAATGCTCCACCTTGTGTGGAATTGTGTGAATGAAGGCACAGAAGCCAGTGGAAGGGCCCCTGCTCACCTATGTGGGTGTTAGATCAGATACAAGGTAATACAATCCACTATCTGAACTAGAAATAGAAAATATCCAGAAGTTCTGAAGACTAGAGGCCAAAAATAGCTGGTTTTTACCAGAAAGACTCCCTGAATTTTGGGGAAGATTACCTGCTACATCTGGACTTTACTGCTATGTCTAAGAAAGGGAAACCTACTATATATAATTTGGCTCCTGCAAAGAATGGCAGGTAGATTGAATTAATGAAATCAGTATAACATCTTTATTTCTGGATGACAATTACACTTTGTATTGCTGGTGGAACTCTAAAGCACATTATGGATCTGAAAAATGAAGCATACTTTCTGCCTTTCAGTATACTGAAAAACAAGAAGGAAAAAAAAAATCCATGAAAAGAGGCATTGTCACATTTGGTTAATCATACGTGGTTAAAGGTCTTGTAGCTCAAGCAGCAGCCCATGTTTGTTAAGGAAAAATGAAACTGAGTAAAGAAAACGAGATCTCCATGCATATTCACCTTCATTCAGTAAATACAGCATGATACGCTGTCTCTGCACTGCCTAGGAACTGTAATTGTTTGATATTGTAATTTTGAAAAAACTTAATTTGAAATACTCATTTAGTAATGGAAAGTATTTTGAAGAACTGACAAGTGACACTAAAATTATCACTAAAAGTTCTACTTTAAGTATTCTTAAGCTGTTCATTTTGAGAGAAAACACCTCCTAGAAAAGTTTCCTTTCCGTTTTTTCCCAGCTTTTCGACTTCTGTAATATTAGGCCTTGGAAATTAGACTCAATGTATTCTTATACGTTTCAGAGGAGGCCCTTGGTGCTTTGATCTTTAGTGAGAAAAATGAGATGATACTAGAGCAAATGATTCCCTGCCTTATTTTGTTATATTGTTGCTATGGTTTCTAGCTGCCATGTTACCAATTTCTCTGTCCTAAATGAGATATTGCCTTGTATTTTTTTTTTCTATATTGCATGGGTTTAGTTATTTGCATATAAAATGAGTAGAGCTGGATTTGTCTCTCAGTCCATATCTGTTTCCATTTAGGTTTGCATGTAGGTTATTTTTACTTCTGTGAATAGTTTCCCTGCTATGCATAACAGTCCTGGAAAGGCAAACAAAAGCATGTACTCAGTAAAAACTCTAGGGAAACCATTTTTTTTCTAATAGAGTGGTTATAACTTAAGGGCTCATAAACCAGAAAAAAAGGGGGAAAAAATCCTTAAATAAGTTATGCTTCTTGAATAATTTCAAATGTACTATGCTGTCTTCTAAATATCATGTTTTAGCAGAGAGAAGAGGGAAGGAAGAGAAGAAATCATGAAGATGTATGATTTAGTATTTTGGATAAAACCCCTCCATATTCTTATCTGTGTTGGCAGCAACATCTCCACGCCTCCGCAGCATGGGGAATATAGCAAGGCAGGATACAGAGAAGATTACCCAACTCAGTCTCCCACACTGGCCAATCATCCCTAGGTTGAAGCTTCTTTGGTGAGCTGCACTGTATTCACCTTTCAATTCTTCACCAAATTCCAGTGGTAAAAACCCTCTTATTAAAAATGTATTACCTTTTTCTCCCTCTGAAATATAGAATAACTGTGCTATGTTAACTACAGGATACAGAGTCTTTAGTCTTTACCACCACACATAAATAATGTTATTAATAGTTCTTCTGATCTAGTCATAGATATTTCTGCCACTAATCTACATAAATATCCAACATCCAGGGCTCAAGGGGCATTTGCTTCTAAATAGATAAAAGATAAATAATGTAAAGGAGTATAAATATGGCAAACTCAGGAAAGCTCATTCTTCACATAATATAACAGGGGAAGCTCCTTTGAAAGGTTGAACTGGTTTGTTATTTAAAGCATTATATTCAATAGAGAAGATGCATAGGCAAATTCAGGCTGAATGGGCTGACAACAGAAAACCTCTGGCACTGTAAAATGACACTACATAAGCTAGGAGATGCCAGATAAAATGCCATGGACAGACACTAATGCTTGTATTGCTAATATTTTTTTAAGTTCTGCACTCTGTCTGTGTGGTCTTTTACCCACACTCCTCACCGTGAAGGGACTTCTCTTGCTTCAAGTCCATTCTAAATTTGTACAGTGCTTGTACACTTGTCTTGAAGCACCATCAGCAACTATACAATATGAATAGTTTCAAATTGTTTAGAATTTAATTTCCAGAACAAATGGATTGGATTTTGATCTAAATGCAATCGTTTTGCCTGTTGTAATGAGATGAAATGGCAGTAGTGAAAAGCCCTTGTATTTATTGAATTTTTTACCAGAGCTGAACCTTTTAGGAGAATAAAATGAAAATTGTGGCTTGTTAAATGGCATAAAAGGGGTTTTTGTGACCTATCTTTTCCTGTCAAATGGTAAGTGCAACATATTCCAGACTAGACAGACTTATTAATACTGACACCTTTTACAGTCCCAAATGATTTTCACCATTGATAGTGAGTCAGTATTGGAAATTCTATATTCTGAGACAGGAATTATTAGAATGAACCGTACTTAGATAATACTTCATACTTTCTCATATTTATGCCATTTTTCAGTTATTCTCAAACTTTGTGGCGATCTCTCTGCAGTGACAATGACATACCACATTGGAGCTGAATTCTGTTGCTGGGAATACATTGGTTTTCTTAGCGAAATTGCATTTTTGCATAAATTTTAAAACAGGAAAATTGGATGTTTTAAAAATATGCTTGCTGTTCGCAGCCATTTTTTTCATGGTAACTCTCCAAGCTTTTTCTAACATTTTTATTAGGACTAACATTATTTTTGCCACACATGACTAGGTAATAAGTCTGTATTCTGAACTGAAATTAGAATTGGAGGAATGGTAAAGGGGGAAACAAACAGAGGATTCCAGTTCTAAAAAATGTTCATCTGGTGCCCTAAAAATCTCCACAGGTTTCTGTGAAGTGAATTAATAAAAAAGAATGCCTACCACTATTAAGTACTTTATCCCCTCAAAATGCAGTTTCAAGTCAACTGTATCTATGGATTTAATAATTATGAAAATAAAAACTTCTGTTTTTTTCTTAAACAAAGGGGGGTTTTGTTTGTTTTGTTTCCTTTTAGAATGGACGGCAGTATGAATTAATTCATACTTTACTGTCCTCTGTGAAAACAGGCTTTTATGCACTGGTAATTGAAGTCCATCAGACAATTCCTAGGAGTTGTTGCTTACCAAAGTGCTTATGGAAGCATTGCTGTCTATGTCACAAAATTATCTGTTCTTATTTTTTAAGAAAATTGTATCTCACATCTTATTTTTGTAATAAATTTCAATATTATTTTGGTGTTATTATTTAATTTTTATGTTAACTATGAATTTAAAATTATCCCTGGAATTGATCTTTTGTTGGCAGTCGTATGAAAAAACACTAATTACAAAAGGAATTACAGCCCATTAGAGATCTCCTTTGAGTTCTTCAATTATGTAAAAGCAAGGGAAATTCATATGCAAATGAAATCTGCAGGCATTAAAAAGGGAGGTAGTACAATGTAATTGCAGAGAAACTGCACAGAGGCAGCAGAATAATGACAGAAAAAAAAATGTAATGAGATTCAGCTTCTTAAATGTTAATCTAATGTATTTAAGGGAAGACAGCTTGAAATGCAGCCCATTGGGCAGGTGATAATCCAGCAATATTGTTGAAGGACATTGTGCACCTTGGTATAAGAGCTTGTTTATTCAGATGTATGTACTAACTCTTATCAAAAACACCTTTCAAAGATCAAACCAATAGATAATATTTATACAATGCCCCTTTAGGCTTTGGTTACAATGGGAGCATAGAAATCAAATTCCAGGAGCATGGCCTTGCATTAAGGACAACCCGCTCCGCTGAGCTTTGCTTCAAGGATTGAAAGCAGTACATATGGATCTGAATGTACAGGTCCAAACGCAGTCTTAGAATTCAATACACGCCTTGAACGGTACAGTCTGGAATTACTTAGGGCTCATTTCTTTTTCAAAATACTATTAGTATTCACAGGGCAGAGAACTGTTCCTCCCCCAAATTTTCATACATTGGCATTTTGAAATTGGAGGCACTCATTTATCCGAAAGATATTAGTGAATCGGCAGGAATTCAGTGACTAGGAAATTAGGGCAACAGATGTTTGATTTATGAAGAAGCATTAAAGAGATGAGCATAAATACGGTGTCTCAGTCAAGGAGATGTGAACCATGTGTGTTAAAGCAGCATAAACCCAAAAGACATGGTTTGTGATTCAAGGAACCAGAATGATGGGATTACAGCTACACAATACAGATTGAGGCTTTATTAGGAATTTTTCCTTGTTTATCCTAAGGGAAAGGACAGAATTCCCATGAGATGGGATACTCACTGGAATGATAAACAGATAATGGACCGGAGGAGAAATCCTCACTGGCACGGCAGATGGGCTTCACCACTAATAATTCTTTTCTGGCATAATTCACTTCAGCTGGACACTGGCTCCACCACCACAGCAGACACTGAACACAAAGTTCGTGCTCAACTCCCATACAACAAAACTGCCCAGGTTTCTTGTTCCCTTGACTCCTAAGTATCCTGGCATTTTCAGGGAAATGTCTTTATAGAATTCAGGCACAACTGTCCTTGCCAAAGAACTGGAAAATGTTACAGTGGCTAACATCTGGGAGAAGAAAGGTGAAAAATCAAGACAGACATCAAGATTAATTTGCTTATTTAGGCAGTAATTTAGGAAAATATTTAATCTGCTTAACTTTCAGCACCTAAGCAATCTGTCTTGAGTAATTATGGCAGGAAAGTACATTGCAAACATTGGTGTCCTGTTGAATCAGTGTTGGCAGACAGACCCAACTGCTAGTGCATTTATAGGAGCAATTCAAAGTTCTGCGGAGAGTACTTCTGCAGCACTAAGGGGCATTATTTTAAAATAAAGGCATGTTTTGTATCCACATCTATTTTACATTACACCTATATTAAGAAAATAGTTGGTTTGATACAGTAATTTAAACATCTTACAAAACACTGTGGTACCACCTTGTGGCAGCTTTTTAGATAGCACTGTTGGCATTAAGACTGTAAATGAATATTTTACAAATGAAATTAGAACAACTAGCATTTGCTCTGATTAGAGTTTTGAGCTACGTTCAGAACCATCTGCATCCTCCTAGCAACTAGAATACTTTATGGATTTATGGGTCTCTGTTATAGAATATTTGAAGTAAATTTCAAATGTATTTCAGTGGAAGCTGGATATCAGTGTTCCAACACTATTAGAAAATCACTTTATATATGTCTAAGAACTCACCTGTTGAATCTTCTCAGTCTGGAGTTATGCATGTACTCAAATACTGTCAAAGTTGGGAAGCGAAAAGACACAAACAAGGGAATTTTCTGCCTCCATCAAGGCTGAAAAATCAGTGACAACGTTTCCAGCTCTGGGCTCCAGAAACAAAAACAAACCTCTTTTCAGGCACAGCGACGGGAGAAGCCACCAGGTAGCTCTGTCAGGTAGGACTGACTGACAGCTCCTGTAACCGCATCCCTGCCTGTGCAAGATCAGGAGGCTGCTGAGAGCAGGCTGGCATAAGCAGCACAAGAGGGAACTAACAGACATGGAGGAGCCCAGGTTGTCCCTATTGTCTCACAGATCTGCAAAGAGAAGAAAGCCAGTGAGAGGTATGGAGAGGTGACGCGGGGAAGACAGGGAAGAGAGCTTCTGCTCTCATGATGTTAAGATTAGAGGAAGGCACGGAAGACCCTGGAAGGCAAACAGGTGTGTAACTGAGCTGCCATGGTAAAGATGAGGTTTTGGAAAGAAAAACACAGAAATCCAGATACTGCTAAGTGGACTGGAGACATCAGACTGAAAAAGCATTTATTTTAGGTGGCCTGGCTGGGCCAGTAGCTAATTAGCCCCTCTGTACTCTTCCAGTTTTGAATCTTTTTAGAAGACACCAAAGTTTAACAAACAGTACTGTTTCAAGGACCTTTTGGTCTGCTTCTCCCACAGCCATCTTCATGCTCCTTTCCACATCACTGCAGGAAATAAGGTTTCTGCTCTTAAACAAGACGGACCATCTGTTTAGACTTTGTGCTTTCGTTTAAGTCCATCTCAGGGTATTGAAGTCTAGGTACAAATTTATCTCTTACAGCTTTGACTGATTTGAAAACACAGAGCAGGAAGGAGAACTCCTCTTGTTTGAAAATGGTAGTTAACAGGTTGTGTATTGTGTGTACAAGGAAGCTCTGGGTTTCTTCAATTTTGAAGCAGCTTGCCACATTCCAGCTCAGACTCATATGTGCTGCTGTTTTGTTCACTAACTACAAGCATCAGGTTAGTGTAAAAAAGATTAAAAACTGGCACAGAAATTAGGCATGAATGAGCCAATTTGAAGCAAGGGCTTTTGGCTCTGCGAGGTCTAGTTGTCCTCCAGCATCCTGCTTTCTAGTTTTGAGCTGAACCCCAAAGGGAAAGCATTGGGACTATGTATTACAGCTATTGATTAAGGTTGGCAATGAAATGTGAAAATGCCAAAAGATCAGATGCTTGTGTCAAGCTGAAGAGAAAGCATAAGGCTAAAATATAAAGCAATAGAAAATGTGAACAAAGGCTCTTACACCCTCTCAAGAACACTCTCTGTTTAGATATCTTCCTGTCACACTTTCTAATCTCTCCACCCAAATGCCTGTGTTACCTCTCTACTTCAGTCAGATTTAAAAAAAAAATTCACAAAAAAGTGCCCACCTGGTGATTAGAGGAGTAAAAACACTTTCTCCTGAAGCAGCCTGATGGATACTAGTTTCTGATACAGTAATCAGATGTGTACTTTCTACTATTTTCTTAATTTTTAAAAGCTACCCTTTAAAAGCACGCACTGCTGTGTTACCAGTGAGCGTCCCAGCCAGTTACCGTAGTAAACCATTTTTCCACTAAGTAGGCACTTACGCACCTGGGACATTTGTTTTCCAAACTTTCTCATGCATACTCTATAAGGCAATGTTGATCATAAACTGTCAAATAATCTTGGCAAATATCCATCATTTATGGTAGCTATAAGCCCATGCCTTGATGTTACATTAAATAAGTCGTAACTCATGACAAGAGAAGCAGCAGAAAGGGAAGATATATCGAGATAATTAAAGGAAGCTTTCTTAAACAGTTTCTTTAACCTTAACACACTAAACTCCCATTTATCATTTTATGCTGTATACTTGTAACAGACCACGTCACATGTCATCTCCTCAAGAAAGAAGGCCAATTCAGAACGTATTTGAACATGTGCTCACCTCACAGCTGGTGAGCAGAAAGTCAAGTGCCTCACTGTGGAGCAGTCTGAGGAAGAGAAGGAACATTATGAGAAAACATGGGCACGACTGCCTAAGGAGAACAACAACATAGTGAAGTGCAACAGAAATATAGCTTTCTTCTGAAACCATCTTAGAAATCAGTTTAGATTTATACAAGAAGATAGGTGAAAACTCCATTTCCTTCATTTGTGCTCCCGCAGTTATAGGATTAGTGGTAAGGGTACCATCACAAAGTTGTATGTGTTCACTTGTATACACAGAACTGGAAATGAAAACTGTGAAGGCTCAGTGAGAGTCTTCAAACTCTGATACAGCCCTTGTATACTTCCTTGTGCTTTTTTTTTTTTTCTTCTACAATACAGGCTGAATAATGCCCCAGTGGACTGGATAAGGAAGCTGTAAACTGCCATACACAAACAGACTGCAAAATGGAGGATAGAAACGTGGCAGACACAAAGCTGGAGGAGGCTTTCATCAGATGCACCTATAACAGTGAACATTTTTGCTCTCAACTTATTGGTACGTCATTCCTCAGCTTTGTATGCAGAATTCTTTCAAGTTCAGATCTTGCAATCTATATATAAATGAATAGCCTGCAAATCTCTGTTTCTATATGTCTAGTGATTAAATCTGGCGAGGATTTTTCAACAAAAGCTTTTTGATGGGAAAGTTCTGAGTGAACCCCCAGATTTTCTAAAGAAAAACATATGTTTCAAAAGGCTTGTCAGGAAATTTTCTCAGGAAAAGGTTGGAGTGGGGTGGGGGGGAAACAATACAAAACAAAACAAAAACCAAAAAAACCCAAACAATATTTTCTTCATCACCACAACATTTCTTCTCTCTCTTGAAAATAACTAGTGATTTACAAGCTAAGTTGGGACATATGGAGGCGCATGCAGAGTGCAGGACATATCTCAATGCTCCCTCACTCCAGATGCTGCTTATCTTGTGACTAAGGGGTGTCTGTCTGACTGGTGTGGGTTCTTCTGTAAAAGCAGTAGTTTCGGTTCTTCTATAGTGAAGTTGTTACTGACTTTTTTTTTTAAAGTCAAACCCTTTGTCCCCACTTCCCATTCCTCCCCCTTGCCTTTTTTCTTGATTTGGGGTATTTTGGTTTTTGAGGTCCTGATGATGTGATCCCCTGCCTGTCTCTCTACCCACAGAAGGCTAAATGCTACTGAGCGTGGGGGTGGACTTTATGGCCTTGCATGCATTTTTTGGTTTGTCTGACTTGTGGGAGGAAGATGGAGATAGCACTCTGGCCCACATTTAAGTCTCTTCAGCTATATATAGATGTATAGATGTAATATTTCCACAACTGCAGGTTTTAAGGGCCGTCTCAAAAAACAGAAAGAAGGTGGTGGCTTGCACAGAAAGTATCTGCCAACATGCCCACCTATTAATGCATGCCTGAGTCAGCCCACTGTATTGTCCTCCTTACCACTCCTGAATTGCCCATCCTGACCAAGTCTGGTACACAATCCCCTCTTTCACTCAAAGACATCTCCTTCTTAGACTGAGAAGTAAAAATCTACCTATGGCATTTGTGACTGCATCTTTTTAACAAGTTGTGGTGAGAACACTGGAATCAGTGAAGCCTGTTTTCCCTATGGAAACTTGTGTCTTCTACTCCCACAAAGTCTTGCCCTGCTGTCACCTACCACCTCACCTTACATAAGACTATTTCTTACACCCACAACCCTGATGTTTCATGCCTTCTCCCTCCCACTGCCTGTAGACCTCTGGCAAGGCAAGGAACAGCAGAAGCAGCACATGGTTCGGAGACGCCATGTGCTGTTTGTCAGCAGTGTATCAAACCCAGCCTCCTCTACCCACTCACCAGTTTCATAAAGCCAGAAGGACCATACCTACACCCGTCCGTCAAGTTCAGTTACAATTGGCTAAAAGCTTGAAGAGTTACTGTGCAGGGTGGCCAGGCAGATGGAAGACAACATGATAACTAGGCTTCATTCTCTTGGGAAACAAGTTTGAAAATGCATTAATCTCCCTCTTTATGAAGAATAGATCACCCAGGAATAGAACCTGGTTTCTTACCTGGTTTCAGTCCTGTTTGCCCAGTTACATACAGCAGCACACACTGGCAGAACCGCTGGCTTTGACGACTCTGCCTCAATGACCCAAATCACTCAAGCACAGGCACAAAAATAAAACAAACAAACAAACACTTTACCAAGGTTTAAAGGGACAAAAAGAACAGTAATTTGCAGAAAGGTGGGCTCAGACAAGACTCTGTAAAAGGTGTTTCAAAAAATTAAAGTTTACCTTAATTACCAGCAGGGGACAGCAAGGCTTTATACATACACAGAGATTTATCTGCTTTTCTGCTCTGATAAAAGAGACTGTTCTGCCTTTAGATATCATTGGGCAAAGGCTTCCAAAAAGGAAGAGTCACAAGTGCTCAAATTCAGCCAGAACTGTAGGATAATAATAGTAAAGATCCAGAGTACTGATCTCAAGGTTCAATCTTAGATTAAATATACAACGACAATCACCCTATCTTACTTACCAAAATATCCAGGGAGAGATTTAAATTTTTAATTAAAGATATTTAGTGCTATTTTACATGCTGAATGGGATCCTACTTGCCCTTAGTTGCTATTTCAGAAGGGTAGAGATCTGCAGGTTCACTGTCATAGCTGACAGCCCTATACCTTCAATATTTTAGGGCACTTAACAATGACAGTATACAACTATATTTAGGCAGCTGGCTCACACTCTCTGGTTCTTTGGATAGGAAAGATGTTTTGAAACGCATGTAATCATTTCTGATCATAGCTGTCCTTCCATGATTTCATATTCCACAAGATTTGATGACACTTTTATCACCAAGGAATGACAACATTTATGCGGTCCCCCATCACAGACTAACAAAAGCCTGCACCGACTACATGTCTTAAAAATCGGGACAAGGGATTTCTTATTTAAAGGACTAGTGAAAATTAGGAAGTCTTCTTTTCAACTTTGGCACGTAAGAAAAAGTGTCCTTTTTGAAAAAATATCAATAGCACATTTTCAGTTTGTTAAAAATGTTTTTGAAAAACATGTACTACCCTGTAAAATCTCCAAATACTGAAAAATGAATGGGACCATCTCCAAATAGCTATCAATGTATGCATGTGCTGTGAATAATTAAACTGCGGTTTCCTTTGAAAAGAATTCTGCAGAACTAAAAAAGGAAAACTATTCCTGTACAAAACTGCATTCTTTCTAATTCAGGAGCTGTTCACGCATCACCCATAGCGAGTGGATACCAGACCAACAGACCGTAACCCAAAAATCTATATTATATTAAAAGTATATATTACATACACACACACATGCATATTTTCTGCATTCCAAATGTGATTAGGAAGTTCATTTTTGTGTTTTGATTATTCATGCAGAGAGGTATTAATGTCCTTGCATACAAAGTGGGCCATACATACCATCCCATACCTAATTTTGATTTCCATGTTTCAAAACTACCATTTCCAAATTTAAAAGGCTTATAAAAAGAACCAGGGTTGAGGTCCAGCGATCTCCTTATTAGTAAAAGAACGAAGTCAAGGAACGAATCAACAAATAACTTCATCACAGCCTATAATCGAAACAAAAATGCAAAAGCAAGACATGTTCAAAATAGGATAAGACACACTTTTTAATGCCAATACCAGTTAAGACACGTTAGACTTATACTGAGACTTTAAATCCAAATTGGATAGCATTCTAAAGAATGTTTTACTCGCACACGATTCTAAAGCCTTTACTTTGCAGCAAGTCAAACTAGGTCATCAAGGTCTTTTTGGGGTTTAAAATCTCTGAATCTATTGTATGAATTTCTTTTGCAAGTATTTTTAAGCCCTTTATAATCTTATCATTACCTCAGTGACCTGACATCTAGAATTACTGTAGGGCCTACTATAAACCTCATGAACCTCATAACTACTCACGTGAACTTCAGAATCAGCAGAATCAGTTCTTGTTTTATTGCTATTCATGAGGTACATGAAATTGTAGGATTGTGCCTGTTATCTGTTTTTCCATCAATAAATCTTTTTTAATGCAAGCTGAGCGTACTAACATTAATCAAATAACGCTCAAAAAGAGAAAACGCAGAACACCCTGGCTGTTGGACATTTATTCTATGATATACACTGGTTGCTATTAACAGCTAGAAACAGTCTTAAGCTTCTGGCAGTTGTACTGTTTCATTGTCAACAGGATTTGCAAGAACTTGAAAATCATACCAATGATTAATGACCTTGATGAAGGAGCATTTCTAGAATTACATTTTTGCAGATCCTGGTGAAGTCAGTTGAAGGTGTAAGGGCTGATCAACTACAGGAACATAACTAAGTCGTAATACCAAGGTTTTTTATCTGTTAGAGACTTTATCTTTCCATTATTATCTAAGGTGAGAAATTAAACTATGAGTTTAATATAAAACTATGTAAAGATGACCAGATTATGGTGCATTTAATGTGGAAGGGAATGCATACAAATGCGTACACATAATTTTAAGTTCACCTACAAATGGAGTCATAGTTCTATTAACCAGCACAGTCTTGTCCCCATCATGTCTAATTAAAAAAACCCCCACTAACAATGACTGTTTGACATTCTCNTAGTATACTAACCATCTTTTCTCTTTTCTTAGCCATTTTTGTTATCAGAGGTGAGCGCTCACAGGTACTTCTGCAAGTCTGCATGTGCGACTGTGCATGTAGGAAATGTTTTATACCCTTCCCTAGGTAGCACAGAGGTTTGGTACATGGCAAATATTATATTGAGAGAGAAAATCCAAGGCCTTTGTGACTTGGTGAAAATGTATTTTTTAACCTTTCAATACTTCTGTGGGGAGGGAGACAGGACAAACTTAGGAGGGAGGCATTAACTTTCAAGTCCAAGAACTGATACTGCAATGCATTTGGTGTCTCATTTCACATTTTCTTGAAATTATTGATTTGTATGGAGACTCAAAATGTCTGTCTAAATCTGTCTAAAATCCTTCCTTTTATAGTCTTGTATAAATATTCCCCAAAAGATCTCACCTTTTCCAGAAAAAAGTATAGGTGGAAGTAGATGGGGCTCTGTAGATGGAAGGCTTGATGGGGCACTGGCAAACATTTGCTTCATTTTGTGATGGGAATATAATCCTCTTTATCCTTTGTCTTCAGATTTTCTTTGCTTTTTCATTAACTATTTTTATCAAAATATTTCTATCAAAATATTTCATTTAACCAAAATATTTTTCCCACATTGAAGTAGTGTTAGGGGGACTTAATGAATTTTTGCAAGTTTTTGTCTGGTAAAAAACCAAACCAAACCAAAAAACCCAGACCTCCCCACCCTCCCCATGCTCTAAACAGACACAAGTTATGTCTCACTGCACAACTAAATATCACATACAAATAATTTCAAATTGGAATTATAAAAGTTTAAACTAAAAATTGATCAGTTATACTTTCTTTAATATACTACCTTTTGTGTTCATGAATCACGATTACGTGATTTAGCTTGGGCTTATAATAATAAAACCATAATGGGTGCATTTTAAAGAAATACCATTTAAATATATTGAAAATGTTTCTTTCAATATCAGGCTTAAAATCTATTTCATCCTTGGATCCAAATGCTAGAATAACTGAGTTAAAAATTCATTTGACCAGGTCTTTAACATATTTTACAGCATTTTTTCTCAGGATTAACTGTTATAATATTTGTAAAAGTCAGGCAGGGAACAGTATTTTCAATAAAATTGAATTACATATACTGAAAATACACACTCTAATTACTTTAATATCTAGCATGAGCTACAACTTATCACACTATAAGTAAACAGAAGAATATCCTTTTCTTTATAGAAAATGACGTATAGCGTAACTGAAAAAAATAGTACCAAATGATGTAATGAAGATCTATTAAATATGTTGATTTATTCATATGAGGAGACAGTGCGTAAGACCAGATTTGGGTCTGTCTGGCAAGAGCATGTGGTTATGTGGGACGTATGTCTCGAACGCAGTTTTTCAGACTACTTGTCCCCAATTTCCTTTTTTACGTTTGGTCTCCTCTGTAGCGTGGTTCTGGGTGGAAGCCTTCTGCTTCCGTTTTAAAAGATTGACTAATCAGTCAGGACTCGTGTTAGTCATTTCACTCGATATTTGTAATCTCATGGTGAGATTAAAAAAAAGCTGTATCGGCAGAAGACATTCAGGACCTATCTGATCTTCTATTTTAATGATGGGACATTGTAAGAGTGTGGAGGAAGCATAGTCTTGCGACATTCAACTTTTAAGTGAAACAGTAGAGTGTGTAAATATGGAAAGCAGTAGATGTAGTCATGTTATATATATCTAAAGCTGTAGAAAAGGAAACAAGGAAGAAAAGAAAAACTTTTCTGCTTTTCATTATCTAAGGAGCAATAAAGCAAAAAGAGAAAACATTTAAAAGGTGTCCCCCAAAAGAAAGGTAAACTAATCCAATGTTAACTGTGATGCAGGGTCAGTCTATCTGAAGCTGCCAAAAATGTATGTATGTGCTTTGGCTATTCATACTCTGAGCAAACCACTTAGAAAAATCCAGTCAAACCCAGGCCAAGTACCTTTGACAGCTTCATAAAACTTGTCAATTCACTTCAGATCCACATTAGGTTGGACTAATAGCTTTTGGAGTTCAGCTTTCCTGGCGCAGACTGGACATATCTAAACTGAGCAAAACTCCCCTGTAAACACTAGGTCTTAGCTTGGGGCTATGTGAAATGCAGAAACCCTAACGTTCTGATAATAAAACTCAAAATTAGTCTTTGCTCACATGAAACTGTACCAAGGTTCATTTTAGATTTTCTCCTTAACAAATTTATTTTTGGATCTAGGTTGTTCTACTGCCTACAGCACATTTGTTAAATCCTGTACAAATCCTTTCTTCTGACTTCTGTTCTTGCTGCTTAGCTATCAGCGGCCAAAACAGGTGTAAGTACTTTCTCCTTTTTCAGTCATGTATATGAATAATTACAGGTTCTGCTTTCCTTGTAATGATTTACAAGATCTAGGGCTGTGACTCCATTCCCTCACTATGCCCCAGACTGAGGATGGGAAGAAAGGTTTCTCCGTGGTTTGCAGAAGAGGCGTTCAATGCTTGTAAAGGAGCACAGCACTGGAGCCTTCCAGTGTCTACAGCAGATGGAAACAGGACAAAACCTCTCACCGTACTGACCAGGGATGGCAAATCGTGACTCTCTAAGTTAGAAAAAAAAGGATTTCTTTTTATGCGACTAATAAAGCTTAAATTGATAATTATTAGAGAACTTAAAAAAAAGATCTCCTCTTTAAGTGAATAAAGTGACAGCCCATGTTCACACCCTGCTACTCTAAATTTAATTTTTCTTGAACATAACATAACTATTCTGTCTGTCAAACATCTATTAACAATAATAAGGTTGGCAGGTTTGTTTTTTCTCTCTGCTATTACTCAAGAGACCGAATTATTTTTGTGAATGCTCAGGAAAAGACTGCTGGAATGTTAAGGTCACACAGTCTCTTTATATCACGTATAGCCTCTGGAAAGCTTATTTTACAGTCTCAGTAGGGAGGACAGAAATGAAATGGAGCAAGAAGCGACTATGTCCCTCATTTTACAGGTGTCAAAAAAGATAGATGATTCAATTCAGTTGCCCACACATAGTGATAGAATGCCATCTGACATCCCCTCATGTACCACCTGATCTTCATTCATCACCTCACAAGACCACAGGGCTCCCACAGGTCCTGTGTCATACTTGCCAGTGCTGCCTAGACTTTCCAGACACCCTACTATATCTCATATGGGGGTAGACACCTGTGCCCGGGCAACTTATATGAACCCAGAAAGAATAAGTTTTTGCTCTAACTCACAAGGGAAATCCATGGCAGACCCAGAAATTAGACCCAGTTTGCTTAAGTGTCATCGCATAACCACAAGACCCCTGATATTGCTGGCAATGAAACTTATTTAAACAGATCAATACTTTTTGGTGGTGGGAAACTGCCTTCTTTTTATACATCCTTCAACACCAAAAAAACCCTATGCTCTATCTTCCAATCACTCTGACATGACTTCTCAGCTATTTTTGTCCCTAACATTTGATCTACTTCCTTCTCGTGTTCTCTGTCATGTACTGTTCTCACTGCTGTAGCAGTAAATACTGCTGATACGTGACCAACATACAGATTAAGATCCATTGAAGCACTAAGCTGAATATCTGCCAATCTAATATTCTGGTATCATACATGCAGTGTGCTCTTTGGAAGTGAAATTGTGACTAGCTGATACAATGAAACTTTATCTATAGCACAATAGTTATAAGCCAAATAAAACCAGACAAAATTTATTTGAATTCAAAATATACAAGTTCAAATTCCTCTAATTGTTTTGAGGTGGCAAGCTGATCTGCTTTCCTTTTTCATGTCTCCACAAAGCCATATTTTCACCAATTCCAAATGTCTTTAACCTGCTTTGATATTTAGTCAGGTGCATGGCTGCATCTAGTGAACTGACAGGAGAGTGAACTCAACAGGTTGTAGAATACTACTGGTTGGTGTCTTCTATAAGTCAAAGGAGAAGCAGCAGGAACAGCACACAACTCTCTGTGACAAAGCAAAAAAAAAAAAAAAGCAGAAGTATAAAAGAGGAATAAAATTCACATGTTAGCACATTAGCAGATTTTGGAAGCTATTCCATGCTAAAAAGTGCCAGTTAGGATCAAAACTTCATCTTACAAAGGGCAAGGAACATCCTTCAACACTTCTGCTCAAAACCTGAACTAGACAAAGTCAAATATCATATTATGATGTTTTGCAAAGGTTGGCAAGCATCTATCTGCTGGTTTCTATAGGTAGGTTCATGTAATTTTTCTTTGGTTATGTTAATGCTTAATATTAAAAGAATCTTGAAAGAGTCAATAAAGTTTAGGGCTACACAAAGCATTCAACAAAATCTGTTTGAAAATAGGATGGGCTCCAAGATGGTATTGCAGCCTCAGAGACCCACAGAGCCTAGCCAATTTGAGACTACTACTATATGTACAATCTACAACCCTGTTTGTGCAAGAATCTCTACTTATGGATACTTGTTTCTTCACAAAACGTAAAAGATATTAAGATTTAGAGAGAAACTTGATCAAAAAGCAACTGAGTTCAACTTTTGCTTGTCCAAGGCCCAAAGAATACAGCATCATGTAGCATTTTGGTTTTTGGGTGGTTTGTTCTTGTTTTGCTTGTGTGGGGTTTTGTTTTGTTGTTTTTTGGTTTTTTTTTTAAACCTGTAGCAGTCACACTAGGAGTGTCCCGTGTTATCATGTCAACAGTTGTTCCAGGAATTCACAAACTGCCTTTTTGCATTGCAAATGTAGACTGGTATATGCTAGGACTTAAGATCAATATGCCCCAGAACATAACGTCCAAACCACTTTGCTATGATTCTCTTAGGATTTCACTTAAGTTCTACTCAAGAACAAAAAATTATGTTTTTCCTCTCTCTTTCTATTACATAAAATATACATCTATATAAATCATTGTCAACAGCTAACCAGAACTCTATGTTAAATAAATTACATGAATTGTTTATGGCTATCCAGAACGTGTCGCCCCTCTTCCAGCTCTCTAGTGCTGGAACTAACTCCTGTTATTCCCAGACCTCGAGGACCAAGGACTACCCATGTCCGGCGCCTTGGAATGGAGAAAGAGATCACGAGAGGTTTGTACATCCACCTTTACTTACATAAGTGTGCTAACAGCAGTAGCTACTGCTATGCCTGATAGTACTGGATCAAAGCCTGTGGCCCAGGTTTTATGACAATAGAGGCAGCCAAACCGAGCAAATTTACCTCTTCTCTCACAGATGTTTGCAACTTCCTCGTGCTCATGCTTTGAGCTAAAACAACATGACCATATCAGTGTAGCAAGGACCTTAAAAAAGCATGTCGTCTCTGGCTCTCACACTGGCTTCTGAAATTCTATACTGTCTACAAGTACTTAGTGAACTTATCCTCTGTAATCAGGAAAGCTTATTAATGTAGTGGGTCTCAGAGGGTGCCAATCTGCCTTTTCTCTGCAAAATAGCTTCCAAATACTTTCCCATTCTAGTCAAGGACAAACATGGTATTATTTGGTGTTCCTTCTCGCGGTGTCTGCATGGCCCACCCTTGGCAAATGGTCTGGATAGCATGTTAAAATAAGAATGTTTGCATGTTATTTCCTCAAAATTCATCATGTTAAAGAGAAAAACAACCACCATCAGCCAGGTTCAACAGTGACTAGGGAATTACAAAGAGATTTTTGAAATAAAGGAGTCATCCTGAAAAAAAAGGATGAAAATTTGTCACTGGGAAGAAAGAGACCTTTGAGTGTAAAGAGCAGCAGTCAAAACCTGGTTGATGCTGACATCACTCCACTGACACCATGACCTGTGCCAAGGCCAGGCAGAGCATCCTCCCCGTTGGCGTCACAAGGAGCCTGCACCCAGCTATGGCAGTGACAGCGCAGGGTGCAGCACCAGGGACCCGCGCCTGGGTGTCTGTATGTGACCTTGGTGGTTTTCTCACCAGCATGTGGAGGTGTAGGGAGGAGCAGGCATATATGTAAAGCTGGGGTACCCACAGGTCCAACAGGAGGTGTGTGCAAATAGGGAAACCCACACCTGAGAAGGGGGATGTGTGCTTGTAATGCACATGTCTGCATTGTTAAGGGAATAAAAAAAAATAAAAAAGGACATGAAAGACTTTTCCCAGAACAACTGACAGGAAACACAGCTAGAAAATTGAAAGCATCAGGCAGAGCAGGGGCCTGAGGATGAACCTTGCAGAGGTCTGTGGTGAGCCTGAAGTGAGAGGCCATTGACTGAGCTGGATCTTTGATAATGAACCAGAAAACTTTTCTCAACTTAAAAATTATGTTGAGAGAGTTTTCTCATTAATATAGGTGCAATTCTATGAAGTATTGTTTTTTCATTAGAATTTTCTAATGAAAATATACACTTAATCTACTAAGAATGATGAATAAGCTTCCTAATGCTACTCTAGTAGTGCTACAGATTTCTTAGAGCCCATGGGCAAGTGACTTCCTTTTATCTGCTTTTGAAATAAGATCAGTGCTTTTCACTGTCAGGGTGAACTCTTAACTGTCACTAATTTGTATTTCTAGAGCATCCTAGAGTTCTGTGAATGCTGCATAAAACTTCCTTATCTGCCCCCTGCCAAAAATATTCTGCAATAATCTGGGTACTCAGCAGAGATCCCAACAAAGGCAGTTGGGCTCATTTATGTAGAAGGAAGTAGAGAAGGGAAATGTGAATGAGAAAGATACTGCTATGCAAATGCTCTGTATAAGTGACAGATTTCCAAGTTTATTCCAAAGAAACATGGCTTTGGGTTTGTCCTAAATCTCAAGTATGCCCTACCACATCTTGTTGGCTATTGTAACAGCAGAAAGGAATCAGTTACCTTTTGAAAAAGGCTGATAAACATTGCATAGACAGCGGAAAACCACTCATTCTGAAGTGGTTTCCTTTTGCCAACCCCTAGGGATAGCAGCTGCAGATGCAGTGGTGGCCACAACTGCTTCAGGTGTTTGAGAGTCAAGCAGCATGCCTCAGATCACATGAAAAAGGAGAGAGGAGTGCCTTACAGCCTTGGTATTAACTCTAGAACACATAGGTTTGTGCAGGCTGGGTTTTCTGTATCAATCCTGGAGCCAATGTATGGTAACAAGTAGATCTCACTACCACCCTCAAAAGACTGAGAAGTTTAAAACTATGAGTCATTTGTTTCTAAAACCTCACTTTACATATCCTTGGCAAGTTCTGCATTTGGGACAGTACTGGGCTTTCTTTGTTATTTTCATGGAAAGCTTCTGTGAACGTGGGGAAATTTCAAGCTAAACTCTGCTATCAAGTTTAGGGAGAAAATGAATATAACAGCTTCTTCCTCATCTCACTGAAGTCTATCGACCTGAGAAAACACGGGGTTTGGACTCATTCCACAGCACAGCTGCTGATTGTATGGGAGAAGTGCCCTCTCACTCTTTTATTCCTTTATTTTTTCTTTCTTACCAGCTCCTTTGTTTCAGTCACCTATTGCCATTATCTCACCCACAGTCCTTCTGCACACTGCCATCTTCTTGAAGTTAATATGCAGTAATAACGTGATAGAAAGGCTGAGCTGAATGGTCTCTCTAGCACTGACAGATATGCTTCGTAGAAAGAAGAGGATGAAAAGCAAGAGTTGATGATCACAAGGGGAAAAAAATCCAAATAGAGTACAGGTCCAGGTTGACACATACATAAAAAAAATTTTTTGGCAATTATGTTATTTGCTTCTTTGTCTTAGCATTAGCCCTCGCTTCATTTCTTGAAAATGCAAGAAGCATATACAGTACTGAGTTAAGTCTTGTGGTTGTCTGTCTTCGGAGAAGAAATCCCTAAAGAGATTCTTTTAGATTGCAAGTGCTCTTACTTCTTTATGAATACCAAGGTATAACAAAAGTTAGGCAAAAAGGAAACAGGTGTGAGTATGAGCCAGTGAAAGCAAGAAAGTAAAATTCACAGAAATGACATTTGCAGAAACAGCAGAATAGTCTGAAAACATGTCTGGTCTTGAACTGAGCCTGTCAACTGATAGATCAGGTAAACAGCATCCTCATTCAATAATACAACCATAAGCTTTGTAAACTATATATTCCATGTGTTGTAATGTTTTGAGGTCTGTGATAGTCTCCTGGGTTCCAAGATCATATTTTTCCAATTGTTTAGCTCTGTGACTGGAAATCACATGGAGCCTTGGTCTCTGTTATACCACAGCTCCCTAATATTTGGAATGTTCCATAGCAACACACAGTGAGACTAAACCAGATGACAAGTGAAAGTAGTGCTGGTTATTCAACGAACGTAAGAGGGATCAAAAAGAAAGAGGGTGACTTGTAAAAAACAAATCTCGCTAAAAAAGAAGGCAAAAAAAAAAGAGAACAATATGCAAACAGTATTCTGAACTTCAAATGACGCAAGTAAACGTTGTTAGGTTCTCTCTCTTTTATTATTAACTGAGTTTAGAGGTTGATTTGCATGAAACATGAGAATACGGTAAGCATGTATTAAATATTCATCAAGGTTCATTGTAGCTTTCTGTTTAGTGTATTCTGATTATACTGTCCTTGATGGCCAAAGTTAGAGTGGCTGTGTCAAGCAGAATGTCAGATAACACTTTTATTTCCCCAGCAGTAATAAGACATCCTTATTTTGTCATTTTCAAAGCAGCAATATTTGTTTATGTGAGGGGAAATCTGCCACATTCAAGATCCTAAGCAAATGTAACCAAGCAAAATTATTACAATAGGGAAAATTTTCCCATGGGAAAGAATCCATGAAAAAAAGTCTTCATAACCAATAATCATCTGAAAAATGAGCGGCATGACATGGCAATTCACTAGAGGAAGGCAACCAAAGTAGGAAAAATCCTGCCATTTTCCAGTGGTAGGAAAAATTTGATCAATAATCTTCCACTACTTATGTGTTCCCTTCTGGTGCAGGTTAGACTGTTGTTTATTATTCAGCTCAGAAGTCAGCTTTCTTATTTGATGGCTTGTCTTTACTTATTTTGGTCCTTAGGTCCCAACCTTTATATTCAAAAGTCCAGGCCGCCTTTGCTCCACACTCTCTTGCCTTTTAACAGAGAGGGAAAAAAAAAAGCCACCCACCCCACCCCCCCCCAAACACTGTAAATTTGTTATTGAGTCTCCTTCTGAATAACAGTAATGAGAGGAATGAAGTGACAGCTAAAAAGAAAGAAAAAGCTTCCAAGCTCAGGGAATTGTCTCTTACCATTACAGTTAAGGGGGAAATTTTTGGCATCAATCAGTCTAGGTCCACTGACTTTAGTTCAAACTGCATTATTACCTTGCTTGATTTTTTCATTAAAAATAAATAGGTGGGGGGGCTATTCTGCAGTTTTCAGAAAAACAAATACAGAAAGTGTTAGGATTTCAAGGGCATTAACAAACATGAAAAAAAGATAAAGTTGTACCTGAAAAATCTAAGTCATCTTCCATTTCCTTCACTTACTGTGGATATTCCTACAGTTAACTGAGTTTGTGGTAAAACTGAAGGGTGTAATTGGATTCTAAACAATTCTAAAAATCAGACCCGTGCTTCTATAGAGAATAATAATCTATTACATTACTCTTATTTTCTAGTTGTAACACCAACAGCCCAGTGCTTCTGTGTCATAGAATACAGCATGTTCCAATACATTGCTTGTGTATTAAAGATGGCAGCCAAGGCTTAAATGAAAACCAAGAATAAACTGTGTTTGAGTGGACCTGGAAGTTGCAAAGCTGCTTTTAAGTAGCACTACTAATAAAACACCTGTAAAGATCTGCAAATATTTCCCAACAGCTATGTTTTCATCAGATCTGCTGCAAACATTCCGATATTATATATCATGTATGGAAAGAAAAGAGCCATTCTACTATTACATTTAAAGGGATATTAGAGATAATGTAAAGTTATATATACACATACATATCCACACGTATTTACAAATATCTTACACTCTTAATACAGAAAAGGGTAAAAAAACAATAAAATCTTTTTTGCCTCTTTTACACTGCCTAGGCAATACCAACCAATAGAAAAGCTATCTTTATAAGGGAGTTGTTATCCTCTGGTTTCCAGGCCCCATTTTTCAGGCCGAGGTTAGAACATATATCAAGCTTTGATGACTGCTTTCAGAGTAACTCAGAGCAGCACAAAAAAGCTCAGCAGTTAATAGCAAAACTATTATTGTCATGAAACTCAGCGGGTTCCGTTTCCTGCTGCTCATATGAAACCTTCCCTCCAGATTTGGTTATCTTGGTTTGCACACTGAGTTTTCTTCTGTTCATCTTCAAGTTCATTTCAAAATTCAAGGGAAATGGTCACATATATTAAAACTCACCTGGTTTACAGTACTGCAGTACTGACATGTACAGCACACAGTCGATGGGGAATCCCAGACCTGCCAGCATATAGCCCACATTGCAGAAATGGCAGTTTTTGTCGTTTATGGAAGTCACAGAAACAAGGCTGAAATAATTAGTTTTTACCACTGGTGGGGAACTGGTGTGACATAGTAGTTACTTTATGTTTTAATAATGACACGTATTAGGAAAATCCATTCTGAGGGTGTGACAACTCCTCTTTTGAACAAAGACTATATTCAGTACTCATATCAGCCAATGTCTGTAGACTTCCAGATAGATAATTAATGAGGAACTAAACAGTGGTTTTGAATGACAAGGGGCCATCTTTCTACATCCTGAAATTTAGATGTGAATTAGAGTCATTTCCCACCCACTTTAGAGAGTAGCCAGATACTTAGGAACCCAAAGAGGCAGATATGCATTTTAGTAAAACCGTAGGCACCTACATAAACTCTGTTCCTAACTCTGCAAGGAGAAGGTATGTGAAGGATTAGGCTGTTCTTAATCAAACTCATGCACCAAAGACTTTGCTAAGCATTCAGACTGGCATCCTGAATGATGCGTGCCTGAAAACAGGTGCCAAGCACAAGCACTGGTAACATGGGGGAGTACATTCAGGAATATTTGTCTTGTCAAACATAAAATCACTCTTTGTTACAAATAACTTGTTTTAACTAAAAAGTTTATGATCAAAGAGGAGTTCAGTTTTCAAAGGAACATAGTAGACTTGCATCGTAATAATGCCTTTGCCCACATTCTTCCCAGGAATGATACGCTAACCGCTGGTAGCTGGATTTCCCCAAATGCACAGAGGTGCCAGCACTTCACAAGTAGCAGCCACTCTAGCAAAGACATTTCATAGAATCAGAGAATGGTTTGGGTTGGAATTGACCTTTAAAGGTCATTTAGTCCAAGCCCCCTGCAATGAGCAGGGACACCTTTAACTAGATCAGGTTGCTCAGAGCCCCATCCAACCTGACCTTGAATGTTCCCAGGGATGGGGCATCTACCACCTTTCTGAGCAACCTGTTGCAGTGTTTCACCACTCTCATTGTAAAAAATTTCCTCTATATATCTTGTCTGAATCTACCTTCTTTTAATTTAAAACCATTACCCCTTGCCCTATCACTACAGGCCCTACTAAAAAGTCTGTCCCCATTTTTCTTATAAGCCCCCTTTAAGTATTGAAAGGCCACAATAAGGTGTCCCTGGAGCCTTCTCTTCTCCAGGCTGAACAACCCCAGTTCTCTCAGTCTGTCCTCATAGGAGAGATGTTCCGTCCCTCTGATCATTTTTGTGGCCCTCCTCTGGATCTGCTCCAACACGTCCACGTCTTTCCTGTACTGGGGACCCCAGAGCTGGATGCAGTACTCCAGGTGGGGTCTCACCAGAGCACCTGCTGGCCACTCTTCTTTTTATGCAGCCCAGGACACAGTTGGCTTTCTGGGCTGCGAGCACACGTTGCCGGCTCCTGTCCAGCTTTTCACCCACCAGTATCCCCAAGTCCTTCTCCGCAGGGCTGCTCTCAATCCCTTCATCCCCCAGCCTGTATTGATACCAGTGGTTGCCCCGACGCAGGTGCAGGACCTTGCACTTGGCCTTGTTGAACCTCATGAAGTTCACACACACCCACTTCTTGAGCTTGTCCAAGTCCCTCTGAACAGCATCGTGTCCCTCAGGCACGTCAACTGCACCACTCAGTTTGCTGTCATCTGCAAATTTGCTGAGGATGCACTTGATCCCACCGTTTATGTCATTGATGAAGATATTAAATAGTACTGGTCCCAACACAGACCCCTGAAGGACACCACTTGTCAGCGATCTCCATCTGGACATTGAGCCATTGACCACTACTCTCTGGATGCAATTTATTACAGGCTTCTTCCTCATTAAACTAAACTGACACTAATCACCCTGCTAGCAAGTCAAAACCCTTCCCCAGACTAAATTAGAACTTCCTAGCATTTTCATTGTCCAGCGTTATCTGCATCTTCCTCGAGCATCTGGACACTCTCCAAATACTCAGATCCCTCTCCTTCTCCTTGTTTCATCCTCTCCCCTTTCAGTGGTTCCTTTGCAGCTCCTATGCATGCAGGAGCAACTGTTAAAATACCAGTAGCATATCAGCTCTTTCCCAGTTAGCCCAAGCTCTGCAGGGATGAGTGTGCAAACTCGTAAGGCACTGCAGCAGCTTTTGTTTCACTGTGTGATCAGCAGCAGGACTGGCTTTGCCTTAGAGGTCAAATGGATTGAGGGAGGCAGCATGGTTGGCGGGAAACAACCTTCTCGAGCATCAGGGAAATCAAAGATTAAGCTGTACTATCAGCATATGACAGGTGCAAGGCATATGGAAGGGCAGGGAGGTAGACTAATAGGGTGGATGGGGTCTGTCCCTGTGGTACAGCTTGTAAAGAGCCAAGTTCCCACATAAAACAGCAAGTATGACAAGTATGAGGAAATTCAAGTCTTTTTGTTGCACACGTTCTAATACCTGATAATTCAAAGTAGACAGCAGGTGAGATTCAAAATAAATGACAGGAAATGGAACTAAACTCTCTTCCTTCCTTGGTTCATCACAAGCAGAGCTGGTTCTAAGAGAACATCACAGAAAACATATAGCTTTTAAATCTTTATATATTTAAATTGAGACTAGGTAGCTATCTTCATTTTCCCATTTCTTGAAGTAACTTTCTGCTACTTCACCTATATACTAGGCAAGTATTTTCAGAGGGAGATAGAGGAAATGGTAATTTGAACGATGCACTTTTGGTATGCAGTTCTCATTCAAAAAAGTCAAGTTGGAAACCTGTATTAATTTCTACAATTACCATTCTTTCCTAAGCAGGTCTCTTCTAACTCAATTCGACTTCTATAGCGTGGCTTTCATTCATTAGTTATAGATAGGATCTCATGATAAACCAGGCTGGAAAGGAACTCAGGAGGAACCCTGTTCTAAGCAGGATCAGCTATGAGCTTAGACCAGGTTGCCTGGGGCTTTATCCAGTCTGGTCTGGAAAATCCTCAAGGATGGAGATGGCCCAGCCCCCGCAAGCAGCCTGCTCCACTGCTTGACTGCCCTTAAGGGGGAAGAAGTTTTTCTGTATATCCATGAACGGCTCTTATGCCAACTTGCACCCATTGTCTCTCATCCTGCTACCACACACCATTGTGAGAACCTGGTTTCATCCTCTTGATAACCCCCCTATAAGGATGCATTCCAACAGCCATCCCTATGCACTTGGATAACGTACCCTTGTGCGCTGCTTTTTTGAACCTGAGCAATGTCGTGAGTTCCCTGCTTAGCCGAGATAGTCTCCTGATATATCTGCTTGTTTTCCTGAGTGTCAGGACAGACCCTTATTGTGTCTGGAGTGGCTTCCAGTAACAAGGCAATCTTTGGATGAACCCATCCCTGTGAGGACTTTTTTTGGTCAAAGCGAAAGCTGTATCTGAGCCTGCACTGATGTGATAATTCAGCTAGGGAATTTATAACACCAAGTATAAAATAGACACTTGAAACTGTTTGTAATTCTCTAGGAAAGTCTTTATCAGTGTAACTCCACCAAATGCTTTGGTAATATTTTTCCTGTTTAAAAGTGGCTAAAAACATTTTCAAAATGGAAACTGAGAGTTTTATCTTGCTGTCTGTGTTCAATCAGACCGTTTGTTATTTTAAAAGTGAAGGATACAGAATTTTACCATCTATTAGAACAGTAAAAGGGACAAAGCATCTGATTTTTCTCCATTAAGATTCAGGTGAAACTGAAGCCTGCATATTTCAAAAGCTAAACTTGTATTGTGCTCACATATCACATTTCCACATTCACAGTAAAAACACTCAAACTCTGCTTCACACCCCAGTACCTCAGGCCCTGTTCTCACATTATTTTGCTTAATAACACACAAGAAAATGCACTGGTGCAGTGCATCAGTGTGCAACTGCATAAAAATGTGAGTAGGTAATCAGAAATGTGTGCGTTTCCCAGATGGTGCGTGATGAACACATTTCCTGCGCTACCGAACATCAGACACAGGAAGCATATCACCATCAGCACCCAAAAGTCACTGCACTGCCTTTTTTTTTTTTTTTTTTTAATCCAGGTGTCAGTCAGTATGGCTGAGAACCAAAAGTCCCCTGGTTTCACAGAAATAAAACAGTTAATTTATTTCAGATGGAAAGCCCCAGAATGAAAAGGATCTGATTTCTGATAAACTGTATAAGCTTATTACACTCTATTTAAGAAATGGTCATAAGAAAAAGGAGAGTTACTGGGTATGCGTGTCTCAGTGAAATGTGCTTCAGTATGATGAGGAAATATACGTATCTAATTCCTTGCACTGACTCTATGGTATAAACATAATTGTTCATGCTAACAACATTTGTCATGAAATATTGTTAATATTTTTCTGTAAAGATAAATCATAAAAGTTTGAAAAGATGCCATAGAGAAAATAGTAACTGTAAGAACAACTTATATTCAGCAATGTTTTTTATTGGAGACCTCCAATAGCTAATGGTGACTCACAACAGCCACATGAAGTAGCCAGAGAAGTTAGTAACATGACTAAAGTCACACAAGCTGGGAGCTCAGTGCCCGTGGAAATATTTAGAGGTTGAGACAGACAAAGGAAAAACCTGTCGTAATCTCTTTACAGAGCTAGTAGGCATACTAGAATGGATGCAGGGAATGGACTGTAATTTAATCTCCATATGATCCATAAAACCAGGGAACACTTCACTTGTAGGCTCTCCACAGTGATTTCAAGAGCTCCTGCCAGGTCTCCCCTTCACTGTCTTGGTAAAAAAACTCCACAAAGTCCTCTACAGAAGCAAGGGGAACCCCTAAAAAAATCCCCTAAAATACTGCAGATACTTCAGAAGTAGACCGGGCAATTTTGGACACAACTGGCAGTTTGCAGGAGTGTTTCTGTGAAACCATTTTATACTGAGGAAGTGAAAGAGCTAAACCAGAATTCAGGAAAGCTCTGGTCACTTGTCCTCCAGAGTCAAGTCTCTGGCTCTGTCCATGCATGAGCTGAAACACTGAGCTAAGTACGTCCCTTACTCATTCTATGCTGCCCACAGAACAAATGCAACAAGACTTTTTCAAGTGGAAGATCGTTACCCAAAGTTTAACTTGTGGCGTTCCTTGCTCTAGGTTGGCATTAGACTTCAGATATTTTTCAAATATGAAAGTCCTCTTGTATTTTGAGAAGTCTAATGCTGTTCAGCCCTGCTTATGCCTTCCTGGTTGCAAAAATAAAACTACCATTGAATTAATTAGGAATAAAAGCTAACAATGGGAACATCTGAAAGTTCAAACCAAAGAAATATCTCTCAAAAAAGCCCAATTCACAATCAAATCAGTCCAACACCAAGAATGAGACCGCTAAAACCAGCAGCAAGATTTTAATCTCAGTGGCTACAGGATTTCATTCCAGAAAATATTTGCTTGTAGCAGAAATTAGATCTAAAAGAAAATTAATAATGGATACCGTCACTCCATTACGGACTGACTACATGATATTAGAGAAAATTTTAATGTTCCGAAATATTATCCCTGCCGCTCAAAAGCGCCCCCCCCTTTTTTTTTGGAAAACGAACACTGTTTCCTCTCACATAGAAAGTAGTTTCTATTTCCTTTAAGTGCCTCTTTCGCTTACTTAAGAGATGAATTATCAGCAGTTTACCTCTTTAGGTCATGTAAAAGACAGAAGCGTTTCAAAGAAATCACTTGTTTTCATAGCTAAGTTAAAGCTCAGATACCTGACCAGCAAGTGTATATCCTGCAATGCTTGCCTGGGCACTCCAGCTCAGCCCTCCAGCCCAGCACAGATTTGGCCAGCTAACTCCAGAGGAGTATATAGTGAACAGCAAGAGTACAGTAAAGCTAGAAGTTGGCCATACGTGGAAGCTAACAGCCTGCCTAAGCCAAAACGTAACATTCAGAAACAAAACCAGGCTGAAATGGAGAATGAATGAGGGCAAGGCCAGTCAAGACCGACCAAAAAGAAACCTAAAAGCAGAAGTCAGAAGGAGAAGCTTGAAATCGTTTATACCAGCAAGTGGGACTTAGAGAGTTCATGGAACTTTTCATCCTCTTTGCTTTAACTAAACTTGTCCAGTGTTGTAATCTTGGAAATTCTCTCATATTTTTTCTCTCTTGCACTCTACCAAGTGGTGGCTGGAAAGAATAGGAAACAATGTATGGAAACAGGTTGAATACTAGCAAGTATTTGCAAGTTTCTTCTGTGTACATTAAGAAGTTAGATGAATTACTCATCATAAACCTGCAAGAGATCTGGAAAACGGTGGAAAAAAAGCTGGTGATAGCCAGCTGGGCTACTGTTGCTGCAAAAAATGTTCCTCTGTCCTTTCATTGGACAGAGTCAGATGAGGCAATGCCAGCCTTAGGACAAAGAGGGTTCTGTATCAAATGATGGAATTATTCTAATAAGCCCTAAAACTGTAAGGCTCAAAATATTCTTTTTGCAATTTCCTGTAATGATGATAATAGAAGAAAAGGAGACTAATTATGAAACAGGAAAGTATTTCAAGCAGCAATTAGCCATCATGCTCTGCATGAAATAGAGCAAAGTATTATATAGGTAGATTAAGGTGGTGGGAGATGAAAGAGGCAGGTCTGTTACCAACCATCTCATGGTGAAACTGAAAAAAACCCAGCAAATTAGGAGGACAGAAGTTATGTGAAAAGCTTTCCACTGGGTCAGGACATAACTATTCCTCGTGGTGTCACGTTAAATCCCACCAGAGGCTGGACTACACTTCTGTCTGCAGGAAACAAGGATAGTGAACCTGAATATGGACGAACGCATAAGATTTTGAACTATTATATTTTTAAAGCTATGTTAAGAATAAGTAGAACTTTTGACAGTACAAATGTCAAGTCAGGGCATTCAGAACAATAGAATCATGCAAGATGGAGGGGATCAACATCTAGTCCATCTGTGCGATCTAGTCCAACTCCTGCTCAAAGCAGGACCCTCTACAATAACCATATTCATAGTTAGCAAAATATTTTTAATTTAGGAAATTCCATGCAGGTGTTTTCCTGGTTTCCAGTGGCCTACAGAAGCAGAACATAACTCAAGTAACAGAAAATTTCTTGTCAGCCCTATTAATCTTATAGTTTATCTTTTTTTTTCTCACTTTAATTGCGCACACACCTAAGTCTTGTAGACACTTTTCCCATTCTTGAAATAAGGTAAACTCGCATTGGGCTCAACAAATGAAATCTTAAAGATGAGTAGGCTTGCATAGAAAGAGTGAATCAGAGTCAGTGAAATATTCCATCACGAGAAAAAACGGTGCCTTGAAGATCAGTTACTCAGAGGAAGAAAGTAATTGTCCACAGTGGAAAAAAAAAAAAAAAAAAAGAAATGTGAATAATAATCAAACTCCCATGTTGAGATATCTGCTACTGAATGCAGTAGGCTTTGGTTTTGCAGAGTTTGAGTGAGGCTTACAGGAGAATGTGAGGATATTGTTGCTTCACATTGTCTTTACACCTCCTATGACCCTAAGCTAGGAGTTAAGATGCCACAATTCTTCCTAGATACACATTGTTCGTCCCTTCTCCAAATCAAATACTCATAGCTCCCAGTCTTATTTCTACTTTTGCCAGTCTTACATGGGTCTTTACACAAGTTGACAAATAGGCCTGGCTTAGAGTCAACCAGAGAGGCAGCACTGATTTTCTTTGCACAGGGATAAAGAGCAGCGGTAGTAGTCCAGATACTGGGGCTTACTGATTTGGAAGACTGGAGAAAACACTCAGATGACAGCTCAGAGGGTCAGGACATAACATTAGTATATTAAAACCATTATAAATTCAGAATATGAGAACAGCAGAACATAAGATGACAGCTAATGACAGGTGGTCTGCTTGGTAACCACAACTTTTTCCTCCTTTACAGTACAGTAGTCCACCTATTCCTCCTTCCCTTTTGACTGCCTTCAAGTCAGTAGCACCAGGATCCTACAAGCAAAAGCTACTACCTACCCCAGAGACCAGTGGTATAATAATCTTCCAAGGGGCTACATGCAATTTTTCCACAAATAGGCATTTTTCTTCACCTATTCCAAACTTCCTCCAGCCTGTAGCAAATGCAGCCAAAAAAAAAAAATCTCCTGCATTTATTTCTGTTGGTGTCTGTTACCATCAAAATATCCCTGAGTGCATTCAGTGCAACATTATCAAGGAAAGTAACATCACCTCCTACCGATCTCCCAACAAGAACGTCAAAAGTAGAATAGGCTGTAGAGGGATGAGGGTGGAAAAGACTTCAGACTCACAGAAGTTTGTCTGATACAAGCTGAGATAATTCATGCAATGTGCCAGAAAACAAGCTTGTGGCCTCTGCAGAGGCCTCATTTCAGCATCCTTTAAGATAGCAAGGCCAAAGCTCACAGTGAAATGAATCTATTTCACCCTACAAACTACACTGTTGTCTAATACGAACATGACTGACCTCCTCTACCAAATAAAGTACCTGGAAAACAATTCAAATATTGTGTGACAGCAGCATTACCTGGATGTAAGTGACAAGAATACTATTCCTCATTTACTCAGGAGAATATTTATTGCAAGAAGGTGAAGTACAAAGTCCATGCAGTAGCATGTGATAATCCCTTTCTAGGGGAAGGTCTGAAGCAACACCTGTACATGCACTAATATGTTTAACAAATCCCAAAGGTAAAGAGTAACTTCGTTTTAAA
>WAAD01004145.1:100118-124277 GCA_013389945.1 Fregata magnificens | reverse complement strand
TTTTTTTGGTAACACAGACATACACAGACACACAAAACAAACCCAAAGTAATTCAGTCTCATCCGGTTTAACCTCAACCACGAGACACCGCTGTCTGTTTTCTTTCTCAAAAGACTCACGTCACTGTGCACTGAAAAAAGGGAACTTNATTAAGAATTAGCACCATGTTTTGGGCTAAATGACTGCAAAGCCTGCTCAAAGCCCAGGACTATAACATCATTTAAAATGGCTTGAGCTGATGCATACCAATGAATTGGTTCCCTTAAGTATTCAGGAGTAGATTTTTGATACACTGGGAGCCTCTTAGTCTTTTGAAAAAGGTTACTTGGATATGTAACTTCCCAGACTTCGGTCATAGGATGGAGCTGTCAGCCTCTGTTTAAAAGTTTTAAGAGATTTAAGTAGAATTGAAATGCAGCTGCAATTTTAATGGATTACAAACATGNGCTGCCTGCGTCAATAAAAGGCGGCAGCAGAGTCAGTGAACTGACATTTGGTGCTTGGAGGATTATCGTTGCAAAAGTCGCTTCGCATTGAAGTTAAGTAAAATGCCAGGATTTTTTTTTCCCCACAACAACATGACTGAATTAAATGGAAAAGAAGACTGCAAGCTTGCAGAAGGCAAAATCCATAAAAAGAAGCAAAAGGCTTTGTAAGTATATACATCTTAGTANTTCATTGGTTTCAGTGGTGCAGATCTCAAAAATTATTTGAAGTGCATGGTACCACATATCGAATCTGGGATCAAGACTTCTAACTCCAGAAATATCATGTAAGTACTGAGATACACTAAATTATAACAAAATCTAAGTATAGCTAGATTACTATATAGTAAACTATTTTATTAATTTCTAAACTACTTCTAAGACAACAGATATTATAATAATGTCTAGAATTTCCAAAATACAAAAGAGGTGAACATTAGGAAGTAGAAACTATTCATGGAGTTAAGAGTTTTTTCTTAGTGATGTCTGCATGTTTGCATCAAACAGTGAGGGAGAAGACACCTCAGTTAAATCTATTTTCTTCAGAGGGACATTGTATCCATTCTCTAAAGATTTACCAGAAACGGTGCTTCACACTTAAGTGAAGAGCAGGGGTATTACCATTCTTATTTCAGGAGTATGGAAGCAGAAGTACAGATCCAAAATTATTTGGTCATAGTTACAGTAAAAGCTCATCTGTCTGGGAACAGAATTCAGGATAACGTCATAGTTCCTTGTTTTCCATCTCTCTGATTATTTTTCTCGATGTGTGCGTCCCTCCAGGGTCTTGGATTATGAGAAAGCCATAAGTTTAATAAATACCTGGTACATATTCCTATAATAGAATAATGAATTATAAAATTTGTCTCCTTTAAACATGCAAATAAAACCACATGGTTTTTTGCCTAAAGTCTTTTCTTTTTCTTGTCATCTTAGGCTTTCTGCAGAGGAAGTAATACAGTGGTCCCAGTCTTTGGAAAAGCTCTTGGCCAGCCAAAGTAAGTCTATTACTTCAGTATGACTTCGTTCTTATTCTGAGGACTAAATTTTCTCTAATCTCACCAAATAGACAAAGCTGTAGCATTCTGCAAACATTGCCAAAAAACGGCCAGTTGCATTTCAGTTGTTTACAGCTTCAGTGTAACATGGCTACTGTATTCAGCTTTGCTTCCAAGTCTGGTTTTTTTCCTTCCATTTCCTGCTCCCAGTATAGCAAATAAACCCCAAATAGCTCAATTCAGTGCTTTTTGGTCAGTCTTCTGATAAGTCTTCTGCACATAACACATCAGTTTAATTTGGAATTTTCTCTGCACTTGTACCCTAAGACAATCCATTTAGGGAGGACTAGAATCTATTGATGTATTTTGGTACCCAGGGTCTAGATCTAAAAACACTGAATATAATTAGGAAGACTTCCATCACCCTTAGTATTAGACTATCTGTAGTATGTTGAAGAAGGGAAGAACAGTGTATTTTGGCAACATTTTATAACAGAGATTTCAGTAAAACTGCTATTTATTTTATCCTTCCTGGTCACAAATATCATGCTATAAATGATGATGTATTTGTGTTGGCTTTAGGTGGTCAAAGTGTCTTTCGGGAGTTTCTGAAGTCAGAGTTCAGCGAGGAAAACATTGAGTTCTGGTTGGCTTGTGAGGATTACAAGAAAACCAAGTCTGATCACTTACATGACAAAGCAGAGAGGATTTATGAGGAGTTTGTTCAGTCAGATGCTATTAAACAGGTATGTACAAAGTTAATCTGTCTGGTGTTACAGTACAAGGATTCTGGAAAATCAGAAGATAGGAGTGTTGCTTCACTGAGATGCTCATGCATTCATTCAGTTATATAGGAAGACGACACAGCTGCATGTTTTTATGAGTGTACTTGCATCATTACTGTCTTCAGCTGTGAGATTATCAGATCTCACAAGTAGAGTCACACAATACAGGCCAGTACTTGGGAGCACCACTAGCAGAAACTCAGCAGAGGCACCAGCGGCTCAGTGCATGATGCTGTTCTCTGAGTCAGCCCAGTTTGAATTACTGCTGGTGTTTGGAGTCAGATAGAGAGCGCTTTGCTAGTAGGAGACCTGTGGATTATTTCTTGTCTTTTAAAATATGTGGACATTCTGGAAAATTAAAAGTGGTGTATGTTGATCATATTTCAAACTGGAGACTCTCATTCTACACAAGGATTTCTCCTATTGTTTTAATTGGAGGTTGTTCCACTACTTACTCCATTGTTGAGTTGTATTACTTCTGACTCCATAAGGAACTACATTTCTATAGCGAGTAGCAATTTTTTGTGTATGACTGGGATATAAGCGTGCATGACTGGGATATAAGTGTTAAAATTCCCTCATTTTGCATTTCTGGTATTGAACTATCACACTGAGTTTTAAGGCTGCAAATTTGTTTATTGACAAAACAAAGTGATAGATAAAGAGCGTACATTTTTAAGATGTCAATGGCATTTGTTTTTCATTTTCCAGATCAATATTGACTACCAGATGAGGGAAGCAACAGCCAAAAGGGCTCAGGACCCAACTCACACAAGTTTTGATGAAGCCCAGAAAACCGTGTACATCCTCATGGAAAGGGATTCGTATCCCAGATTTTTGAAATCGAAAGCCTACCTGAACCTTTTGAACCAGCTGCAAACCAACACTTCAAAATGAAGTGTTTGAGGCTGTGAAAAGCCAAGTAGACTCTGTGTCAAATATCCTGTGGAGAGATCCTTCAGGGTGGTTGGATCTCAGCAAGGAGAACCCCTGCCTTGGGAGGAGGGGTACGAGGGAGATGCAAACAGCTCCACAGCCAAGAGAACGCAGGATAAAAGCTGGCAAGATGGTTACAAGTATGAGAGCAGCACAGGGAGAAAATCATCTCCTCCTATATGCCATGGAGTCAAGACAGGTTATGGATACTATTTATTGTTTGAACTACACTGTGAACGTTGAACCAAGTCTTAGATCCCAAAGAACTGCTGATTATTGGGAGAAGTGCAAGACTAGCAAGCTGAGTGTTGGGAAAAGATTATCAAGTTCAGAAGAAAAATAAGGATGACTGACAATTTTGTGCATAACAAGAAAATGGCCAGACAAAACTGCTTAATGGCTTTTTTATAATCTGTGAAGTGTTAATATGCACGAGTGCAGCTCCATGATGCTATTGTGCTATGTAAATATATTATAAATTGACATGTCTTAAAACTGATATGTTTCAAATTATATAAGTATTACATAAGCTGTATTTTTACTAAGTTTGTATTCAACAGGCAGGTATGTAGCATCTTTTCTGTTTAATTTATTGCAAAATAATAAGCAAATCTTCAATCAAATCTACGTTAAAATAAAATTATATGGTCATTTTACATCTTATTTTAAGCGATCTTTCCATCATAATTCCTGAAGTATTGAAACACGTGGTTCTCTTCTGTCCTACTATGCCACAACTTCCCATCTCCTTCTCCAAATATTAATTTCCCCCACACCACCTTTTCTCTTTTTTTAAACCATTTTACACAACCATAATCTCAGTTATCTGGAGTAGGTGATCCTGACCTACCTAGACCTGTTCTCACAACCCCTATAAAGAAGAGAAGAGAAAAAAAAAAAAAAAAAAAAGAAAAAAGCAGGTCTACATTTCCTTCCTGTTTTTCATACTCCTCCAGCTACCAGCACCTCAGTCAAATCTCAGGTATAGAAACCATTTAATCACTGACCCCACAGTTCAATCTGCTTCAGTACTGATGATGTGTTGAGCACAGCAGATCACCCACGCTTGCTTACGTAGAGAGACAATAACTGGTGAGACTCACTAGCAGTCACATTCCTTGTGACATTAGTACTACTCAACCTAATCTTGGCAAGATCCAGACTCCAATTTACAATACCAATACTAGCATTAAAGGTCATTTAGTTTCACTGCAAATGTTGCATTACATTTACTCTGTAAAATATGCAATGTTATGAGTAGCCTATACCACAGTGGGTAGCGATGAGAACTAAAGTAAAAGAAGAAAAGTTGCAATTCTGCTTGAACTATGTAACTATGAACACAGGCACTACCAGATCTGAAGTGTTTAAGATCTTGTGACATTAGAGTTCATAATGAAAATAAATCAAAGCATGCCCTGGTCTTGATGAGTTACCATCATGACACAGCAATCACACGGGTGGCAATTCACCCTTGCAGATTTTCCATTTTCCAAAATAACGTGAGCTTAGTCAGGCATATTCCATTATTCCGTACCAAATGGAGAAGCTGTAAACCCACAGGCATCACCTCCTGGGGAGAACAGACCGTGTTCATACTGCCACCCTTTGGGGACCTTGGGCCCTCCAAGGGAGGACAAAATCTTCAGCAAGCAAAACTCTGCTGGAAGGAACATAGCTAAGTGACATTTGCTGCCAACTTCCACCACCACCTATTCTTGTAGCTGGAAGCCTCTGCAAATCACAACTTCCTACTTTCAAGGCCAGTAAATGCAGAACAAAAGAATCTGGTCTTGCAGTATTATTTTCCTTTTCTTAAATGTGTATACCTGAGGGAGCCTCTGATTGCAAAACCTGAATGCTCCTGAAACAATGTAAACCAGTCTCCAGTTGGGTCTCTTACATGAATTAATTTTCCAGGATCAGTGGGAATAAATCTAATTCCCATGAAGTAGGAATAACAACTATGCCTCCCACACAAGGGGCATCCTCATGTTTATTCTGACACAGTTAACATGGACCAAATGTTGCTGTTTGCATAGCTTCAACCTCATGGAAGACAAAAGAGAACTATGAAATATCAGCTACCCTCTAAACAGACACTGCCTTCAAGTAACATTATTCTTTTGACTGTAAATCCCTTAAATTAGTATGGGCCCAGTCTTCATTTACTGCAGTTTCACAATTTTGCCATGATTTAGCCAAACACCTGTATGAAATTTCTGACTAAAAACGTATTTCATAGTATGGCTAGTTCGGGGTTTTTTTCTTTTTTTTAATGGCTTGTTGCTGCCAGAGAAGATTGTTCATCCGAAGCAATTTCATCTACTGTTGGGGAGACTGCTGGGTGGGGTAATGCATGGATACGTGCTTCCAACTCAACATAGGTCTCAGAGGCAGGTGTAATGAAGAGAAGGCGGCAGACTCTGGAGTCATGCCATGGTTTTGTGTGGTGCAGCAGCCACCGCTCACTTCAAGAGATGGCCAGCATCACTGCCTGTGCCCACTGCCCTGTGACTTTGCATCGGGCAGAGCAAATCTTTTCACTAAAGACTGAGTGCAACCACCACAGCTGCTCAGGTATTCACAGATGCTGCCTGGCACTGTGCACCCTGACCTCCTACAAAGAGTCACCAGGTCCGCCCTAACAGGAAAGGGTGAGAAAATGACACTACAACATGCTGGTTAGAGCTCTCTAAAAATAAGCTAAACCTATCCACAGAAGAGACTAACACAGCTCTCAGGGAGCACACCAACCATTTGTATTAAGCAGAGTTAGTATAGACCACAACATTTGAGGAGGGAAGACGAAGGGACTTTTCACTCTTTTCCACAAGCATCTCTCCCTGGCTCATGATTTGGTACAGTGTGAGAAAGTTTTTTTGGTTGTGGGTTTGGTTTTTCTTTTCCCAAAAAGAAACTATTCTGCTCCTTACAACCCAACCTTGGTACATTTCTAAGACTTTCACCTCAGTTGCAGCAGGAACCTGAAAACAACTACAAGGGTCAATCACCCAGGTTGTTAATTCCAGAGATATTCCAGCCCACTCCAGTGTCCCTGGCAACATGACCACGTTTCACCAAACAATAAACAGCGTAGCAGAAATTCAGAGCTATCTCTGGGATGCTGTCGTAAGTCTCATATTATATATCTGTTGCTATAGCAGGACTATACAAAGCTGGTTGTTTAAACAAGGTCCGAGAGATCTGGAAGTGTTTTATGGCAATTTATAGTGCCACCCATACTAATCTAATTTATAAAAGAAAGAAGCTATAAGTAATAGTTCAATGGTACAACTGAAACAATTTTTACAGTATTTTGAGACACTTAACAATATTTGCATGCTTTAAAATAGTCCAGAGATAGGTTTTTTTTTTTATTTCTTCAAAATCTCTTTTTCAAAATGCAGTATACAATGCTTATTTTGCAGGGAATTATTTTTTTGAGTTATTGCCTAAATGGAGGTTCTTTGGACTCAGAAGAACAGCAGAACATACAGATCAAAGGGATTAAGGACTCGGTATTTTCTGTGACCCTTGGTTTATTTACAAGGTGCATGCACCATATCAAGTTCATTTGTGATTTCCTACTCACCTCCTCCCCCCCGACCCATGCACACAAACAGCCTCAGTGTTGCAGACCAGTTTCACAGCTGTGGGTTGTGCCCTGCCCAGCATGGCAGACTCTTCCAAAACGGGACATGTTACGCATCAAATACAGAAAGCGTGCCTCCCTGGAAACTTCCCATACTCAAAGGACAAACTTGTGAACCAAGCTCTATTTACTATCTTGTAAATAAATTAGTGGGCAATTGGGCGAAACTGTCCTTTTTCAACATATGCTGGACTGAGTTAACTATCAGTTAACTGCTAAAAGTTTCCAGAACAATCAGGCTCTGACAACACTTATTAAAATATTTAGTATGTAATGTCAAAGAGCTTATTTCATTTTTATTTTTTAACTACATTTAGCTTTCCCTTTTTGGAAAAAATGTACCATAAGAGAATGGAAATTTGCTGTTCCGTTCACAGTCTCTAAGAAAAACAGTTGAATGAGTTTGGTCATCAGCTACAGATCAGTACAGGAAAACAGGATGCAGTACCTGGAGAAGCTTTAAGATTTGACAGTAGCAACTCAGATTTTTCTTTAAGTGTTCTACCCTACCCCTGAAGGAAACATTTTCATTGTTTGACAGTGTTTCAGTATAAAAATCAATCATTGTACCATCTTCAGGTATACTTTTGAAGTGAATTAACTTCTCCCTGCTGCAGAAAGACGTTTTCTTTATAGGAGGACTCAAGAGTCCAGCAGACCCTGAATGTGAATGTAGAAGACTAACTTTAACCACTCCAATTTGGGAAACCTTCTCTAAATGTATTCCCTGAATGAAAAAGATATTTTTAATATTATCCCAAATAGGACTAAAAATGTGGTATAACATAGTACTATTCTCTCCCATATATCGAAAAGGCCATCCACGAAAGCCTGTTAGTAGAGACATCCTATCATTACGCACAGTGAAGCAGGAAGGAAATTAAAGCTGAAATGGTGATGAATAGTACAAATTCATCGCCTTAGACCACTAAGTGCCACCCGTCCCTGCCCACACTCTGAAGTAACAGGCTTTCCAGATGTCATCTCCTTTATAGTTGTGAAATGAGTTTGAAAAGCAAAAATAGATTACAATAGGCGGAAAAATCAGATGTTCTCATCTTCCATTCAGAGACATGGGTTGATTGTATCAGAGAGTGAAGTGTCTATAAATGAAGCTTTTTGAAATTAAGTCTTTAGTCATTAAACACGGGCAGAAATTGCAAAACAAGTTCTTGCTTAATATTCATTGGATGATTTAAATTTGTCTTGGATGCTCAGAAACAAAGTCAGAGAGGAGTTAAGGTTATCCCCTGGCTTTGTTTGGATAAATACAGCCTCAAAGGTTTTAGTCACAAAAAGGAGATTTACATCAACCAAGAACTGATGTGCTTATTTTGGAAATAAACTCATTCCCCCTCATTTCTCAAAACAACCCCAGAAAGTACTCTCTTGAAAGACCCCAAAGATGATAAACATTAAAATTCTACTGAGCACTTCCCTTCAATTTCTTCAAACAGCCTAAGCACCACACAACCTTAAAGCACTTATCTAAATTAGTTTGGTGACCAGCTTTCATGTGGTCCCTTTCACTAATAAAATTAAAAATAGCTTGAGTAAAAAATAAAATGCAGAAATGTAAACATTTCAGGATCACTCTAGACTTGTGAACAGAGAGAAACAGAAAAGATTAGCAATGCTTCTCTCCAAAGTTTGTTATACAGTCAAAGTACTAAAGTGACAGTACAATTGCCTACAAACTTGACATTACTTGAGCCACAAGGGGTTTTGGGTTTTTTTTCAAGTTACTGTGGTCGGAGGGCTTCTGCTGTTAGAGGACAACCTTTAAAAATAAAACAAAATAAACACTCTCTGCATAATAGTAATAACTTAGTAACCCATGAATTTCATACCACTTATGGAAAAAGTCTGTACTATATTTACCGTAGCAAATGGTTTGTCAACCATGAAGGTCAAGAAGCCAGCTTTAGAGATAGAGACTTGCTATTGAACAGAATTTGACCAGACAGGAGTTTGAGCAAGACAACATATATGTTCATGCCAGTCTGAGGAAATAGTGAACACACTCGGAATGTTCAAACAAAGTGCAAAGTCCAGCCAGGAACTGTTCATGTGCTGGAACAACCATCTGGAGGATAGGGGGCCCTGGTCTAACATGGTCAAATATTCTGACCAACTTGGACCAAACTGTAATCAATAACTTTACACTAAACAAACAACTGCACGATGGACAACTGGCATCTTCAAAATGATTACGCTTGCAGGAAGTGTAAGTAGCCTTGTTTACTGCTGCGCTGTTGTGCAGTTGTGCATGCAGCGTCTGACAGAGAGCTAAGGGCACACAGTGCTTTGCACTCAAACCACAGTACCCACCTCTCTGAAGCCTGATTGAATGGGAGGGTTGAAACTTCATGTAAAAACTAGTCCAAGCTTCCAGTCACATGATTTCCTTTTCTACTTTGATGGTTGCAGAATATCAGGCTCACACAATGACATCACAGCTTTTAGGAAGAAAAAGGGAAGAGAAAGGTCATAGCGTACAACAGAGGTAAGGTTTTCAGAAGTGCTGTCTAGACTTCAGTCTGTTTTCACTCAGCAGATGATTGTTAATAGAGTTTGCAGAGATCAGTCGCAATGTAAGATTTGTCCAACCTTATTGATAAATCCTGAGGCCATGAATATAGAAACTATTCAAATTCTTGAAGTCAGTAACTACTAGCAGGCCATGCCTACTTCTGCTCAGAAACAGAAACCACTTCATCATCTGTATAGCTGTTGACAGTTTCTTGGTTGTTGTAGCCTACAGTAAGGAGCTGAACCTGTGAACACTGTTCCCTGTTGCCCTATGAGCAGATCTTTGCTGCACACCTAACTTTTCTTGAGGCTATTTTCAATTATATAGCAAGAAAGTTCCCAACAGATCCTGATCAAAGCCACCAAGTAAGATGCAACTAGAGAAACAGAACTGCGCTCTGGAAACCTCAATGGCTGTACTAAGTGAAAAGCAAGAACGTTGATCTGTTATTTTTATACTACGCCCACTCAAACAGCAATGAGGATGAGTAGCACCTAGATCAGAGTATCCACTTCGTGCTTTCCTCAACGTTAACAAAGGCCTCTTAATATTTTACTGCTTTTCCCATGCTTTTCTACATCCTCATAGCTCCTATTTACATGCCCTTGTAAGACACAGCATTAGGAATGTGAGTACCAGGCAAGCTCCAGCAAGCAGTGTTCCTACATTCATGAATGCCAGTGCGTGGGTGTACATCAGGAGAAAGGGTAGCAACGTGTAAGCAAGGGAGTATGTGGGTAGATGGAAAGAATGGGTACAACACAGAGAATGAGACAGGCAGTACTTCCATGTTCACTAGTGCGAAACAGATGTAGGTGGGCGAGATGTTTATTGATCAGAAGAGCATTAAAATGGAAACACAAATAGGAAAGAATTAATATAAGGGCAAGAGAAAAAAATAAAAAGAAGGCATGAGAATTAACAAAGATGCTACTAGTGAACACAAGAAAATAGAAAAGGAAATACAAGACTATGAGCAAAAACTCATCTGGGAGCATTATCCTCGCTTATAAGAAAAAATTGTTGCAATCAAGATGGTCAACATATATTGTCTGAACTAGCTGGCAATTGATAGTTAATCTCTAGAAAAAGAACAGGCCAGAATAACTGACGAATTCAGCAGCTCTGCTATGATATAGCCATTTTCTCCGTTTTGGTACTTTCACTTTTCAATTTTCCTCATCATTTTCTTTCTGAAAAGCATGTCCAGCTCAACTGCTGAATGAACCAAGCAACAATTGATTCTTACATACCACATGCCCTCATGACACTAAAGTTGTTCTGCACCCATACACGTGGCAACATAAGGATTCAAAGGAACAAGGCCATATCAGAAGCCATGTTAACCAGGCTGCTCAACATATGCCTCAGTTACCTGCTTGTCTCAGTGTCTCACCTATCTGGGCAAGGAGTCTCTTTCAGAGACCATTCATTACAATGAAGCTGCAGAGAGTTTCCCCAGACTCCGCACCCACATCCACTCTCATGAGATCACAGTTTGAACTGATGCACACAGAAGTTATATTTTCTCCTTCAGGGTGATACCAGATGACATCTAGTGGAATATCTATGTAATAAGAAGAAGGGTATGATTTAGGTTCAGTCATGTAATTTTTCAGTGAAGCAGCATACCTGGTTAATGACTAAACCTTCCACTCCTATGTGCTTTAAATATTCTGGAAAGTGAAGTAGGAAGGTAACGTTCTGGGTATCAAGCTATGAAAGAATGGTAGTGGAAAGCAGCTGACTCAGGGAAACAAGTTGTAAAATCGTATTTGCAACAAGTTTAATGAAATAGCAACAAGCTTGAATGGTAGCAGTCCTGCTGATAGTAAGAAGATAGAGCCCTCGTAGTGGCTGGGGGGCACAGTGATGGCAGCCAGGAACATAGCCATAGACCTTCAGGGTCCCTCAGTCTTTGAGGGCTTCCCAGCCAGCTAGATTCTCTGGTTTTACAGATCCAAGGACAGATTTGCCAGCAAGTCAACCCCTCAATGCTAAGGCACTCAGGTAATCCTAAGTGCCTGCAGATACCCATTACATTTCAAATGGTGCTTTAGAGCATGGTCAAGGGTGCAACAAACCTGCAGACATGAAATAAGCAACAAATCTTGCACCTAAATATCCTCTCACTGTACAAATCAAGAGGAGGTTTGGAGAAGTATATTCTTCAGCTTAATAGTAAAAACAAGCTTATGGAAAAAAAAAAACCCAAAACAAGTTTATTTCAATTTTAAGCAATATTACAGTATTTTTTAATGTCTGTAATATGTAAAAGAAAATATTTGAACAAAGTCACTTGTTACTGAAAATAGATCACATTGTGATATTTGTCCCTCCCTTTCCATAAGCACAGGCCAGGTCCCATGGTGAGTTCCTTACAGGCAGGCTCTCATGCTGCACTGCTCAGACACCAGGTTCTGCTGTAGGTGTGCACACCACACACGTTTCCTCCCTAGCAGAATCATTACTGTTGGAAAATGGATGTACATCCTTTTACACTAGGCCTGTATACCAGTAGGGTGAGCTGCAATAAAATAAATGAGTGTACTATATTATTGCAGGCTCAAACTTCAATTTAAGTTCAAATACTGCACAGTTCATGCTTTGCCTAGGAGGCTTTGTAAGAGAAAAGGAAGGATGAGTCAAAACAGAGAGATAAGATTGAAGGAAACACTGCAACACTGTTCCATCTGACAGCCCAGTTGTGTGCAGGGAGAAGACCAGCCTTTCCCTCCTGACACAGTCAGCCTGTGCCTGTGTCTACACTGGCAAATCCCCAGAGATCACAACTCACAACTACCCCCAGAAAGGACAGAAAGCCTCTAGAAAGATTCCCCCCTCCCCGATTCTGTGACTAATTTACAACAACTAGTTGAGCTAGTGCTTACTCCCAAAGCCCCAGTATCACTACAGACAAGTCTACCACTGGAGTGAACAGAGCAACTTCAGTGCTATTGCACCACACGGCTGCTTTGGAACACTTAGCTAGAGAAGAATAAGTGAAACATAAGTAACTTGAGTCTCAATTTAAAATGAGGCCATAACCTGGGCAAAAGCTATGAGAAAAATGACAGAGGATATCATACAAGCTTAAAGAAAGTTCTACTCTGCTCTAACATCACTCAGATGGTGTACAATACCAAGTTGACCAGTCAGAAGTACATAAAAGCCTCACACTAATAGGTCAGAGCAGAAAATAAAGGCTCTCCCACAGCAATCCAAAGTACTTGCTTCATAATGGCACCTGTAAGAGGATGAAACTTTCTTTTAGTGCAAGGATACTTTTGCCTTTCATATCATTTCAACATGGACTTTCGATTTCATATAAAGAACTTCGATAAAGAGATGGAAAACATTAGTCAAAACTTGAACAATACATGCACGATCTCAATGAAGTAAAACACAGCTTCATTTCATTACAGCTGATCAGTAGAAATGCAAGATAATTTCAGAGCAAACGGCCTCTATCAGTGGTGCATCAGAGTCCAACTGAACTTTTTCTGATAGAGACCACTGCCACTGTTTGCCTATGGTATGTGTAAGAAAGGAGTTGGGCAATAACACAAGCAACATAGACACAGCCAAAGGGTAGTAAGAGCTTCTACACTAAAAAAAAAAAAATGAAGCAAAAAAACAGGTCAAGGAATTTGGAAAATTATCCCTACAAATGCAACTACTAAATGAAACTTTTTAACCAACGGAAATGATCCAAGAAGAGTTTCTGTAAGTATGAGGTTTTGTACTCTGAAATATTAACAGAAAAGTATAGCATAGGCAGGGAAACACCTCTTTTTCTCTTGGCATGTAAAGTTATCTCAGAATAACAAAGGCATTCATTTTAGAAATGTTTCTGATGTATAAACAACTTTATCCCTATTTATATATAAATATTTCGTGTAATACTCTTAGTACAAATTGAGCTGAGTGACATTACAGAATGCAATTAATTAGAACTTTTGTGTAGTGGTTTCTGTCTGAGGGCTCTGCTGAAACCTATGCTGTGTACTAAAAACTGTGACATTAGGTAGTTTACAGATTCACTAGCACAGAATAAGGGTGCTGGAAAATCAAAATATATGTTGTAGTTTGAAAGATAGAGAGATCTTGTTTTTTGATCCACCAAAGCAGTTTTCCTGATACTTTTCCAATATAAAATATAATAACAGTTAAACCGTCATTTCCAGATCAATACTGCTCATATCTTTTACAGACATGAATAACTTCAGGACTTAGACTCATTTATTATCAGACAGGCAATTCCTTCTCTGAAAATGTTGTAACCGTGTGACTTTCTTTTTGATTACAAGACCTGCAGGAAGTGCAGATCCGACACGCTAAAGAACTTGTGGCCTTGTTGCAATAAAACCTTATAATTAGCAAACAGAAAGGATACTAATTGATATTTATCAAATTTATTATTTATATGTATCAGGTGAAAACAGCTCCCATGATCCAACTCTAGTTAGCTGAACACCGCAAAGCTGTATTAAGTAGTTAAGATGTTAGTAGTTAGATGGGCTACCATTTACGATAGAAGACAGGACACTAATATAGGTAAAGTCACAGGCTCCACTTGTGAAGATTAGCCAATTCAAAACCGACACAAATTGCTCAAGGGCATGTTGTAGCTTTATGTACTATTCCTGTCTTATTATAGGACTAAGACTATTGCCAGCAGATACAAGCAACATTAGACTAATGAAGCATAGACTATGCTTCAGTGGAAAGAAGACATTCCAAAGAAGCACTGAAAAAGATAAAATCAGCATGCTCTGTTCCTCAGCCTGTTAGGGAAAATTTCTAATATAAAAAGAAGAGAGAACCACAAAGCCCTGGGTGTATGCTTGGCAAATGTGTGTACTCAACAAGCCCTGGAGAACAATATTTGCTTAAAGCCTCTAACTCAAATTAAAATGGTTCCTCAGAACAATAACATTTACTCAGACAAATGTGACTTCATGCAGCAACCACCTGAAGAAAAAAATTACCAATTGACACTTTGAATTTAGATTGAAGTAGCTGAATTAGATTACTTAATATTGCTTCATCTAATATTTCTTGAGCATGTCTGTATAGTAGGCAACCCACATAAGCTTTTTCAGGTTTCAGAAAAGCCACAAAGGCTGTATTTTGATTATATTTCAGTGAATAGAAGACTAATGATTGCAACATGAAAACACCCAAACTAGAGGGCATTGGGTAAAATAGTCTAAAACGAGGTAATAAGTGATAGCCATATGCCAGAATTTAAATGCATAACTTTATCTTAAATATGGAATATTGTGTAGTTTTAAAAGATTGCTTTTAGGCAGAGGGTGAGATGAGTAAATACTAGTGAAGTGAAGAGGCAAGTGTACCATAAGTCATACAGAAACCAAGCAGAGAGTGTAGTTCAGAGAATTCCACAGAAGTAGGAAACAGGGGATGACCACTGGCAATACTATAGGTCTGCGGGGAGCCTGAGCAGCAGGAGTTGCAGTAAGGCAGTAGGGCAGAGTTATGGAGTTTCAATATCCTGTAGGAAATCTACTGGGTAAGATTCTCGTATAATGCAAAATAGGATATAGAAGTCAGGGAAACAAGGAAACTAAGACTAAAGGTAAGTGCAATCATTTCACAGGTTCAGAATGTTGAGAGATACAGCCTTGTTCTGTGTTTTATTGTGTGTTTCAGTTTGAAGAAAAAATTGGTTGCAGGAGTAGTATGTGCCAGTCAAACCCAAACCTGAAAAAACTGTGAGTTTAAATAAATAATGTATAAGACTATTGTTTTGATTGCAGGCAGTTATATACAAACTTACCCACTGTTCCATGTAAACTTTGCAAAGAAATTGGCATCTCTCGAAAGCCGAAGGAGAAGAAATAAACATACTTCAGGTCATAAGATTTTTTTTTTTAACTTTATTTTTCAGACAAACATATTCTTGACTGCCTCATTCCTAAAAAAATTACACACTTTCTTATAGATATCATCTCTATACAAAAGCAAGTTCAATACCAATTTTTATTGACTTTGAGATGTTTGCTGGACAAATATCGATGTTAATCTCAGACACTTAACAAGTTAGTCAGCATTGTCCAGTTTACAATGAGCTCTAATCCCTGATCCAGGTCACCCTGAGCTTTCAGGGAAAAGATTCCTGGTTTCCTTTTGCCTCAGGTCAGGCTCAAACTTGTAATCTCTTGTGACAATTGGAGAAACAAAGAGGGAGAATTATTAACACTTCTATTTTTACCTAAGAGGTATCCATTGGACTGCTTGATTTTTCTTTTTAATTTTTTTTTTTTAAAGTTCTTGCATGTTACAAAAATATATTTTGGTCTAATGCTTCAGCCATGACTCATAGATAAAGATTAGATGCATAAAATAAGAATACTGCTATAACTGGTAGCACTGCTATGCGGAGACTGAATTATAAGTGGAATTTAAGATAGCCAGAACTGAGCACGTCAGGTTTAAAACTCACATACTTTCCATGTTTAGGACAATGAGTCCAAATACTTGCTGGCTTTGCAAGATATTCAGAGCAGAAGAAAATGGGATCAGTTCTAAGTAAGTAACAATAAGATTTTTATGTTCTGCAGTACGTGCAGCTGTCTGAGTAGGAGAGACAAAAATCTCAAAATTCACGGTGGAAGTTTTCTTTGCAAGCTTAAGTTCATGCAAAAGAGTGCAACATCTGCACAACTGCCCCAGTTGACCACCTTCATATAGCCAATTCCTTTACAGTACATGAAGTGTAAACCGGCTTTTCTCTAGTGGAACAAAGGTATATCCCAGTGGGAACTTCTTTTATATTAAACAGGCATAGGCTTAAACTAGTCCCTGGATTAAGTCCAGATTTGGGCCTGTGAAGAATTTGTAAGTCCAATATTTTGCATTAATCCTTTCAAAGAATTCAGACTGTTGGCAAAGGTTGAATACACATGTGGTGGATAAGAGACATGGCCAAGTGCCTCCTGCAAGTCCTCAGCTGCCACCAACCTCAGTGTAGGCCAACCATAGCTAAAACTTTGGTTGCCGTGTCACATCGGGGTGGTGAAATGCCTCAGTGGAGGCCAACCATAGCTAAAACTTTGGTCAGCATGTCACATCAAGGTGGTGAAATGCTTCCATCCAGCATGCCTGCCAACTGGTATCACATCATACACGGTATTGATTTATTGATTAGAGAAAAATGTGTCCTTCACAGCAATACTGAGGAGTGTCTGATGACTCCTGGAATTGCCATTTGGGTGAGGTTAAGTGGCAGAAATCCAGACAGCATTTCAAAAAGAACCTCCTAGACGAGGACTTCTCCGCCACACAGCAGCGGCCAGGGAAGCCCCTCACACTGGAGAGGGTACAATAAGTGAACGATAGCTCCCACAAGACACTACAACAGCATTTTCCAATTTAAACTTTGGAGTCCCGGCTATAAAGCCTTAGTTATTTTTGGAGAATATTCAATTTTTTTCAGTGTAATGTATGTTATTCAGCAAATTCAATCATGCTGCAAATCAGTGCAGCAAGAAGTTTACTGTCAGCACCGCACCTATGAAAGTGGCATTAATACAGATCCTAATAACCCATGTTCACATTTGCCTTACTACCTTTTATATTTTCCTGATTTTAAAGGGAAAGTAAAAAGTTAAAAAGGTTTTCCTCTGTGTCAGCTGCCCCATCAGGCAGTGTTCTTTCTGCTTCACAGATTAATGCTAAAGACAAATAATCAGAAATGGAAATAAGATGGCCCTACTGATGATGCTCATTGAGACACACAAGATTGTCACTTGTTCTATATACAAGTGCTATTGCTGACAGAGGTGAAAAATTATCTGCGTCAGTAACAGCGAATATGATTCAGAAGCAGCTCTTAAGGGGAAAAAAAAGTATTCAGAGGACTAGAGATTCTCACTCCCCATAACCACACGCTTTGTGAGTTTATACAGAGAGGAGGCCAGTAGCCCATGAGAAGGAAAAAAAAAAAAACCAACCTCTTACTGGCAAGAGTTACTAGAGAGTTATTTACACCACAATTTGATAGTGGTAAAATTTCTAGTGTTGTATATTTCTCTGATCAGGTCAGACTGATCAGGAAAGCCTGACAAAATAATCAATGAGTCACAGCATGTACTCTTTCAAAGAAAGAGAGAATCGTATCAAGTTGAAATAAATGGATGATCACCAATTAAAAAAGCTACAAAGCTACTAATTGCTGTTGTGCAGCAGAAATCTATGAAGCATCATGCAGCACTCATACCAAAGCCAATTTTGCTTTTATTTTAAATAAAAAAAGTTTTGTGATACTAAGTAGCTGTTGTCAAAATTGTAGCTCATATGAAAGCAAAATGCTCAATGAGAAGTGATCTCCTCCCAAGTTTGGCTGACACATAATGGAAAGGACCCACTGGAATACATCCTTTGTGTTTTCTTCTACTAATATAAGCATTAGCATTTTTTCCAAGTTACCAGCATTGGTGTCCTATAACCGCAATGCTTAAAAATCAGTTGGTATAAATGGAGCTACATGGACTTAAATGGAACTATTGGCCCTCAAACATTTGTTTTTCCTTAAATTGTTTAGTCTCTCACCTCACTACTTCCATACTCTTTCCCAGAATCAGGCAGGAGACTCCTACAAACTTATGAAACTATTGCTTAAGAAGAGCAAACATGAAAGAAGGAAATCTGATTTTAGTCACCTCCAAGAACTGTCTAGATTAGTAATAATGTGTCATACTGCATTGTGAACAACTGGAGAGAGATGGAAGTCCCTTACAGCTGAGGTTGTATTAACCTTTCATTATTTACCTTATGTTCAGAGCTTATATTCAGTTCTCAGCTGATAAGTAGACTTAGATGTTAAAGGCCTTTAAATATTACAATAAGATCTTGAGCCCTTAAAAACTTTGCTATTAAATATAAGCATCAACATTTCATAAACAAGCTATATAATGATTCCTGTCCCAAAGAAGTTGCTATCTAGAAAGCACTTTCCTTGTGCTTCTCCTAAGCACCATTTAAATAAGTGAATGCCATTTCCAAAGGAATTACATAGGAGCACCTTGAGATGGAACCGTATTTGTTACAGTGAGAAGAATATTTGCTTCACTATTGTAAGCACAAGATCTAGGACACAGAGGAAAAAAAAACGTTTTAAATGTAAGCTTCATACAAAACTTATTTAAATTAGGGGACAGATTTTCAATAACGTAATTTCATTTAATTTTTTTAATACTTTGAACCCCAGATAATCTGACAATAATCTCCTCCTCATTTCTAAAGAGTCTCTTTGGAGGAAGCACTACAATGGTCCCAGTCTTTCGAAAAGCTGATAACAAGTAAACGTAAGTAATTGTATGTTTGTATCCCAGATGGATTACTGAAAAAAGTTCCCACGAAGCAAAATCAATAAATCATGCAGTGTAATGTATGCTGTCTTATATGCAACTAATGAAAAACAACTTTGTGTGACATGCTTAGCATGCATCACACTGAAAATAAATGTAGCATGCTGTAAATGCTTTCCCAAACTTGCGATTTCTGCAAGCACATGTAATTCTTTTAAAGGCACGTGATAAGGGCAGGTTTATCTGCCATATCCCCACTTAGAGCACTATATAGCAATATATATTAAAAGAAAGTGAAAGAAAAGTTGACTTGGGAAATCCTGTGCATGGCAAAAACCATAGCTAATGGTATATCTATACAGTGTAATACCATGGAAGGTAACTCAGACCCTCATCTCAGGTATGGGAAGAACTGTAGCTGCAGTAGCAAATATGAACTTTCCCACTCCAGCATCCCCCTGCCTCATTCAGGGCTCAGAGCTCTTCCACATTTCTCATACGGCTGGCAGTCTGGAATATCACTGCTGGATTACTTTTTTTAAATATTGATGAGAAAGTCATGTACAGAATTACAGCACAGCACAAACCTCTAAAAATTATTCCTAAGGACTGGCATTAGTTTCAAACTACAGACAAACTACAAAGAGCAAGAAGATTAACAGACAGAATTTGTAACAACTTATAGTTGAAACGATTTTGCCATTAAAACCTTTAACAGCAAACAACCTAGTATGTTACAGTTTGCAGGGAAAGCACAGGGAGAAAGTGCACAACAGAAAACATTTAAAAGACAAAATTATAGCACAAGCATCAGTCATGCATGCTATCACCATTGCTGCCAGATGACAGGCAGTGCTCAATATCTTTAGAAACATGAAAGCCCAGAGTGCTGCACCAGCAGGAAAGCTTGCTTTAAATAAAATGCTTGTAGCTGCCAGCAGTACTCGGATGCTGCCCTTCTTAAAATACCTCATTCACTGCACTTAGATGGCACTATTCACTGATTTTGAATTCATTTAAATGCTTAATGACATCAGAAAATGCAAAGGTGTACTCACAGGAAAAGCCGGAAACTCTAAAGCCAATGGATTTGCAGCTCTTTATGAAAGGTAGGCAAAGTATTTGCTTATCTTAGGTTTTACTCTGAAAGTACATCTTACAGCTGCAAGCACCATTCCTGCTCAAGTGCTAGCACCAAGTGAAGCCTTTTAAATGTTCTCCTGGCTAGAGGTATTTTAGCAGCTCTATCACCTAATCCTGTACAAAGTAAGTCTAACGAGATGACAAAAGGCAGCCTCAGGAATTTAATCTTTGCCACAATCCCACTGATTGCTGCTGTCAAACTCCATTGCCAGGTGTTTCAAAGACATCCTCAGGTGCAGAACCACTTATTTGCTGAACAGAGTATTCTTTTAACTGCTTTACTTCAGTCAATTACAGCAGCTAGAAAAAAGTTGTTTCCTTTTTTTGCTAATTGCTTTATCCCTGAATTCTTATACCAAGAAAAGAAGGTCTTATTTTTTTACTCAGATCATGATTATTTGCTAATACTTAGATATCTTCTGTACAAACTAGAACTGAAGTTTAAAAACACTTGCCAGTCTTTCAATATGTTTGATAGTGTTCATAGAGACCAGGAGGAACAAAGTTTTCACTGCTCTCTCCCTGCATAGTGAAATGCCACTGAGGTTAAAGGGAGCTCTGCACATGCAGGAAAAAGCAATGTTGAAGCACAGGGCTCTGGTGTGAGTTAGTGTGTTTAATTCCCCACTTTGACATAATCTAATAAGAATATTTATAGGTGTACAATCAAGAATTATACTGCCTTGTAAACATCCCTATTGCCTTCAAAGGACTCTAAAGATAATGCATATATACATGGTATATAAGTTTGGCTTCTAAAATATTTACAGATGGGCCTATGATCTACAAGACCTACTTGAAGACAGAGCACAGTGATGAAAACATAGAATTCTGGCTTGCTTGCGAAGCTTATAAGAAGATCACGTCGCAGAGGAAAAGGATTTCCGTGGCCAGGAAACTTTTTACAAGTTACATTCAACCCCAGGCTCCCAACGAGGTGACATACAATAACATGAGCTCTTTATTTCCTCTGGTAGAAACGCCTGATGTGTAATGTAGCTGACAAAAAGGAACAACAAATGCCTAGCACCTTTTGTATTAAAGGGAGTGAAAACTGTTGCTATTCATCCTCCCCAAAGTCTTTTGCACCCAGAATTTTAATACTTACCTTCACATCTTGTTTACAGACAAATCTTTCAACTATATCTACCAAGGATACAAGCAAAAGGCATGACTAGATTAAGAACCGAGTTCTTGGATCTGTTCTGTTCTTTTTAGCATCTGATCCAGGGGCCTTTGATATCACTTCAATAGGTTTTGGATTATGCCATTGCTACACGTATATACTACTCTGGTCTTTGCAAGGGTAAATACAAATTAACAAAGTAAAAACTTTACCCAGTGCTGTCCCCTTTGTAAAATGGGCTAAAAGAAAGGTTCCAAGACAGATCAATTATTTTCTGCTTCCAGCAGCNTAAGCTAATACTGGCTTCAACTGCCGCTGCCTCTGGCAGACTGACATAACTGAAAAATCAGGCTAAATTATTTTCTGGTTTACGCATAACAATAAAACTGTTATAGAGTCTCAAAAGGCAGCCTCCCTGTTGACACTGAAGGGCAAGCCAAAACCAACTCAGCTGGATTCCCAAATGTTGGCCAAGAGCAGTTGCTGTTTTAAATGACTAAACCACTCCCACTAAGCCAAAACTTGAGGAAATTGGAAAGTTCCCTGTGCTGGTTTTAAATGCCAATTGGAAAGACAATGCATTTTTCTGTCTTTTTCTGATTTATTTTATTTTTAGCATGTGCAGCTATAGGAAACTCAGCAAGACATTTACATTTCCAAAAGACAAATGTCAGTATTGCCAACCACAAATTCATTAATCAAAAATAAGGGCTTAAATCAGGACAGTTAAAAATAAGCTGTGGTTTTGGGTTTGGTTTTTTTTTTTCCCTAAACTAGTACGTATTTGAATCTTGCTATTGGCTGTCTGGTTTCTAGGTCTTCAGGACACACTGGTTGCACATTTTCTTGATATTCACTATTAACACAAGAACTAGGTACCACTCTAAAAAGGTGGATGTTCATGAGGATTTTAAACACAGTTTATATTCAAATTTCAGCAGCATTTAAAAAGGTGCAACTCAAATGACTCCTCTGGAAGAGGAAGATCCCAGCCCATGAAAGACAGCAGCACTAACTTCACATCTTTAGAGCTCTCCTCTCAACACTAACAGAGGAAGTCAAGCTCAAAAAAAGCAATGTAATTTATCATGAGCTGTTTGATAAATATCATTATATTTTCCTCTCACTAGACCTTTTTACTCTTACACATCCACAGAGCTTCAGTTTATCTGCTACCAACCCTGGATTGCAGCAGAAGAGCTCTAGGAATCAAAACTTTTCCTAAACAAGGTTGATATATGGCGTTAGTTTTATCTTATCTCAGAGATCACAATAATTTTAGCAACTGGTTTTCACCAGTGCTGTACACCTGCAGCCACTTAGACTCATTAGAAATCAAAAGTCATGCTTCCTCTTCAAGGATCGAATCCTAGCTCTAGGAACAATTCTTAGCAAAAGAAAGGGGGGTTGGATGTCAGCACCTTTCAGCTACTCCTTCCACTGCAGCCACTCCATGGAAACCACGTCCTCAGGACTTCTTCCTCTGCCTAAATCATACGTACATTCTTACTCTTTCTAGAAGTAGTAAGCAAATCAAACATATACCACTTAACCTCCCTAAGGTTTGAAGTCTCAGGCCCATATTCTACACATGGACCCAGCAGTAGTGACTTTACCACTGCTCTTGACCTCCACTGATCACAGTAGTCAGGATTAAACTGGCTTTTCCATTAAGGATGTGGGGCAGACTGGGAAAGTCATACACCTCCTAGTCTTCCAGGCTTCTTGTCCCCAAGGGAGCAAGCTCCCCATCCAGCCACTAACATACCTCTTACTAAATCAAACACCAAAAGAGGAGCAAATTTGTCAACTAATAAGACAGGGTTTTCTGGCATTATAAGGAGAAATCCACTCTGCTAGAATCGATGTTTTTGGTTAGGTGCTGATTTTAGATTAGAGGGTATATAAAAAGATATAAATAAAAGGCATTCAGTACAGGTCCCCTAAATTCAATCTTCATTACCCTCCTTTGCATATATTCAGTGATACTTTAGTAATGTTTTCTGTTTCAGATTAACATTGACAGTCCTGCGAGGAAAGTGATTATAGCGAATATTCAAGAGCCAACACAGTCCTGTTTTGATGAAGCACAGAGCATAATTTACATGCACATGGAAAGAGATTCTTATCCACGATTTCTTGAATCAAAGTTCTATCAAAAACTCAAACATAGCCTTCAAACTAATGGCAATAATTCGATGGTAAATTAAAGAGAAAGGTTGAAAATTTAGAAAGGTTTCTTCTGGCATGCAAGTGTTTAAGATTTAAAGTAGACAGTAGAAATCAGGCAGTAAACAAATATTATTATTAATCTGCTAAACTGTTCTGTTGATGTTAGAATTGATGACGCACTATCTTCCCCCTTCCCTTTCTTTTCCCATGGAAGAGTTCTGGTTTTGTTTTCCTCTCCCCTCAATAAAACCCTAAAACCTAGTGAAAACTAGGTATAAAAACGTTTCAGCCAAAAAATGATAGCCTAGGGTTCTAGTCTTTCATTGACATTTGACAACTCTAATAACATATTTTCAGTATTCTTGTTTTGAGAGATCTGAAATAAAATAGGTTTGCTGCTAGGAAGTAAGTGTTTATTTGGCTATACATAACAGAAGAAAAAATATCTGCATTGCTGCATTTACTTTGTTGCTGCTGTTTTATTCTTATATTCTTTCAAAGCAAAAGATAAATTGTGAAGTACATCTGTTTGCTTAATCTTAAGCCATGAAGTGTAGTGTTCATATGGTGTAGAGTTGATTTTATGCTGAATTATGATGTACAACATATGCTATAAAGGTACTTGGTCTACTGTATACTATAATACTACCAGTGTTTCCTGAATTTATCTCCAGTCATAAAACTCATTGGTATTTTGTCTTTTTTTCTGCATATGGACACACAAATATATTCCTTTCCCTTCAGGTGCCCTAATAATTAGATACAAGCAGACCTGACAGTTGAACATGATACTATAACACAAACAGGTGTCTCTCTCATGCATAAACTGTAGAAGACAACTTGCTGATTCATTGATCAAGTATTGAAATACTCTGTTTTACATTCAAAAACCAATCTGACTTCTCAAGTCTCATTAAAACTGGAATCTCTTAATTCTTTTAATGGACTTCAGCATAGACACTAAAAGCCATAGGAAATCAGGGACCTTTCT
>WAAD01004145.1:14192-97832 GCA_013389945.1 Fregata magnificens | reverse complement strand
ATGAAAATTTTTTAAGGGAACCCCCCAATTCCCCCAAAAAAAAAAAAAAAAAAAAAAAAAAAAATCATTGTTTAGGGCCTCTGAGCAGTGGTATTGTGATGCACAATATAGGTTACATTTGGGAAGAGGGACAGTGATTTATTGATGACAGATAAGTATGGTTATCAACAGCTACGAAATGCATAATATGTCTGGCTTTGTATGAAGTTATATTGGTAAATTTTAACTGTGTCTGTGTGCCCTAATGCAAACACATGAGCTATGGTATGGTATAAGTGATCATGTTGTAACATCATCAAACATCTAAGGCTCCACAAATTCTTTCTATCCATCATTTTTATGAAATTCTCAAGCTAGAATTTACGTGCACGTCTAAAGCAGAATACAAAGCAAGTCTGACCATAATCTACACTAGTACAGAAAGCTTTAAGGTAACCTCAGTGTTGTAAGAAAAGAGATTGTTAGTAGAGGAGATCCTTTCCTTTTGCACTGGCCCCATATAAAAGGATTATCATACAAATGTGTGAATATTCAGCTTGTAAACCCACTCTCAGCAAGCAAGGACTCCACAGGAAATCCAGCTAGGGATAGTATAGATTTTGCTGCTGTTAACTTCTGATGTATGTACAGTGCATTGGACTTTGGCTTGATTGATCCTGCAGATGCCACAGCCTCACAGCAAAGAAAAACCATAGGAACTATTAAAAAGCTATTCCCTCAGGGAGGCAGGTCTGTGACAAAAGCCAGCCTGAGCAGAGGAAAAAAACAAATAAACAAGGGACTACACTGTGAAAAACCTTCCCATTTCTGTTAGGATTAGAAATTCAGAAGAGCAAGATATTGGTCTCTGAGTGGAAGAGGCTTGTAATGACTGAGGATAATACCTCTCCATATCCAAACAGGCTTAGCATGCAGTCTTCTGGAGGGGTTACACAAAGAGGCTGGTCAGGTAGCACGTTGATAGACAGAACCTTTTCTCTCTGCAGAACGGGGATTATCCAGAAGGAGGGGAAAAAAAAAAAAAAAAAGAAAGTCATCCACAGAGAATGCTCAGAGAAATCATAGAGGGACTCATAAACACATTTTTATGGCATGAAATGTTTAGTGTTTATTTTGTTAACAGGTCATGAGTTTAGCAACCCTTATTGCAGGAGGGCTTATTAACTTTATATTTCCTTCTAGAAATAACTAAAAGCTTTTATTTATTTTTCTTTAAAGTTGGAAGAAGAAAGGGTCCTTTTCCCAAAATAGATTTATTGTTAACTGGTAGAGATCTTTCTCTTCCTTGATTTTTCTTTTGTGTTACCAGATGCGTGACAACAACAGTGTATTTCATTAGGTCACATGATTCATAAAACAGTAACTAATGGCAGCAGCAATAACAAATCACTGCTTTTAACATTTTCATTAACAGCACTTGAACGAGCTCAGGTATACTTTCCACTGGCAGACAACACTAAAAGGCATTTGCTCACATTAATTACTCAAAGCTACTGTGAAGAAAGATAAAAAACCCTTTAAAATAGCTAAATTGGCAGAACACTCTCTCATTCTTTCCTCATTTACTTCATAAGAATTAAAAAAAAAAAAATTTAAAAAAATCAAAACAATGGCAATTCTTCAAACACATTAAATCTGGCAAGATAAAAGTGTAGATTAATAAAACCACGATAGCAATTAACTGTATCCAACCTTGGAAACTGTTGACCTATTGAGGTTCCCTAAAAAAAAAAAAAACCCAGAAAACAAAAAAACAAAAAAACCCAAACAAATAACCACCACACAAAACCCCCCCACCACACCACACCAACAAAAACCCATACTGGACAGACGGTCTGGGGGTTTTTTGGTTTGGGTTTTTTTTTTGTTGTTTTCAAAAAGAGCTGACAATTAGATCATTTTCACTTTGTAAATATGAGCTGTGTTGGCCTGCTGTCTTGATAAAAGTGATGAAATTCATAGTCTATTGTTATACTGCTGTTTTCATGAGATTTACATTCACTCTTGGTGTCTCGGTGATAAGTGTAGAATAACAAATGCAGATTGCATATCAGGTCTAAAAAACAAAGTAAAAATCTGCTTATAATTAGATTGAGTCAAAACAAAACTGTAAGAATAACATAGCCTAATCTTTTCTGTACAGATCGGTGTTAAGTGAGAATATATAATGTCTCTCCACTGTACAGTCAAAAGCCTTCAGAAAAGAAGTTGTCAGTGAGGCTTTTCTCTCCAGTTCTCTCAATTATTTCATACTTCCATACTCTAGATCTTTCTGCTTTTAAATCCCAAGAAATAAACTATAGGCAGCCTCACTCTAAGTATAGTAATTGAAGTAATATGCAGAACTTGGTACCATAGACAACTGATTTAAACAAATACGAGCAGAGATGTTTATCACTAATTAAAGGGCAAATGAGGATGTTTAGGAACCTACAACCTCAGAGGAAAGGGAAATGACTGTAGCATTTTCAAGTATTGCCAAGTATACAGTACTGTTGCAATCACAGGTCCCTTCAGAAACTGATGTTTGGTCTAATGTTCACTAAAGACAAGACAAAGAGTGCAATGGAAGAAGTCTTCGGAAAAGAACATTTTATTGCACATACCAATTAGCTGGATTACGTGGCTACAGACCATAGCCTTTTCAGGGCAAAAACTGCATCCTAACACAGGCTTGCCTACCGTCTCCTACAGCAGAGCTTCACAGCAGCAGTAACGTCTCTCGGTAGAATTACCCATTTAATAAGTTGTCAGTAACACAGAGTAACTGTACAGCTTTGAGATGCTTTGATTTCAAAATCTTAAATTTCAAACTCTAAAAAAATTTTAGAAAAATGAAAAACTAAAAAAAATTCAAATTTAAAATAGCAGCCACATTTCATGGTCTGATTAGAATACATGAAGGATTCTAACTTTTTTTTTTCTTTAAATGAAAAAGAAAAAAATAAACAGGTGCAACAATGTAGAAAGCAAGATAAAAACACAAAAGGAGCAAATTACATATTGGGGAAGCAAATCATGTAGCCAAGCACTCTTTTAGATATTATACATCATAGGTGTGCAGATTCTAAGAACTATGAATTCTCATCACACCAGCAACAAGATATCAGCCACTGCAGCCAAATTGTGCAATTGGTTCTTTAGACAGGAATATAAATTAGTAAGAGCATGATAGCATCATATTATGGATTCCAGGCAGTGTCTTTCCATTGATTTTAATGTGTCTGCACATCCTTATAGAAACATGGAATGAGATGTCTTGAAGTATAGTACAAATGGTCAGCATTAAGTACATATACATTCTGTCTAGACTCTGTTGCATAAACACTTTATAGTGTGTACTGCCCTTGGGCTAAGGCTTCCCCTGGGGCTGGTAGAACTGTCACAGGTAGGTGGACATACTGCCCATTCCCTGCTGCAGTGGCAAACGGAGGCCACGGGTATCCTATAGCGTCTCAGTAGGACTAGATGCCTGCGTTTACACAACTGAATCAAGCCTGCTTTCTTAACTATATTAGCTAAAGGTTTCATATTTGCTAGCTTTTTTTTTTTTTTTTTACCCAACCCTGGCATCTTAAACCATTTACTGAAAAGCTGTTTCATCTATAACTTTATTTTCCCTCCAAAATTGCTATCACAATTATCTCAACATGACCATGCTTTTACAGAAATCTTTGTCCCCTGTACGTCAGAGTTTGCTCAACTCAAAGTACAATGCAACTCTCCAGGGACTAAGAGAAGCTCCTTACTGCAAGGACATGCACCTCACAAAATCGGAAACAGGGTAGGTCCACCCTGAGAAGTTTATGCGAGTGTGGGGTTTTAACCATAGCAAACCCACTGATGGGCTACAGACCTCCCTCAGAACCCTACTAGCTCTTCAATGCCACCTCCTCTGTCTGGATTTCTGCATCAGGTGCACAGATCTGAGGATAAGGGGAAAAACCTGAGGCTTTACAGCATGAGGGTGGAAGACAGGGCTGCAGTTCCTCTTCTACAACCCCATCCCCCTGTAAGTCATTTTTACAAGACCCCATAGTCTCATAGCCTGTACTTCTCAGTGGGAAACAAGTCAGTGAGCCTAAAAATAAATAAATAAATAAATCACATCAAAGACCTTATATGAGCATTGCCTTCCTGACCAGATGCAAAAAGTAGAAGCTTTGTAATGGTGGTAAGAGAGCGCTCTGCTAGGCTGGTAACAAGGCCTAAGGTATAACGTGAAACTGCAGCTGAAAGATCGCATTTCATAAACATCAGAAGTGCCAATAATCAGAAATGACAAATTGTCACTGTATTTGCCAAGTCACGAAGGAACATGGCATTCATCTAATGACAGATTTAAATTGTTACCTCTGCTTTGTGTCCTGGCTTGCCTATCTCTCTAGTCTCAGACTGATAAGTCAAAGTTTCCCAGAATATCCATCACTAGGGCTGTTGCTACATGCAGCACCAGCCAAGGCAAATAGCTTTTTCTCCCACACTCCTTGTCTGCAAACGGTGATTCCAGTAATCACCTCAGTAACAACAGGTGAGTAAATAAGAACAAGATTTTTTTTTTTTTTTTTCTGAAGAAATGGTTACATACTCAATTATTTCACAGAGTTATTTCCTTTCTACCATGCCATGTTCCGCTTTGCCTTTCCTTAGAGAAAGAGTACAGGACTGTGACTTTACTTGCATAAATACACAGGGAAAGAACTTTCCAGCCAAAGTTCTAAAAGCAGTTTTCAGACATTTGCAATTATAAAGATTTAACATTCACAACACATGATCCAGTCAGTTATTAATAGAGTCATTTGGTACCATGGCAGATTACATCACTTCTCAACAGGGGGAACCATCAATATTTTCTATTAATTTCTCCATACCAGCGAAGACGTACTTAGTTTTTAGTCTCATAATTCAAGAAGTCCATGATTAATTAAAAACATTCAAAAGGAAGAAATATGTAGAAAATTCTCGCCTGTGAATCACTGCCCATGTTGTTCCTTCACTCCTAATTGTGTGCTGCCAAAATAGTCTTATAATGATGAAAGAGGACTTCATAACTAATATTTGTAATCTCATTTCAGTTCGGATACCAATACAAAAATTACTTGTTTATTGCTCATTATATTCTTCACTCTCTCACTACTTTTCATTTTAGCTGTATTTTTGCAATAGTTTCTGTTGGTGGTCACCCTGCTCTTGTTTTCTAGAACACATTTTTCTTTGTATATTTATTTCAGTAGCACTCCAAATTCCTTCCCTTTCTATCTGCCTCCCATTTCTCTTTACATTCAGTACTGATTTTTTTTTTTAAAGCATATTTAACACTCATATTTTAGGATATTTTAAAGATTTTGTTGTTTGTTTTAAATAACTCATGACCTACATCCTGTAAATTATATTGGTTCTAGATTAACATCTATCACTTACAGCCCTTTTGGACAAGTTCATACTCTCTCTGGAGTAGCCTTGGTGCTACTTTAAAGACCTCTCTCCACTCTATACACATTGAGTCTTCCAACATGGTCTCCAGCACCACCACAGTCTGTCTCCATAGTCAGGCCAGAGAACATGCCCCAAAGCACCACTAATATGTCAGCACACAACAAAGCCTTCCCAGAAATGCTGTTCACAGGTAGGTTCCCTACAGTCTCACTCAAACCATGGCAAGGTAAAACTTTGTTTATGGCAGCTCTCTGCTCCTCTGAAGGAGTGCCACCCATCTAGCCCATAAGTTGAGTGGGCCTGTTGATTGACTCAGAGATCTACTCACAGGGATTAATTATAAGGCTGAGATGGTGAATACCTCATTATCAAATGCAATTCCAGAATACAAACACAGCAACAGTTCCACAGAACAAATTACAGCTGGGTCACTCTAGTTAAACTTTTATTGCTGCTACATCAGCATGGCAATTACTTCCTAGCAACATGATTAGTGCTAAAATAGGATAAAATTGCTCAGAAGATAAGCCTGTATTGTCTTTGCAATTGTAGTACAGTGGATGAACAGTTCACTGACATTTAAAACCAGATAGTTTTACATTGCTAGGTATTGAAGAGTGGGCAAAACCCACATCTAGTATCAGTTATAAAAGTAGTATAAGTTGCTGTAAAAATCAGAACAGTTGAGATAATTATGTTCTGTCTAGCTCTGCATGTCTAATAAGTTTGTTAAGGTATAGTATTACAAAAACTTCAGGGACCTTTTTTCAGCATGATCACAAATGAGATCAAACAGTAAAGACGAAATCTAGCAAACAAATTACCTGTTCTAACAGGTGAAAGTTTAATTGAACATGCTAATCATTTTGCCTCTAGCAGCTCAGTCTGGATTTACCAATTATTGTGCAGTGGTACATGAAGCTAATAGTCTAAATAATCCAGACAGTTATTTTTCTACAGCTTTTGAAAGAATTCTAATTTCTGTATCTGCACTGAGCCTGCCAGCCATTTTGGCTGTAAAACTAGCTTTTCTACCCAGCATCTAACAGTTTACAAGTGAAGTCAGCTAACTGGAATACATCTAGAGCACTTGTAGAAAGGTGTTAATCTACTCTGTCTGCACTTCACATCAGACGAAAGATCAGTTCCAGTGCCAAGAACTATCTGACCCCACTAGCACAAGTTTATAACCATTGCTGAGAAACTGGTTTGATAAAAGCACATCTCATGACTCTGAGGCAGTTAGGCTTTAGCAATGATGTAATTTGGAAGGACTTCTGGGCAGAGAGGACTAGACTGTCATATATTTACGTTATGTTAATGCTGGTAGTCCTCATGGAAAGCCCCAGGGCATTAGTGCATGCTGCTTTAGAAAACTCATGAAGGAGTAAGAGAGAGCTGAAAAGCCAGCAAGTAAGAAACTTAATGAGACACAGGGGCAATACCAGGCTTCCTGGAGAAATATTGCCCCAAATAAAACAAACAGCTGAGAGAAGTCTGGAAGAAAGCCAGCTCACCCCCAACCTGACCTCTTCCCCTCCACCTGCTTCTTTGGCCAGAGCCTACACCATTAGACAACCCACTCCCAGCCCTAATGAGGGCTTGAGAAGAGTCCCTCATGGTATCCCAGGAGTAGGCTGCAGGACAGCTTGATCCAACTCCATCAGCATGGGCCTTGCCTCACAAGGCAGCTGGATTTTCAGAACTCTGGGAATGGAAAAATCACAACAGACCGGGGCACCTTCTTCACCCACTGTAACAGCCAGATAAATGTTGCCCCTAGAAAAAAGGCAACCTAACCACAGCGTTGTACTTCGTGTAATTTATCAGTTACAGGAGTGCTTTAGGTGCTATTACCATGCTGTTAATGGTAATTGTTAAGTGTTCAAAAGTATAGGGTTAAAAATGAAGAGACGATATGAATAAAACTCAGCTATTTATTACGATAAACTCTTCTCAAATTTCAAACTAAACCCAGAATATCCACATTACCACATCAAGCCATCTTAAATTACATCTTCTATTTCAGTAAGAGTGCATAGTTCTGTATTTTTATATTAGAAAAGTATTTTTAATATGTACAGCTTAACCCACAAAACAATTAGTCTTAATCATTTAGGTATACAGAGGCATTTAAAGAGGCAAACTGCACCAGTCAAACCTCTAAACATAAATCAGAAAATTAAAGTTTCCAACAGACTTTTCTCATTCCATTTTATTTGAATTTTTTTTATTTAAAAATACAATTAACATGTGACCAACAGGCTTCAGAAGGCAGAATGTTTTAATTAGGACATCACTCCTGCAAGACCAGAAATAACAAGAGCTCAGAAAGAAGAGAAACAAAACTATAAAAAGACTCTGGCTTCCCATTTAGTCTAACACAAAACTTTCTAAAACCTTCACAAACAATTTAAAGTCTACCACATGTGGAGGAGATCGGAAGCTTTCTTCTCCCTCCCAACTTCTGCACAGTCCATTCATGCAAATGCACCATCATACATTGGAACAGCAAGATCTAAGACTGATCATATTTAGCCCAGATGTGTAACAGTGTTACAGAAGCAATGAAAAAAGTATTTATGACCACTGTTGTAAAGGGGGCAATTTGGATCCCATGGGAAATACCAGTATAGAAACTCAATGTTCCTTTGGTTCTCAAAGAATTAAAATGGCTTTTGGTCAGTTTTCCACTGTTGCTATTTTTCTTTTTTTTTGGAGCTCCACTCTTCTCTTTTTTTCTTGGCCAAACAGCTCTTTTGATAGATGTACAAAGCAGACCTGCCTGGACAGGCATAGCATAGTCTTGTCTTGTGTGAGAAAGAAAACATGGTCCTCAAACACATTCAGGAAACTAAAATTATTACTGCTTCTTGTCTAAAGAGCTCTATCATGAAACAATTGCATCATTACGTTTGTCATTTAAATTCAGCTGCTTACCATTAACCTCCTTTTTAATGTGAAGTGAAAGATTTGAAAAGAATTTACATCAACAAATGATTAAAGTCAGTGACAACTAATGAGTGATAAAGCTCACTGAAGCTAAAAGCACAAAGTGTACTCTGCTTTGCTGCAGCATGACAAATGAAATGGCAGATGCAACCACACTATCCAATGCAGAATTAATCCCAGAACAGGTTCTCAGATAAGTGAGGTAAAAAGAACTACAGTATCACAAGAGGGGATGTGCCTATACCTACAACATCAATCAAAAAACAACAAGAAAGAAAAAACACAAAACAGTGCTTTAAAAGCAAAGGCACAAGGTAAACAACTTTCATATAGAGTAATTTAAAGTACATCGTATTTTATTCCTGTATCAGTCCTGCACTGGTCCTGACTCATACTGATCAGCAAAGGGGATGAACAACAAGTTGCACCTGGATATGCATGAGGATAGCAAAAGAAGAATTTCTCTGTGGTACAGAAGTGAGATTTCAAAGGTAGCTTCACAAACAGAACAGTATTTAGGGAAAAGATCAGGAAACATGCAAGTTATGCCCTTTTACACATCTCCTTTCCAGCCTCTCCAAAGCCACATTGATTTCAAGATGCAAAAAGACCAGTTATATCACTCAGTCACTTTAATATTATAGTTCAGTAGGAACCATCCCTTCCAGTTAGCATTGCTGTTCAGTGAAAACTGCCCAGAGAGAAGGGAAAGCCAGCAACTGGATACAGCCCATGATTTCTGTCATATAGCCATAGGTCTTATGCTTCCCTCTGTTTCTAGTTCATGCTTTTAAAAGTAACACTGCTGTCAAGCATCAGTTTGAAAGCCCCCAAGGACACCTGAAAGACGTCATCAGCTCCCAGCAAGAAAGTAATTTCCCAACACTGCTTAAAGCAGTACTACATTTGTCACGATAGTTTCCAGGGAACATGTGGCTAATCTCACGCACCCAAAAAACTAACTGGACTCCAAAAATGAGTAAGCTCACCAACAACATTAACAAAAAACCTAGCCTTTTTCGTATATAAAAAGAAATAGTTAGCTAAGATGAACGATTACTTGTTTCTTGAACTGTTATGTGTTTCTGTACTTGTTTCTACTCAATTTGCTTGTTCCCCTCATTTTTTGTTAAAGATCACATTTAAAAATATGCAGGTCTGACTTCCTTGTTTAATTACAACTCCCTAATTTAGTTCTTAAATACGTAATTAGCATCTTCCATGGGAGAAGTTTTACTTCAAGTATAATGGTATCTTTACAACCATACCACATCTGCACAACCTGCTGCTGTAACCCTTTTTTCCTATTCAATGCAGATTATATTAGCCTGCTAGTAATATAACATACTAAACGAACAAAAAAATTCTATCTAATGACAGGTGATGCCAAAGCCCTCCTAGAATTGCAGATGACAGTGTCCAGAATAGGAATGTATAATAACTACTGTCTGTGGAGAAGAAAAAAACACAACAACCAAACAAAAAACCCAATAAGCCCACATACTTCCTTTACCTTACAAGTTCTCACCACCTCAGCTTCTCCCTCCACCAGTACATTTTTGAGGACCCAGGGGGAGGTTTTTATTTTCCTTTTAGGTTTTTCTTCTCCCCACCATTAGAAGCATCTGGCTTCATAAAAAGTCCTGAATAGTCCAGTTAATTCAAATATCCTTTATACTGGTTAGTTGCTGTGCATGCCCATCTAGATTCTCAACAAGACTGGTCACAATTTTTGCATTAATTTTCTTATGTTATTTTTCCCTCTTAGAGACAAATCTGATATTTTATATAGTGGCCATGCTTAAATTTCAAGACACCACTTATTCCTGCTATTCAGTTTTGAAGAACAATGCGGCTTTATTTACTATTACAAGTACGTAGTACATAAGAAGGCCTCAACATGCTAAAATGGTGCTACTTCCGATTAGATAATAAAGTATTAACTGTCAATCTTCAAAGAGTTAATAAGAGCTGTTAGGCGTTGTTAGCAAGTCTGATTTATAATATGCCCAATATAGATACACATATGTATTACACAGTGACCACAAATATTTATGTTAAGCAAGAGAAGCATGGGGAATTATCTGCCTTTTGTTACAACTACATAATATTCTGCCCCATGTACAACTCTGTCAGAATTTGAAGGTGAAGGAAAGCTAAGCTTACACGTAAGAGGCAAGGCAGGCTCCTTCTATAAGCCTATAGCAGAAGCAGGTCTAATTTGGCACTACTGCTACTTATCATTCTCATGTAAAGGGAAGAGAAACCATACCCAGCCTTTTCTAGCCCTTCTGAGAATTAACTCCAAAAAGCAGAGTTGAAATTCTGATGCTAGAGAAAAAAGCTCCATGTCTCTGCTGATGGTTTATGCACCCATACACTCTACTATTCATCCAGCTGCTAGGCTCAGGAGCTCATCTTTTCAGCAACAGCTGGAATTTGAAATGATCTGACATAGGTCCGCCCTGGGAGGACTGAGCCCCCATGCAGAACAGCAACATGGAGCTTCTGTTACTGTTACTCACCTTAACTGTGTTCTGTATAGAAAGAGATTTTCATTTTCTTATATACAGGCTATCTCAGTAGAGGCTAGAAAATCTGAGGCAGAAGACTTTAAATATTATAGGTGTATTTGATGTCTCTGCTTTTGACTGAAGCGTCAGGATTGTGCAGGACTCAGTTAATGAACCAAGCCAAAAAAAGTTTGGAGATAATCTCCAAACAGTCATCTAAGTCTAATTCTTAGACTTTCCTATCTTCCATTCACAAACTCAATAATATTTGTTAAACCTCAACAACTTCTTTACAGGAATTCTTTCCCATTATTGATAAGGGACTCCTAAAAATCACTTAAAATTTGCTTTTTTTTGCCTCATTCCAAATTAGACTGGAAGACTGCCAAAAGCTACACTTGTCCTTGATCTTGTCACAGTTTTGTCCAAATAAAGCAGTCTGACCAACCTGTTTACAGTGAAATTCATATTTACCTCCACTTTCTGAAGATTGCAGTTTATTTTGTTAACAAGAAGAAGGTGACATAGCTTATAGCTGACATAGCTTATAGCTGACATTACTGAAACTGTAATAGGTATGTGCACATTGCAGAACACACAGTAGCCAATCAAGCAGCTCATGTTGTTCTAGCACATTAATAAATATTCATTCAGATGCACCACCTGTGTTTCCTTTTAGTAATTCCTTAAAAAGCTGCTGCTATTGGAGGCGCAGCTTATTTCTGACTTCCTGCTACTGTAAACAATGTGGCTCTGTATAAGGTTACTTCAGAGACTTCCAAATTCTGGAAACTTGCCAGCTATTACTCATAAATAAATGAATTAGTACTGAGATATAAGCGTAAAAGAAGGGAAAAACCTTTTTAAGTTCAAACATGAACTGAAATAAGCTAAACAAAAGCCTGAGTAGTGTTGTGTCTAAATAGCATACTGATGGAATTTTACACAAATACAAATTGGAACTTAAACAGCCATCAAATTAGCCTTCAAATTTTGCTATTGGCTCATTATATACTGTGTACAGAAGTTCAGCAACTTTTACAAGTTTATTTACTGTTCAAAACTTCTATACAAGTGTATGACGCTTATGTATTTTGGAATATTAACTACCCACTGAGCCACTTAATTCAATATCAATAGATATTACAGCTTTATAATTTGCGGCCTTGATGGGATGGAGTGAAGGTCCAGTTCTACAGTTCACAGAGCCAGTAGGTCTCCACACTTACAGCTTAGGTTCAGTAGGAAACTAGCAAACAAAAAAAAAAAAAAGGAAGGAAAATCCAATTAATTATCATTCAAAAGGTCACTTGTCTTACTCCAGTTAGAAGAGGCAACACATACAACAGTACACAGTCTCCTTAGTGTTAACAAAGCATACTGTAAAAGGACAGATACAACCCTGAGGCTTGGCAAGGAGCCAGGAAGCACATTTCTTCACCGATGGCAGTCTTGGAGGGATTTTCAGAAGTGATCCTTTCCTTTCCAAAGGTTACATGTCTTCCGTAAAGCACACAAGCTTAGAACTAGCCAATTGCAAAACAATACCTTCCACCACCACAATTTTCTGGTCATGATTTAGAGAGGCATTTAAACGGCTCTTTAAAAGGTATATAAAACACAGGGGTTTGTTTTAGCAACAGTTGTTGCCACCAAACAATTCTCATCCAAGAAATTCCCGCTCCATATCTTTTTGCATAATCGATTACTCTCGCTTTGTTCACAGGAAGCGGGGACAGAATACAAAACTAGCCAATATCAGCTTTGTAAAATTAAGAGCGCTTGTTATGAATCTCTCCGCCCACTGCTGGAATTTGTGTCAGTAAATATGGTGGACTTTTTAAAAAATGTTTAAGACGTGTAGCTTTTCTTCTAATGTAACTATGCATCCACAGTCATGTATATCCCTTCATCTTTCATTTCTATGATCCTCACCTCTGTATGTGTGCACAAACAGTGCAGTTTCAGCAGAAGATGACTAAACTTCGCTGCACTGTCAAAGCTCCCTTTCCTCATGGAGATGTTTGAAGAGCGCAATTTTTCCACACAGAGCTGTCCAGGGGCGCTTGATAGCATCTCCTGAGAGATGTTCTGATACTACAGGTTTGGAAAATGACATTTGACCAAAAATTTTCCAGGAACAAAAAGCAGCAAAAAGTGTGCTGCCTCTGGTGTCAACTGGAATAAGTTTTAATGAGTAAGAGGAGTAGATCTGCTGAGTAAGAATGTGTCAGTGTTAGTTTGTAACTTCTCAGAATAAACTGTTTTATACAGTGTTCCAGGAATATTACCAAATAACTTCAGTGTATCAGGTGAGTCAGTGTGCTGGTGACATGGAATAATAAGTTAAAAGGAAAAAAACCAAGAAAGCCAGAGAGTTCCATGTGCTAATACTGCTGAAAAACACAGCCGCCTAACACTTGGCAAATTAACAAAGCACTAAGTGGTAATATATCCTCACAATAAATTAAAATTACATAGTGCTGGCTCAGCACTCTAAGAAAGAAAATGTGACTGTTACAAAGCAGATGTTTCAGTTAATGTTATAATACACTAGCTCCAAAACTATGGTCTATCAGGAAATAATCCAAGACCTAGACCTAGCCTGACACAGATCCAGTAGTATTAGCAACAGGCAAATAAGCTAGCATTTAGGAAGCAGAGTTCATCTGTAGTCTCCGAAATCAGCATTTTCAAAATCATAAAATACATATTGCTCAGGACACTGGCAGTGGCTGAGGCTTTTACTGTACTTAGTTTTAGCTGCATGATTTCCAGGGCTCATCCACAGGCTGATGGAAACATCCCCCATTTCATCCATGCTCGCTGACAGAGGTGAGATCTGCGATCACAATGTCAGTGTCAGAAAGATTTCTCCTGTAGAGTGCAAACTCTCCAAGTGATCTCACAAGGTGTAACTACAAATAACCAAAAGTTTCATTAAGAAAGTGTTAGTGAAGACTTAACCAGTGTTAACTGAGGCTGAGTGCAGGCTAGGAATGACACCCATCAGTTTTGGGTGCACATTTGTGTTTTCGAGAGCCATACCACATGAGATAACTAGCTACCAGACCTTGCTGTGCCTCATTCAAAGCCAGAAGTAGATGTCCTAAATCCCTACAAATAGACAGCTTTAGGTACTGCCACAGCAAGTTTCCACATCCTGCCAAAATCTGGTTGACATGATGATTCGATCAGCACCCTCAGCTGTTATATGGAAGAAAATGCTCCTGTTAAACTCGGTTACACAAAGTTGAACAGCAGGGAGTTATACAGCCAGCCATGGCCAGCCAGCAGTCTGCTGCTTTAGACAGACCTCTGAAAACAAATGGAGGACATTGGGTTTTCAAGCCAGGTCTCCCATATTCCACCTGAGTGTCCAGGAAATATGTTTTAAAGGTGTTTTCTTCTCAACTTTGGAAAAGAATTTCACCACAGAGCTGAGAAATCTTTGCCAGCAGCAACTCGGATACCATTGATTTTTATCAAAACTGAAAAGACTAGTGGAATTGTCATTTCCTTCTTCCATAGAAAGCTGCTGACAAGTTCTGATAAGGAGAAAACATGAATACACAAAGTGCTTGTAGCCAGGGCAACTGAAGTGTTCAGCTGAGCAAAACCTTTCATTTCTGAAAAAAATGCAAGTATGCAACTAAGACAACCATATGAATTTTGTCTGTAGTTTGTGGATATGTTTATGCAAGAGAATTGGAATAAGACAGGAAACCAAACTCACCATGCTTGTTTTTATAAGCTTATTAGCATGATTAGAGACCCAGAAGGGAAGGAAAGTCAAGAAAGCTTAAGTTCATCAGCTACATCTCTGACTGCCACATATCTCCAAGTGATATTTGCCATAAGTAAAATGTTCCATTACTTATCATATGGATCTGCCGAACGGCTGTATGTTAAGCTTCAACTCCCATATGTCATTAAGTCTTTCCATGAAAATAAAGGGAAAGCAATGCCGTAAGTGGCAAAAAAGAGCACCATTACTACATAGATTTATCATGCTCATTTAGAAAGTGATACAACAGCACAGATCAGATTAGAGGTGTCGTTGAAAAAATTCCATCCTCGTGCTCAGGTAAGCAAGTTTAAAGAAACAGACAGGCACGCTGAAATACAAGAATCCTCTGCCAGACACTTAGATGAGATGTAAAGATTGCCCTAGTTATTTCCTCATCGTGCATAGCACACCACTGTGCTGTTCTTTCTCTTCCATCAGATATGGGCCAAAACCCTACTCAAGAGCAACTGATGGCAATGAATTTACATCAGGAAGAAAGTTAGCATTTCCATGCAGTCCTACGTGGACGACAATACTTGGAACAGAAAACCCAACAACAAAAGTGAAATGGGCAACATGTACTTGCCACTATAATTGGAATCAGAGAGGTTAAAATGACTACCTACTGTGCAAACAAAGGATCAAAGCAAACAGTATTGCTTCTGGTACCCAGGAGGCAGAGGCGATTTCTTTTTATCTTTTTGTTTGTTTAAATAAAGTGTTCTGTTTAGTCATTCTTCCATCTTTCAATAGAACGATGAACGTCCCTAGTCAATGAGGCATACTTCCTCCTGGTATACTTGGAAAGAGCACAACACATTTTGAGAACTACCTCCATCACAAACATTTATTCAGTGGTGTCTTCAGAGGAACATCCATGTGACCTCTTAGGTTTTCTGTTGGGCATTTTTTTTGCCTCCCCTGAAGCCTGGACTACAGGAGAAAGAGGCACTTGCTACCTGGTGAGATATGAAAGTCTTGCTCAAACAGATAACCTTTTACCAAGGAAAGGAATCGGAAGGTGACAGCAAAGGCAAACAAAAGGAAAGCTTCTGCAATAAAATGTAAAGCAATACAGGAGTAATGATGTAAAATTACACCCCACTCTCCACCAACATTGCTACCTCAGGAAAAACTCTTCTGTTGAAATTTTTTCTACTTTCCCCAGTGCGACAGGCCCCACCAGCACAGCTGCCTCCACTCAGCTCATGGGCCTGAGCAGCAAAAGGCCACCCTGCTGACAGACAGCCCGCCTTACCTTCCCCTACATAGGAATACCCTCAGGAGGAATAAGTGGTGGGAAAGGTAGGTCCTTTCCTACTACGCCCAATCTACAGTGTGTGTCCTATTAATACACCAAACCCACAGTAAAACTGAAATAAGGCAAGGGTTTTTTTGGATCAATTTGTTCTTTGTTACATTTTAAACTGCGTGTTTTCTTTCTAGCTTCTGGAAAGAAAGTCTGAAAAAATATTTTTGAAGATATTTTAGAAAAGGAAGATTTGTTTGAAAAGGTGAACAATCCTATCTCTCAAAGAGAGAGAAATTCAGAAAGATATAATTTTGAGGTGGATAGGTTTCAGCCACCTTGACCCAGGACACGGTACTAACGGTTACTAGTGATCTAAATCCTTTCGGACTCCTGGTAGATTAAGTATATTTTGTTTTTATGTTGTAAACAAAGAAATTAAAGGCAATTCATGAGACAAGCTTTGCACAAAATCACACATACAAGACAGGATGGGAATATCAAGCCTGATCTCCAACATAACATTAAATCCAACAGTTAGCTCCACATTAGCCTCGTCCTGATCAGCAAAGCTGTACTGACTTCAGACCACATAGAGATCTGGCCAGATTTAAAAACAGCCCGCCCCCCCCTCCCCCAAACACATAACTTTCTGCAGCTTACCAACACAGCTTTTCTGTCTATGCCAGAAGTACAAAATATTTTAGAACAGACCGTTCAAATTTGCTTGCAGATTTATAACTGGAACATTAATTCTCTGTGACACTTTTTTTGCCCTGTTTAACTTTTCAGATACTATCTCCTGTGCCATAGTAGCAATATATCAAAAACTGTAATTGTGCAAAACCGTAACTAATAAAGCAAGTGCCAAATTACTTCAAGGAAGGTTAGCAAGAAGGGGTAATTCATTAAGCACGGGTAGGTTTATGTGATTTAAAATGAATACATGATTTTCTTTTGTATACACTTGCAATATTAAAAACATTTATTCTACACCCACTTTCTATAACTGTTTTCAAGAGAATATTTCAGATGGAAGTAAGGAAACGTACTCTGACATTCATTTTCTTCAAGAAGAAACACACAGTGACAATTGGTGATTTTTCATTACTAAAAGCCCTCATACTTCTAAATGTTATATCCCAGGGACTCTTTAACCCTTTAATTAGTAAAAGGATTTTTAAACTCACTCGCAGCCTAATTTTATGCAAGAAAACCTGCGATGTAACCTGCTCTCTCTTTTTCTCCCCTCTCCCTCTTTATGGCTACAAAATGCAAACTTTAAACAAGGAGGAAAGAAAGAAAATCTACTGGTTTGTAAAGGACACATAACATCACTTGTACAAATGTGAAGGTAGTGCAATTTTCATATAAACATGACTTATTTCAGTGGAAAAACCAACCTACTTGTTGATTATCTTCAAATTTGGGCATCACAAGTCCAGAAAGCAGAGCCGCAAATATAAGGAACAGGTATATTAATGATATTCTTCACAAAGGCAGATGCTTCCATAGCTGTATTTGCAAAGTAGTTGCAGAAATAACAGATCACACAACAAAATAACGTTCCCATTTCCTTTTGATGCATTTAATGTTGTCAGTAGCAAAACCAACCCTAATTCATTCTATAGCACGTGTTGTATTTTACATGTTGGACATCACTTCACACAGACTATGATGTGATCAAAACGCTACAGCTCTTAAGTGAGACACTTTTAGGCTCTGCACGGGATTTCAAAACTCAATTAAATGAAAAAAAGTGAAGCACCTAGTTTTTGCCTTTTTTTTTTCCTATTATTATTATTATTTCTTACAGGGTCACATGCCTGTCCAAGGAAACAGCTGCAGTGACATAAGGTATTTCATAAATAAGCAGTCAGTGCAGTCCACTAAGTGCCAAAGAGCAAAGGAAAAGCTTATGGGAGCTACTGGAGCAGGTCTGGGCTCAAATCTAGTAGCATTACTCTCTGTTGAATATCCCTGGGTGCAGGGCACACAGATAGCAGAAGGCAATGAAGATAGAACTTGGCTAAAAACTCTTTCCCCAGAAAAAGCACAAAGATGCGTTTAAAACAGAGAAGAACAGAAGAGTACATACACACATCTCTGTGTAGTACCGAGAAATACTACTAGTCAGACTCTAAGCATGAGATCCATGAGCCCTGCTGAGCTTACTAGCTTTAATAAGTTACTGAGCAGTGAGTACATTCTGTCCTCCTGGTAGTAGTTCAAATCTATACCCCTGCTCCCCAAGCTTATTTCTTGGCAGTTACAGGAAGTATTAAAATCAAATCTTTATCAAAAGATAATAGAAAATACAAATAGGAAACAGAATTGATAAGAAACACAATGCCTTTTGCATACTCTGGCTGGACATACCTTAACCTTGTATTGAACCTACAGGTTGTCCTTAGAGTACTTTACAAGCAGAATCAAGCTTGACCGGGTCATTACCAAAACGGACACAAGCTCGTGCGTGTGCTACAAAATGCTCACAAATTGTACAGCAAAAACCCTGAAGTAAGACTCCTGGCCTTGCGGGCAGGTCTAGCACACCACTGAGCTCAAGGCAGCTACAGTAATGTCCCTGCCCAACAGCTCAGCATATAGGCAAATCAAGGTGATTTCTGCCTGCAAACAATACAAACTTCTGAGAAACACTGCTTCTAGGCACTATAATACCTAGAACATCATCACAGTGTTCAATCAGACTTTGCTGCTCTGAACCATGTCACTTTAACTAGCTGAACAGAGTTCACAATCTTTGTTTTAAAATACAGCTACCGTCAGTGGTAAGGGAGGTGACATTTAACCAGGATGTAGGAAACCCAGGTTCTGATCTTTCCTCTCCTTGAAGGGGTTCAAGCCCACATTTCAGGGAACTTCTGATAAAATATGAGTGACTATTCAATTGATTAAACATATTTACTTAAAACTGTGGTACTAGAATCCCACTGAACTCATCTGCAGGTTGTATATCTAACCATCTGTATTGGAGGGGCTTGCTATAGGAATGTCCTAAACTCAGCTGCTCAGATGATTTGGTGCAAGTATCCTGTTAGTGAATTAGAAGAGTAATTCAGCATAGCTTCCACTTCTTAAATCACTCAGCTATATATTTTACATAAGTACCTTAAACAAAATAAACTTATCACGTTAAAATTGACAAAACACCTCCATTCCTTTCTTCCTTCTCAAATATAAGCCCTCCCTTCACTCAAAGCTTAATGAAACTTTAGCATCTCTATATAATAGCAGTTAATTTCTCAATTAGCAGTCACTATATCACCTGATAACCATTTAGGACAACCCCAAACCTATAGGGATTCGAGATTGTAATCAGCAGCAGCTGCTAAATGAGCTGTTAAACCTTATCTGTAGTGGGGCAGGAACTGCTAAACTTGTCCAAGTTGGGTTACCCTTACTGAAATTACCTATACAGCTAATTTTAGATGTGAATATCTCCCTCCAAAAGTATAGCATATTTTTCCTGGTATTTCTTCTCTATGGTGTTCTCTAAAACATCATTTTGTCTAGTTTGAAGCACTGAACTTTATTTGCAAGTACATAAGCTTGGCAAGCAAAGAAAACCTGGTGTTAAACTTGAATTTGCAAAACCCCTTGGCATAACACCATGATTAGAGAACCAGAGAAACCTGAAACGGCCATACCATTAAGGATCATTAACAAAAAGAGAACTTTCTTCTTGCAGTCTATAACCTCAAGAGGGCTGCTATCTGCTATTCTTTTTGAGCAACTGAGCAGTTGTCATCTCTAGGTTGCTACTGCACTGATTTGTAGTTGCTATTGCACTGATTTGTAATCACTACTGGCAAAAGTAGAAAAGCATTACAGAGTCTGTCAATTAATTCAGCACAAATTTCCAGGAAATGTGGACCAGTGGAGAGCCCTGGCCAAATTCCTTCTGAGTTCAGAGGAAATACAGAGGAAGAGATTAAAATGTGATGATCTGAGCCTGTCCTTGTTTTCTTAATAGAAGGTGCATCACAGAACAACCATCACAGTTACTCTCTGGAGAAGCTGTCAAGTAGCAATGGCTTATATGCTGCACTTCAGGAAATCTGTGCCAAACTTCTCCAAAAACCAGGTGCCAAAAGTTAGATTCTTGTCTGTGTTTATGCATGTAGTTGTATGACCTGCATTTGATTAGCTCCCATGAACTTTGGTTTAGAAGCCTGAATCACAACTGCACAAGGTTTTAATTAGATATTCGGTCACTCTGCCCTTTCTTAAATTCCAGCCATTTATTTGCATGCTTATACACAAAGCTGGAAGCTTAGGTCTGGGAGGTAAAGTGAAAAATATAAACGTCCCCAAGCTAGTAACAGATAACAAACCTCACAAGGTAGCATAAGAAATTATTTCACCAGGAGAAGTCCATTGCTGAAAGATTGGAGTTTAGCAGTTAACTAACCATCGTGCACAATGTTGTGTTAGTACTGACAGGTAATGAATTGATTTTAAAGACCTACTGTGATTTGCTCATTAAATGTGACTGCTACAATATGTCTTGCTGAAGAGTAGTATAGTTTTGTCCAAAAATGGTGTATTAACTTTCAGTAATAGTGGCACATCCTCAGTATCAGTTTAAGAAAGAGAATAGAACAAAAAGCGCATCTGATGCCTATGCAAATATTTTCTTTCCAAATCCTATTAGTCCTTAAAAAACACCTTGTTGACTAAAGTCTGGCATCATGCTAGGAAACAGTCTGAACCTACAACAGAACATGTGATAAGACCATTTTTTATAAATTTTGTGGTTCAGTACATTCAGTTTGTACTGCAGCTTTTTCAGATTTATTGCAGTTTCAGCCAGCTCAATGTATTGTACGCAGAGGAACTATCTCACATACAGTGTGAGTTGTCCAAGCCACACAAGATGGACAAGCAGAATTTTGTATACCTTTTCCTGCTTATCTTTTACATAAGTCAATATTAGTCCAATCTTCATTAATGTTTGGTGCAATTCACAAATACTGCACCTATTCCTTAAGTTTCCTTTTCACTACCAAAAGGAAGGAAAAATGTTCCTGCCAAAAGAAAAAAGAAATTGCTTTGCAAGAGCACACTAATCCCTACAGCCCTCCTTTTACAATGTACATTTCAGTACTATGTAGCAAATCCTGGCTGTAAGCATACACATTATAAAACTAACCAATTTATCCTTAAAGGAACTGCTCGTCGAATTGGACCATCCAAAACTTGCCTCTCATTTCCTATTCCCCTCTAAACATATACATACTTGAAAACAAGAAGTCATGGTACCCTGCAAGCCATGTGATACCCAGCATCTGTCCTGACCTTCTCAATGTCTCTTTTCCTTTTTCTCCCTCCCACGTTTCTCTATTACCATTCTTGTGTTTTGCAGTTACGTTCTCAAATTGAATTATCTCAAATTTTTATCTTTCCTCTATTAGAGGAAGGGACAGTTTGTATCCAGCTATCTACCTTATTATTTGAGATTTCCTTTCCTATTGCAGGAATGATTCAGCTGATAATGAAACAACTGCTGAGACTCAACAGCATAAAACAGCAATTTTAGTTTCTCTTGATATGATACACTGCAAATCTTGATGGGGCTCAGGTGCTGGCAGCTGAGCTCTCCTCCCTGCAGCAGGCAGGTGGCTGAAGGCAGGAACTGCTGCAGCCATCCAGAGAATGAAGTGCCTGTTCTTCAGCTAGATTTCATGGACCTTTTTCATGGACTTTTATAGGACTGCCATAGGACTGCCATAGTTCCACGGTTTTGTCATGTGTTTGCTGGTAAAGCTAGTAATAAGTTAACATTCATGCTAGAGGAAGTCACTCAAACCCTGACTGTGCCTTTCGATGGAAGATTTTCCACCTCATTCCTATGAGTCGAGGATTAAATAAATATTTTGGTCAATAATGTAAAATACTATTTTATGCAATGTAAGACTTATCAGATAAGTTTAACTGGAAATATGTCCAGTGTTTACACCGTGATTAGTAAGGTAAAGCCAGGAAACCACAAACAGGAAAAAAATGTTCTATTGTATGGGTTAAACCAGTCCTCTGACGCATTATCTGAAAATTAAAAGAGTAAGCATATTTCTTTTCCAGCTACATGAATAATATAACTGCAATTAGACAACAAGTAGAGGGCTGTAATAAGATGGTCTCCCCAGAATAAGTTCATTACAGTCATAAAAAATATCTGTGAACGGGTTGCATTTAGGGACTCAATAGCTCTACGGCAATGATCATTGGTTAGGGCTCTATGTTCAATCCACAAGCATTAAGGTAACATTAATGTGTATTGGCAAATAAGGGTAACCTCCCCAAAGATATTTCAGTGGGAGAGTCGCCCCTGCAGCACGGGCCCGGCACCCCGCTGCCGGCACGGGAGACCCTGCCTCCGGGCAGGCCTGGCGAGGGGCCTGCACCTGTGTCGTGCCCCGGGCGCTCCGACCGCCACTTCTCATGCGGGAATAAATTGCACTTCTGCCTGCCCAAATCACGCATTCTTATCCTTCCCTGTGTTGTTCGCCTCTAAAAGTTTTTAAATGGCTGAAGTCAGAATATTTACAGCCGTACAAATTTTTCCTTCTCTGGTGAGCTCCCGCTGGGGTAGGCCTTCCCCCACAGGCCGCAGGCCTGGCAGAAGGAGCCATGGGGGCAGCGGGGCTGGCGGCCTGCAGGGGGAACGAGCTGGGGTGTCGGCGGGGCCCTGCCCTCGTCAGCCATCCCTGTCCCAAAAGGGATGCAAGCCAGGAGGGCTAGAATGGCCACAAGGTCGGCCATGGTGAGGGGCCAGGCCCAGGAGGCCTGTGGGCCTACCTGCACGGCCTCAGACATGAGAGGAATGTAGGCAGCTGCGTCCGCATGCACGCAGATGGGCAGAGCCCCAGCCAGCCCTGCCCAGCACGGCGGGGACATGCCTGGGAGGTCGTTCTCCCAGAAATGGCAAAGACCACAAGTTCCTCTATCTGCTTTTAGCTGTCATTAGGCATACAAGCAATTCTCACCCCAGACAATGTTAAACTGTGAATATCTACTCTCATTAAGACAAAGAATTTCCACCATGTCCACCCTTGCCAGCCTCCTGCGGTACAGAGGAGCACCTCCTGCTGCAAACCATCGTGCCCTTTTCTTTTTTTTGTTTTAAACTAATTTCCTTGGTGGCCAGTTCCTTGAATCTGGCTTATTGCTGTTTTTTTTTAATGCAGCCCAAGAATGTTTCCTTCTCCCCTTACCCACCTGATGCTTCTGAATTTCTGAGCTCACACACCAAAATCAAAGAATTTTTTTCTCTCAAAACAGCCACCATCATGCACTTCATGTCCAAGAAGCCTTTCCTAGGTTTTGGGTAGGAAGACCTCTCTGGCACTGAGCCTAGAGTTGCGCGAAGAAAACAAGCCAATGCCTCTAACGACTCTTCATTTGCTTCCCTTGTTTACAGATAAACTATACAGATGTTAAGTGGGGTCATCTAATTCTTCTGGTGAACATGATGATTTTGCACAAAAGTGTATTTTACCATCTTAAATAACTACCCAAAAAATAAACTAAGCTAAACAATGCGTTCAGTCCCCAAAATTGTTCCAGTATGAGAGCGCTGTTATTCAAACAATATCCCACTGAAACAGACTTTTATAAAGCCTCTTCTGTCTAGTTATGAGAGGAGATGAGGTTCAGGACACAGAATATCTCCTAAAAGTACTACGCAATTATGGAGAAAATGAAAGACAAATGTTTTGGAAACGAGACAGCAGATACAAGTCTCCTTTTCTGAGAACTGAGAGCCCAATTCTTGAAACTGGCTCCTGTTAGGAGAAGGTCCTTCTAGGCTCCTTAAGCAACTTCAGCACTAATATGTAATAACTCTAAGTAGCAAAGCTATACAATAAAATAGGTTTGGTTCTTAGCTATCCTACACAACGAAAAGAAAATAACATGACAGAAATAATGCATTTTTGAATTTTCAGCATCCCCACAACATCTATTTACAGCAAACCAATCAAAATTCCAATGTTTGTACTACCAAAGCCAAGCCAAAATATATGGTCAGTAGAAACCAAATTATATAGCGCTGTTTACATTCTTGTAGGCACTGAAAACTTTCTTTGTGGGAATGTCTGCAAATAGTCGTTGAGATTATTTACCTTCTGAGGCACCTCATTCCTTTTTAAAATTAGTAAGCAAAAATCCTAGAGGATTGAGCATATTCTTATGACTTTCACACACACATACCCCACCAAGATAGCATTTCTACAAAATATTTGGGAGCAAATTTGTTCTCGAGTTGTTCTTTTAACAATCTATTTCTAGGAAAAAAAAAATCCAGATAAGGAGTTGATCTTACTCCTGTTCCAGCAATTCTGTCATTGCTGGAGAGGGCCTGGAGAGGCAAGAGCACAGCCATTGCAAGGTTAGAGACAGAATATTTTTTAGGTCATTCTTAGAATATATTTGGAGAAAAGGAAGGTAGATCAACACTCCTGTTACTATACCTTGCTTCTTTCCCAGCAAACTTGCAAGAAGAACCTTTGCTGGAAAAGGAGATCTGGCAGCCATCCTTTCTCTGCTTTTTTAAATCTACCTCTAGTCCTGAGAAGGTTGATTCTTTTGATATTGCACTGCAAGAGACAGGATCATTTAATACAAGCGACCCTTTAAACATCAGACTGGGAAGTTCATTTTCCACTTTTTCAAGGTGAGACTCGATTATTTTAACATCTTCCTGTAGTGAAAATGCTTTTAATTTTGGAATGCATGTAACCAAAATAATGCGAACGTGTTCCCCAAAGTACCTTCTAAAAATGTAAGATGTGCTTGCCCGTTGGAGCTCGTGCCTCTCCTGTCCCTTCCCAGAGATTAAAGAAACGTGAGAACTTCAAAACTGGAATCTTCACTGCAGAAGTGGATTGCTTGCATTTTTAACAAACAACCCCAAAACAAACTTGCTGTGCTCTGTGTATAATAATACATACCAGTACTAAAACTAAGCCACTGTCACTGAAACTCGACGACAGCAGGCCTCATTGCAACCACAAACCCTGTGCCATTGACAAGATGTGATGTTAAAGTACCTGTTTTTTGAAACCTTTCCACAATCTTGTCTGTAGTATTCAGCCCATCAAGACAGCCCATGTAATATGTATACAAAAACATTCATATCTTATTGGACCCTTTTATCCAAGGTTTTGGGCCGTGCAAAATCCAGCAATAATATTTACAGACCCTAGCACTATCCCCAACTCTATCTATCAACTGAAAGGCAGCTTAAGTCATCACCAACACCTGCCACTATTGCAGTTTTGCTGGCCAGTGGTGATCCATTTAAAAAGTACTGTCAGCCTTCCTTTAGTGAGCCCTCTCCTTAACTCTAGCTTAAGGCTGACAGCCTTTCTTTGAACATCTGTATAGGCTGCACTGCACTGGGATTCCTCCCACACTATTTCTCATATGTTGCTTTATTCTTGAGAGCTAGTTTGTTGTCTTTAAAAAAGGTCAATAAATAGGACAAATAAATTGGAAAGCACAGGAGCATTTTTATTTGAAGATCAAAACCTGGCCACCTCACAAGTACTCTGAACTGTGCTGAGTATATTTTGCTAGTGCCTATAATGTAAAAAAAAAAAAAAAGTATTTTATGATGTCGTGCGTATCCTTGGTGAAATCTGCTGATCAGAAATAGGGAAAGACTGCTGTGTTCTCCTTGTAAAAGAAAGGAATAATATCTTGCTTCTCCAATGCCCATCAGTTCAGGGTTAAAATTAAATGNGCTGGACTCTTTTTTTTTTTTTTTTTAAAATAATTAGAATCCCAAGGAAAACAAAGAGAAAAGGCATGATTCCAGATGCAGATTAAACATTGTGCCATGGGACCATCTCCAATCTTTCAACCCAACCCTGTTTTTCTCACTGTTACAACACGTATTTCTAAAAACTGGCTTCATTCTTACTTCACCAATTATCACTAAAAAGGGGAAGTAATTTGATCCACCAAATGCCTATTTTGTGGATCTAAAAACTATTTTTCCTTCTAAATTTCTATCCCTCAGAGAATCCTTTTGTAGGTGTCCTGAACTCCAGGCACGGGATTTGATCCAGAACAAAGGAGTAATCTACACAATTCTTAGGGTATAATGCCATGCAGCCAAGCCAGTGTAACACATAAAGAAGCACTGACAGGAGCATTATGCTGCACCCTCTTCCCATTATTTCTCTCATGTCAGATATAGTGGCTGGGCAAATTAAAAAAGCACTAGTTCTGCACTCGAATAGCCAGCTGAATTGCACCCAGAGGTTATATGAGGGCTAGACCCAGCACATGGAGAAACAGCAAGATCACTCCCTGCAGAAGCAAATCACCATTTGATCTGTTTAGGTGTAAGGTGAAACCGCATCACTCTATATCCCTTTTAAGGATGCACAAGTGGTAGGGCTGAGGGACAGCCAGCCTCTGCCAGCAGGAACATCTGGGAGTTATAGAGACTGAAATGGCTCATGTTTAAAATCACTAATGGTTTTTCCATCCCATAACATAAACATTGTTCTGTAAACATATTTTTTCTCTTTTGTAAGAATTAGTTGTCTAGCAATTGCCCCATTTTTCTTCTTCCTTCCTTCCTTATTAGTACAGTAGTTTTCAAATAGAAAAGACAAAGATGAATACAAAGTTCCCACCACCAGGGTAAGTTAGTCCTTACGCTGTGATAAACAAACATAAGTGACTTCTCTGCTTCTCCTTGAGGTAATATCTTGTCTCAACTTCCAGGAAGGACAAGTTCATGGCTGACATTTCATCCTGGAATATGACTTGCTGAGCTCAACATTTTTATTGCCTTGTATGTTGCGAAGCCTTGACATCTGTGACACAAAGATATAAATTACCAAGCACAAAATAAATCTTTCTAATGGAGAACCTGTACACCTCAGAGCCAAAACAAGATACAACTTTCTATCCAACCTGTGAAATATTTCAAACATATGAAAAAATATTATCTGGAATAGTAGACTTGGACAGCCAACATAGTCAGCTGACGGGACTGTAAGAAGAGATATGGTCACTGGCTACATGCCCCCAGGGTGGGAGAGCGCAGTGATCCTGGTGCCCAGACCAGCCAGGAGGCACTGCACATCCGGCAGAGGAAGAGGCAAAGAGCTCACCTCTACACCATCAGCCTGGCAGACTGCCGAAGAGCCTGGCAAAGTGCGTCAACAGCCTGGAAGGAGCACAAATGATAGTCTCATTGAGACTACATATTCCAGCAAAATGTTTTCATTTGGAAGAATCAGCATTTTCTACCAGAAAACCAGTCAGCTGGAACATCTCCAAACAGCTCCAGTACTCAGTTTAGTCATTCATGTTTTTCTACCCATTTTCCGGCTAATTAGCTACTGCTAGGACAACACATGGAGATTTGCTACCTCTGCAGGTAGCAAGTCTTTGTGAAGTATGCACAAACCACCAAAAACAGGATGTCTGTCAACAGCCAGTGTGGACTGTTTGTAATCATCTCTTGTCACTTATTAAACACAGGCTCCTAATCCAGCCATTAGATATGGGTTTTTTTCTTGTAAAAGATTAACTTATTTTTCTCACCTCTTTTATTTTTAACTGATAAACATTTTACAAGTGACAGAATACTAAATAATTTTGCTTATCTGATTTTATCTATATCTCATCTTCTAAACATACTTTGAGCCAGGGTAAAATTAGAAAGAGATGTTCTAAGTCCTTGGCACTTAAAATCTCTACTTTGGCTTAGCTGACAACACTAACTGGATGTCATTATTTATATAGCTGTGTAAATGTTCATGGTACTATTTAACCAAATAAAGTATAGGGCCTGAGTCTAGCAAAATCTTGTGCACATACAAGGTCCTTACATGTAGACTTTTCAGGGGTAAATGCTTTAAATCCTAATTGTGTGGTGGTCTGAGCAATAAATAAAGCTTATAAGGATGTACGAAATGCCACAGTGGTTCAGAACAATGCCTCATCTAGCCCAGTAGTCTGTCTCCAGTGGTGGCAGAGGTAGCTAAGTAGGGAAAGCACAAGAAACCAGCCGCTTTCTTGCTCCGCTCCCCTCACAGTTGCTCAACATTCACAACTGTTACATTAGGGATGTTAGAGGATCCTGATCCTTTTCAGCATCTATTTGTGGATCTGTTGTCCACGAATTTGTTTAATGCCTTTTGGAACCCAGTGACTGCCCCATCTCCACATCGTCCTGTGGAAGCAAGTTCCAGATATTCACTACCTGCTGGCTGAAGACGTACTTGCTTCTATTCTGTTTTAGCTGGTCTCCTAGTGGTTTTATCAAGTGACCCCCTGGTTCTAGTTTCATCCCTTTGATCATTGTCATTTCCTTTCTTTGCACTATCTCCTTGCTCCTGCTAGAAAAGCCCAAAACAACTGTCCTTTAGTATCCATTTATAGACCTATTGCCGATGAACAACATCCCAGCCTGCTCCCAGCAAGAACTAACACCATGTGCCATAAGGCCCCATGCATCAAGAAACAAAATAACATGGGAGGCTTACCTTCACTACATTTTTCAAATGGTTCTGAACATGATATTCCAAAAAGGGCAAAAATTAAGCATCAAACAGTAATTGCTTAGTAATGTTTTTGTCTTACATCTTGAGTACTTGCAACGTTTCTTGAGGGCATCCACATTTAACTACTGACTAAAATCTGGTTAGAAAAAATGGATAAAGAAAACAGGAGCAAAAGTAATGTTTCGGTATTTCAAAAAATGTGGGCCTAGAAAATGGAAAATGTCTTGTGCGGCCATGAAAATGGTATTGTAGTAACTAAGAAACTAGCAGAAAAGAAGCTCAATTTATCCAGGAGCTGATGAAAAACCATCCTGGTAATGACTGAGCAAAGGGTGACTGTGGCAAAGTAAACAACGCAAATGGATGTCTCTAGAGAGGATCACGCCTCAAAATGGTTTCAGAAAAAGAATCGTTGGAGCTCTCAATCTCTCTCTCTAAAATTATCCTAAATTCCAAAGAGCACAAAATGCTGTTATCACACTCTGAGAACATTCCAGTCCAAATTGAGCTCTGCTGTAGATGAGGATAATTTCACGTGCATTTGAGTCTGCTTCATGAAAAGTTTTTTAAAAGTTTTAAACTTAAACTTTTCAACTTTTAAAACGTAAACACTTAAAAAACGTATCTATTTAAAACTAGCAACTGGATTAAGCAGGAAGTTCAACGTATTTCGCTGACGGCTGAAAATATTCAAAGGTTACATATATCTTAAGGAAAAGAAGTTCCTGAGCATGTAAACTCTCACTAATTAATGACAAAGAGGTGTGAGACAAAACACAGAGAGTAAACGCTATGCCACTAAAAGATGATAGCTTATTCATGCAAAAGACAATGCAGCTGCATGATTAGTACCCAGCTGCCTATGATTTAAAAATCTTGTGGTACCAACTAAACTGATCTAAAAATCTCATCACATCCTCTTCACAGCAAGTGTTGTCCCTGTGTAGTCTTCCATACAGATTAGTATATAATTTGATAATGTAATTAAGACTCAATTAGTATTTAATCTTACTGATCCAGTCCTTGGAACAGATACACACAGCTTACGCAGAGCAAAGTAGGCGAGGGTAAATGTCAGCTATGATGCAGGTTAGAGCAACCAACATAGACACCCACAATTTTTCAGGATGCTTCGTACTTTCCCTTTTTTCCCAGTGTATTTGCTGGCACAAAGGAAACTAGGAGCTGCTCATTGGCAGTTTCCTTACCTAGGAGAACCCACAGAGCTGGAAAATTGCTGTAAATCTACTACATGGTACCACCTGATCATGTCAGTATAGCTGATTGGGGAAAACATTCCCAGTTTCTTGTTTATTTATCCTTTGGGTAAATATTTAGAAATAAATATGCTCTCTGCTGCTTTTAGAAGCTTAAAACATTGGACCAGTATTGCTATTTCACTGAGGATTTGAAAAAAAGAAAAAAGAATTACAATCACAGCAGCACTGAATGCACACTTCTCAGAGTAGAAAGAAAATGTTAAAAGTAAAATAATAAAAATAAAAATATACAGAAAAGGAAAGCTTCAGCCTCATTATTTAGAGGGTTACTTCCCAAATGCCAGCATCACTTTAAAGGGCTTGCTGAGCCTGCGGTTTTGCTATACAGGAAGAAGGAAACCACAAACAGATTTTTCTAGAGAAGAAAAGCAGTAAGTGCATGGCCCTGGCGCACACCTGTCTGGAAATGAGACTGGGTCCAAAGTGAGCTCCCACCCTTGCAGGGCCAGGACTGCCCAGCTCTCCCCTCTGATCAGCCTGAGGATGTCTCAGCCCATGCAGGGGTGAGACCCAACTGCAACCAGAGAGAGATCTGCAGTGAGTGCAGTTGTGGGCCAAGTCAGCTGGTGGTGTAAATCAACATAGCTACGTGGGAGATAGGCACTGTGCAGTTTCACACAAAATGTGAACTTGTGTTTGAATGTTGTTTCAGGAGCAGATAAATACTGATCAGCACAGACGCAGAATGGCAAATGCTGGTTTCTCACCACTTGATAAAATCTCTTCCCTTTCCGGGCATAAATTGTTTGAATACACATTCGCAATAAGTGAATACGTAGATTTTCGATCATGCCAGGGAAAAAAGGAGGCTCATAGAGAAGAAGGAATGACCCATCCACTTCTAAAGGCTGTTTTATTCAGAGGGGGTTCAGCCAGACATACAGTTGCTTTGCCTGTGCTGCCAGCTGGGTGGATGTCAGCCAGATCTAGCAGGAAAGCCATGCTGCCGTGTTTGCAAGAGGCTGTGCTCCAGCTGAGAAATGCTGTTTTTCAGTACTACAACCATCATAGTAACACAGCTCCATCGCCAAGACAGCCAGCCCAAACTACTGGCAGACCCAGTGTAGGTCTGACTGCACCTATTCAAGCAGACTTTCCCTGTCTAGTTTCTTCGGTTCAGAAAGGACTCACTGTAGTAATGTCAGACATATGTTCATTCTTCAGCCAGAAACTTAAAAAGCAAGCAGACAGGCAAGCAAAAAGAATTCTTACTAGATTCCTCTCCCTTTTCCTGCCACAGTTTTCTGTCAGGAAACCACCTTCTTGATTCGGTGCCATCTCAACAGTTTTTGGAGACTATTTGGTCACATCTGAGCTCGCTCAGAAGCATTTATTGACCAGCAAGACATGCAATGGTAAGTTACATACCCTGCAAGAGATATGATATGCTAAAAAAAAAGAAAAAAGAAAAAAGAAAAAAAAGAAAGAAGGAAAAACAGGATAAACCCCACAATATTTACAGGAAACTTCACAGCCTGCCATCTGTTAACAGACTGGATTCTTACAGTCCTGCCACTTGAACTTGATAAAACATCTTTCCATAAATGAATAAAAACATCTCCGAACAACAGAAATGATACTGACCACAAAATGGGAAAACTGATGATTAAAACCTGGGTAGTCCAAAACAGGTGTGTGTTGGGGTGTGTGTGTGTGTGAGAGAGAGAGAGATTAAAGCCAGGAGCAATAGCAGAACTTGGGCAAACTGCAACAATTTTTTCTGATGATGGGCCATAGATCATTATGTAGAGGTTCAGTAGATAAGAGTTGATCTCTGCCCTTCTGAGCCTGTCATCAGCTTCTACAAGGTGTTGTGGGATATAATAAATGCAAAGGGAACTAGATGCCTGACTTCAGATTTCTAGATTCATTTTTTTTTTCCAAAAAAAATAGTACTGTGTCCATGAGGGAGAAAAAAAGTGGGGATGTAGTTTAATAAAAAGCTGTTGATTTCTCAGCTGTAATTATAACTGAAAATAAAGTCCATCAGAAGAGAAAATAAGCTGGCTAGTAATGCCATTATAAATGTAAAAACAAACTGGCAAGGAAAAAAAAAGTCACTCAGTTGTTTTGGGTTGTAATAAAATAACCTTTTGTTTCAATTCCCTATTTGCTAGTGCTAGTTTTAATAAAGGCAAATTAAATAATATGGGGCACACAGAAGATTTAGTAAAAAATATTCAAAGTAGTAGGCCTGTATGACGCATAGAGTAGTTGTGTAATACCCCCTGAAAAGCAGAAACTACCACATCCTTCTTTACTCTCCATTTACTTGCAAACTACCTATATAGAAACTGTCAATGCAAAAATATCCTCTTGTCTCAAGAGGCTTCTCATGTGTTGATTCTACACCCAGTTCCAAATGTCCATCCCTTCTCTATTAAATATGTAAGGAAAATACAATTAAGATGCATTCTGTATATAAAGGGAAGTCAGGAAAACCAGATATAATGAACACCTTTTTTAACATTTCAAGCCTTTACGTTGCAGGCCATTAATTAAGTCAGCTAGGCAAAGTCATAGCAGTGACTGAAACCATATTCTTACCACTTACCAGCAACAACAGAAGTATTGTACTAAGAAATTGGTGCCAAACACTATGTCAACATCAGACATTAATAGCAGTAACATAAAAAAGCAGTTACTTATTAAACACGATAACGAAGTTAATATTCAATTTACACATCTACACATCTACATCCGCACATTTACACTCATTTTTTTTCCCGTATTTTGAAACACACATTTAAAAATAGTCGAGAGTTTACAGCTCTGATTACAAATACATCATAATTCACACCCAAGAGCTGGCACTTAAACATGCAGCACGTTATGAACCAGGGAGATTAAGCATGCTCATCTTTGTTCCACTTGCTATTTTCGCCATGCAAACAATCTCTGAATTTCTCAGTAAATATATGCCATTTTCCCTATGCATATCAAGACATCACCCTCGCTGTACACATTACCCCTTCAGCTGAAGTTAATAGTAAGGCTCACGAATCCCTAACCACATCACTAGGTTGCTGATGTCCAGCAGAAGAGGATCAGACAACTGTTCAGAAGAAATTCCTTTGTGTTTTAGAACATGCACATTTTATCATTGACAGGAGCTTTCTACTATTAGAGCAGCTTCTGCAAAACCGGGGAACAAGCAGCCACCAGCAGCACTGAAGGTCCTCTCTGCTGTTGAGTCCCATCGTTGTTCCAGTCTTGGAGTAGTTACAGAAGTTTTGGCATTTCAAACTCAAGCACCTCTTATGATTTATTTTGCTGCCTAATCTTCTTTCCCATCAGAGTAAACATAGTGCCTTGAATAAACCTGGGGCTACTTCTGAATGACTTATGGAAAGAATGAGAAAATAATGGTCTTTTGATCTGAGTGTCTTCGAATGGACCCTTAATTGAACAACACTGGAAAATCCACCTCAGTCCAATTTAAATGTTTAACTCCTGGGAGTTTTTAGTGGCTATTCTTTCTTTAAGAACTTAATGTGCTTGTACAATCATTCTAATTTGGCTTTTAGGCATATGTGATATTTTAAAATGAAACCTCTTGTTAGAACTAACAGCTCCTGTCACTCCTGCGGTGCATTGTATTCCTCAGAGGCTTGTTCACAGATGTGAAATTAACCTCTCCTAACTGCTTACTGTATACAGATTAGAGTATTTGTCTGAAATAAAGAAAATACACTACGCAAAGCTGGAATAATTCCATAATACATGGAAGAAATTGTTCTCACTTCTGTAGCCAAAGCAAGCAGGAGATAACCAATACAGTGGGCATTAGTTATTCAGTGGATAGTGGTACAGGACATGGCAAGGAGTAATTTCCTCAAGATAATTTTTGTTCTTCTTTCCATTCCTCCTTGTAATTTACCTATGCCTCCTATGATTCCTGATATGTTCAAGTATATCCCAGAGAGCTGATCTCGGCCATCTTGTCCCCTGATTTCATTCTAAGTTCCAGACTTGTGAGGCATGTTGTCTCAGTCTTCAAATAACAGTTTTTGTTGGAAAGCTGCCAAAACCCCAAACTTATTTAAAACCAAGAGATTAAGTAAACAACTTGATTAAAAAAAAAAAAAAAATCCAGAGCAACTAAACACTAGTTTTATGTTAGCTGTAGAATAAGTTCACCATTCCAGAACTTGAACTGCAGCTCACATGTCACACCTCAGAGCAACACGTATCAGAAAAAGTACTGAAGAATCCTATTTAGAAACTGCCACACAGTTGGTTTCATTTTTGAAAGAGTCTGGCGTTAAGCAAAGCTTACTGAAAGGGTCAGGTAAAATCACAACTAAAGCCACAGAGCATGCACCTCATCTGCAGTAGCTGTTCATCTCTGAAAAGAAGCTACCAGCCAAGAGAGAAATGCTGATCTGCAGGGTCGCATCCGAGGAAAGCAAAGGAAGCGTCCACAGTTGGACTCGGGCAACATTTGGCCACCCGTGTGCAACTGAGGAGATACGTTCCGCTTCTGCCTCCCTTGTCCTCTAGATGCATGCTGGAAGATCGCTCTCTTCCCAGGACTTTATTAGTGTCTTTCATCCTAGCTTGGGGATAGAAAAGGTCAGGATTTATGGTACCTTTTGAGGTTCCAAATGAGCTGACCAACATCCTTGGGTGTCTCCACAGCTTGCCAGCCTTTCTAGATCTTTACCAAACTTACAGATATGAGTCTGTTCACAGGCATATTCAGCTCTCCTCTTTGACACCTCTGATTAATCTCTACCCTCCTTTAAGAACTGGCAAGACTTCCTTTTTTGATTTTAAATTACCTATTTGGTACATTTTAGTATTTATGGTCAGTGAAGACATTTTAATTTTTTGTTGCTTCTTTTGTTAATTAAGGATTCTTGCTCTCCTTTCTCAATGATGCTTCAAGCAATCCTTCAGGAGTATCTTCTTGCAACGAGAAAGATACTGAGTACATTCATGTAGAGGTCTCATCACTGCTCCTAACTGAAGGCTGTGACACAGTGTGGAACCAACTACAGTCTGTCTAAAAGAGAGCTTGCCAAAACATAGTCAATGACTTAAATGCAGCCTCTTAGACTTCTACGTACAACCCATGGTAATGTGCAGTCCTGCACTGCCATTTCCTAGCACTGTAAACGTCCCAGAAAATGTTTCTTTAATACAAAATTACCTGTCACCATTGCCTGCCGTGACAGTAACTGCTCTGAGTAAGTCTAACGCTGGAATTACAGCAGAGCATATCCCTACTAATTTCTGTGGAGTTTTACCTGTTTAACATCCATTCAAATACAAGAAGTGACATTACCATTCTATCCACATATTTTAGAAGTTTGGACCGTTATTTTCCACATGAGATGATTCACCTAAAGTCGACTCTGAATTGCTTTGCTCTCAAGACCTATTTGAATGCTGAACTAAGAGCTGATCAGAAAATGTTCTAAGGGAACAATGTATCTGCCTACAACTAATGCACTTGGAGGATTGAGACATTATTTCGCAACACTTGCTGTTAAGGGAATGACTAATCTGTCAAGCTATTCCGCTATGTCTCTCTCCCAGGCTACCTGCAAGAGTCTGCACCCTCAGTCCAATCCTGGCTAAGGTCTGATCTCTTCAATGTACTCTGGAACCAGGCAGGAGGGAATTTCCACAGTTTGATGAAGTCAGACAAATATCACCCTTTATCTCCCAGCTTTCACTCTGGGAGCAGACCAGGGTGCCCCTGGATAAATGTGGGATTACTAATATTGCACAGAAAACCTTCACTCTGGCCTTTTCTAACTCAGAGACCTTAACGTTACAAACCTTGGAATCGTTTTTGTCAATACGATAAGTAAAAAGGGTATAAGGCTGCTCTTACTCAGATGAAATGTCCTCTGACTTTAATAAGTGGATTTGCTCAGGTAGTGCTTTCTCTCCTCTCCATTGCCATGCATCCTTGACCACATCTGAACGACATTCACTACCTTTCTGCTTTTCACAGAAAAGGCTATACTGCAACACTGAAAGTGATAAAAAGAAAATACCACCCTGAAATAGTGTTAAGAAAATGAAAACATTTCCCCTGACAAAATTGGTATTTTGCTAGTGTTTTTGTTTTTCACTAAGAAAGGCTAATTAAAGCTCTGCTAGTTCCACCCAGCATGGAGATCAGGTTGTTCCAAGAAATGGGTTTGTTTAAACTTGTCTGCCCATCATGAAATAGGAAAGACTGATATTTTATCTCCATTTCAAAGGAAATGCTTATTTTCAAAAATTTGAACTTTTTAGGTGGTGAGGTGGTGCAAAAAATTTTATACTCCTCTCTAATCTTCAGCTTTCTCACTGTTGTGGTCCTGACAGTATTCATGTGTAGGAGTTGTAAAAGGGATTGATTTTGTAAGCCACGGAGACTTTCTAGATCAATATCCGACTAATACCATTTAGGCATTTAAAGAGTTTCATTAACATGGATTAAATAGTCATCAAAAGGACTGCGTGTTGACTGTGCTACATGGAGATAATATGATAAAGATGGTGCCCACATCCAGATTTAACAAACCTCTTTGATTGTTTAATGTCCCTCTGCACACACGGTTTAACAAATACGGCCTTTGCAGGGGGGGAAGCAAAACAGACTGCAATTTGAACAGAACATGGAGCCAGTGTTCTGCATCACCTAGTTAACCTCAAACAAGATTAATCAGATCTCTTTACCCGAGATGGTGTAACCCAGCTCGTATCTGCTAAGAAAATTTCATTGTTAAAAATACACTGCTTTTTGCTAAGCTGTTTGCTTTCTGTATTGACAAAAGATGTAAGGAATATGAGAATGTCCTGTCCTTTAAAATGCAGACTATATTTACGGGTCTCCTTTCAGCTTGTCTTTGCAGAAGGGATAAAGCAGATCTTACATGAGCAGGACAGCCATCCCAGGGTCCTCAGGGAACCTGCTGTTCTGACTCCTGCCTGCCGTTATTGAGTATCTCCCCTTTAAAAACTAACATTTCCAAATGTCCGCAGGTAGAGGTGGAATCACAATCAACTGCTCAATGCCTAAATTAATATTCTTTTTACAGTGTCACTGTAACAGAAACATACACATCCACATGACAACACTGCAAGTAGACATACAGTCCCAGTTCATCCACTTTTTGATAAATTTCAGCTCTATTTTTAGAACTTTTATAAACTAATGTGAGTGTTTATGTAAAAGAAGGTGGCTGAGGGCTAGGAATGATGAGTTCTCAGAGACGTCCGTCTAGTTTATACATTACTCAGACAGAGGATTTTGCTGTTAAGTGAAACAAGATCCATTTGTAATGAGATATATTTTATTTTCTAGTTAGGAAAGACTGAACATTTAATTGGTCCAGTCTTAGTGTTAATCCACAGTAGTGCTAAATTTAGATCCAGAAATGGCTTCTTATGATTTGCATGTTTTCAGCTTTATGACTGGAAAATAGTACTGGGGGAAGCACAACAGCCAGTCAGGCACAGCCTGCAGGGCCAAAGTCAGAGAATGCAACAACTTGGCCTCAGCAAGCTTCAAGCAATTAAAAAAACAAAACAAAACAAAACAAAACACCTAACCCAAAAACAAACCAAAAAACCCCCAACACACACACACACACACTACATGCGATTGAAATTGTAAATGGGACTAGAAAGGCAGAATGCAATGTACAGAATTAGAATCAGACTAAGGGTTTGAGTAAACATCTTCACTTATACAAAAAATATCAGTAAGAGTGGCAATTTTAATATTGGTCTAGAAAATAGTGCCCTACCATATATACCATGCATGACTGCTATTATTTAACAATGCACAGTGCAGAAGCATATCGCTTCCACCCATAGCTGGGCACCTCTGTGCTCTTTTGTACAAATACATGTCAGTCCCCTGTGCCTCAGAGAAGTCACAGCCTAAAGCACAGGTAAGAACAGAGGCTCAGTCGAGGCTATTATAAGCAGCAAGGTGGCATTCTTTGCTGTTCTGTTCTGATGCTTGCATGAACCATCTCGCAGACACAACACCAGGACTGTACAGCTGTAAATTAAAAAAGGACACTGTAAAAATACAAGAAAGTGCACTTGTGTAATTTGCAATTTGTATTACAAACCAAAAAGACATAGCTCAACATCTTATTCCTTCTTTTGAATATGATTTTTCAGCTAGTCAAAGACACCAAGAGTTCATGAAGGCATTCCTTCAAATAACTCTAATGCATGGTTTGAACTACCATGCAAAAATATATTCTCCCCTCTTGGCTTTATGAAACTCAGCTATAAAGTCTCTGGACCATTTTTCAGATGTTCTTTCCTATCATCCAAGTCTTCTCTATAAAAAGAAGAAACAAGGACTGGCATTTCAGAAAATGCAGACACAGATTTAAGTATTATGCAGCGAGAACGACTACTCACTGGGGACTTGGAAAAGATCAGCATAGCTATTGCAACATATAACGTAACTGAGATGGAAAAAACCTCATCTTCCATCCTGGATGTTTATTGCATATGTTACAGTCCTCTGTACATTCAGCCATCACTGATGCTCGTAGGAATCATATAAGCAGAAAAAGAACAGAACATTCTCAAGAAAGCCTCTGCAAAGCGAAGTGTGATCTCCAGGGTGAGAGCTTGTGTCATTAAATGTCTGACATCAGATTTCATTGCAGGCGATAGCGCAATTCTCACTGGCTTCAATAGCAAAGTTTGGGCTGTAGGCTCCCCCCCATCAATTTCCATTGGCCTTGCTCCTTGACAATGAGATTAGTGTTACAGAAATAGACTAAAGCTTTAAGAAGCACGTAAAGGAAAACTGTTGGCATTATGTTTGTATTCATCCTCAGCTACCAAGAGCTTCACTGTTTTGAAAGAGCGGAGGTCAGCGTACACACAGACAAATCTGGAGCGCTGATCTGTACGCTGGTTTGAGTCACACAGGCAGGGTCACAAACCCCACAGCCCTATTCCCGACCAGAGGTGTCACGAGATGGAGGCACTTATTTTTCAGCAGCATTGTGCACTGTGCTACGCTAACACACCTGAACCTGTGCTGCAATTGCAATCCAGGGCTTTTCTGGAAAGCGGTAATACCTAATTTTCCCAAAATTTTCAGAATACTGTTGCAAGAGACAGTGTAGGACAGGGTAGAGATGCCAAATCTCACTTTGCCAAGTCAGTGAATGGTACCATTTTTGTGAAACCAGACCCACCTTCAGAAAGGTGGGCTAACGAATTGAGCCATTTTGCCATCCTTGCTTTGAAAAACTTAAAATTGGTAAAACAAAATAATATTTAGGCTTGGTGTATCTAAAACTGCTCAGTGAGCACAAATGCTCTTCCAGGCAGTGCCCCGCGGTGCAGCTGGCCAGCCAGGGCTGCACACGTGCAGCTCCCCAAGGAGGCGGCGCAAGGGGAGCCAGCAGCCCCCTCCCAGAAGCATCCCCCCCATCCCAGACCTGATTGGGTCATTGTACAGTACATGGATGACATTGTTTGAGACACTTTTTTTGTTTTGTTTTTTAAACATAAATGGAAAATATCTTTTATCATGCAAATGTGTAATTGACTTCCTGTGGGGTTAGCATGCTAGGCAGAAAACACACTGCACAGCATGATGAAGCAAGAAAGTATTTTGTAATTTTTCTCTTTAACTGAAAAAACACTGATATCCAGGCTTTAATAGTATAATAACAATGTAAACTAAAAATATACCTTAATGCAGCCAATGAAATAGTTTTTAAACCAAATGTTACAGTAAGTATGTTTATAAGGCCATCTAACCTCACAATTCCATATTCAGCTTATTTTTTTTACCTGGAACACTATTTATTATTTCCACTGTTTAAAGATATTACAAATGTTATAACTACCTTCCTTAACTGGCACTTCCATTTTTATGGGTATCTGAAAGAAGCAATTAAAAAGTTTAAAATAAAAAGTATCAGACAAATACATGATTCATGCTGCAATTTTCCATACGCTGTCTACTGCCAACTTTACAACTTGGCAGATGCTGGGAATATCCCAGCTCTACCCTTGCAAGTCTCCTCCAGGACCATCAAAAAAACATTTTGTCAGGCTTCAAACATCAGCAGGATCTCTGGTGTGCTACAGGTAAGCCTCCAAAGTACAAATTTTTAACCAAACCTTACTGTAGCTTACTAGACTTTGAAGTTTTCCAATTCCCACTATCCCTGGGCACATTTCCTCCCAATCAACTTTGAGAATCAGGTGAAAGAAACTTGAAACCAATATCAAAAATGGGGAAATCTCCTACAAGCCAGGTGGAAGGTAAGGATGTACTGTTCTTGCAGAGCATTTGATCCTTTACGCAGGCTCTACTTTGGGTAAGGCCCAGGGCTGAGTTTCAATCTGTTATTCTAAGGCAAGGCAGCCTGCCCCCCCCCCAACCAGGAGGCTGCGTGCTGCGAGTTTCGCACGTGCAGAGAGTGTTCCCGTCCTCGCACGTGTTACAGGCTGTTCAGCAGCTCCTGGCAAGCTCCTGCTCAAATCATTCGCAGCTGCACAGCTTGGCTGACCATGGCACTCAAAGCAAGTGACGATGGAAGCTCCTGGACGCGAGTCAGCACAGCTCCATCCATCACACAGGCACTGCCTGCCCTGGTCTTTTCTTTGGCAAGCTCCCCCCTATAAAGTTTCTGGAACTGATGCTTTTACTGCACTTGGAGCCTTACCTCTGTTAGTGTTTCCACACTTCCTCCCTCCCATGGTAACACCCTCGTAATAATTTTCCATTTAAAAATGTATGTACTATATACAAGACTAAGACGTACCTGTTGCAAAACTAATTTAAAGTGATTTGGTAAAATTTAGAGGATGGAACTTTATTTTCCTATCAGACCATCGATATATACTGCAAAGGACTTACAACAGGCAGCACCGAAAAGCATCCTTGTTTAAATGCTTTCACAAATTAAATGGCATTCATTTTCTCCATACGTCTCATTTAAAGCAAAATGCCATTGCACAGCTTTGTGTTTATTTGGCAAGCAGAGAGGTTGTAAGACTACAGCGATTACCTAAAAGGATCAGACATTTGATGCTACATGATTGCGTTGAAGGCAGCCATTGTTTTGGGAATCAAACAGTCTCTCTGAACACTGCTTTTTATGGCAGAAAAATACATGTGGTAGTGTACTGTGGAAAGGAAGACACATGCACAGAAAAGAGCAGAAAAGCAGGGTAGGTTAAAGAGAAACTCAGGACTCCTAAATCCAAATTCTTTGGACATGATACCCTTCAGCTGGATGCTGCTGAGAAGGCCCACACGGCCTTTTCAACAAGCCAAAGGCTAGAGTAAGTCGTTGCACTTTCAGCTTTGCGTACTGGGAGTAATTTACACGATTCACTGGTAGGTGGCAACACTATACAGAGATAAAACACATGTGCAGACAGCTTATTAAAGTGATAAATAGCCTGGGTTAGCAGAGAGGTGGACGGCAAAAATACCATATACTCAAATTTATGGTTACTTCATTTTTTGAAGAAACGTGGCTAAGTCCTTCCTTATCCTTTTTCGTGTACGGGCCATGCTCAGCAGTCTGTATTTCCTTTAAAAAAAGAAAAAATCTGCCGAAACGCAGGGTACATTTCTGCTTGACGGAACAGAAAGGGCAGCCACCCCTCTGCCAGCGCTGCAGGGACGGGCGCCCTGCCCGAGGGATGTCAGTGCGACCGGCTAAAAGGTTTCCAAAAGGCGCCAGCAAGGGCAAGTTGGGCAGGGGAAAAGGGAAAAAAAAAAAAAAGAAAAGGATAAAGAAAAAAGAGGGAAAAGAAAAGAAAGGAAAACCCAAATAAAGGAAAAGAGAGACGTAATCCTGGGGAAAGGCAAAACTGTCCCACGCTGGCTTACCAGGAAAGCCAGAAAAGCCTCCGCTNCGTGTTCCTGGCGCTGCAGCACGACAGCGGGCGGATGGAGCGGGGCGGCTGCCGCCGCAGCGAGGCGGAGGAGGCGGAGAAGGGCAGGATGAAGAGGACGATGTGAGTGTCCCCCCCTGCGCGGGGCAGAGCGAGGCCGCAGCCCCGCGGGTTCCTCCAGGGAGAGGCTCCCGGCCGCGGAGCCGGGACCGAGGCTGGGGAGGTGGGGAAGCGGGCTGCGGGGCTGGGCCGTCAGTGGGAGCAGAGCAGCTTGCTCGCCTCTGCCACCTGCAGCTGCACCTTGGCTAACGTTAGTCTTTGGCTAGCGGGCGAAATCTGTTGATTTAAGCGAGGGGAAACGAGTTTTCTTGCGCTCGGACAGACGCTCTGGGTGATTCTCTAGGTACAGAACTGGCAGAGCAACGGCTAGAGAACTTCTGCAGCTTTTGCCAGTAAGGGGGCTGGTGTCTAAAGCTTTTTGGGTCGTAATTTTTAACATGCATCTTTTTCTTTGTTCTTCCAGCATTAAAGATTGGAAAACAAGACTGAGCTACTTCCTGCAGAACTCTTCCAATTCTACTAAAATGAAATCTAAGAAAGTGGGGAAACACCACACCTACTTCAGGTAAGTTATGAGAAAGAGACTTTGTTTAAATAACTCAAGTGTTTTACAAAAACAATAAAGCTTGAGCAATGGAGTCTCATGTTCTCCATCTCTTTATGCAGACCTTCCCCTGAAGAAGCCCAGCTGTGGGCAGAAGCCTTTGATGAACTTCTTGCTAATAAATGTAAGTTTGTCTTCAAAAAAAACCCCCAAACATTCAAGAGCAAAAGGATGGTGAAGCTTGTATGTCTGTAGGAGATTGCTTCTTTGCATATCAGCATTGTACGTTTCTAACGTAAACAGCTGTGATTCCAGTCTTGAAAGTTAAACACTTTAAACTGTTTAAAGCTGAAATTTATAGAAGTGTTCTTTTAAAAAATTATAAACTAATATTAAAACATCAAGAATACTTCATTGTAGTGGAATTTTTTTCTGTAACCCTTGCAGTTAAAATTGTACCTATCACCTTGGCTTTGCCAAAGGTGAAAAGAGCATTTGTTCTTTGAGCTCACTGCTTAACCAAGACAAATGCATTCAAATAACTTGGGAAGGATTCTGCAACACAAGTTCAATGATCTTAGGGTTTTACTGTATCTCTAGAGAGAAAAGCACTCAACAGCAGTGCAAAAAGAAATAATATTACCATTTGCTCTTTGAACTTGAGTCATCCTTTCCATTGCAAAAAATATTCCAGAGGTTTGTAGCACAGTCATAAATATTTACTCCAGTGTAAAGGTTAGCACAGGAGGTACCATCTGGAGAGAGGGTTTTTTCTGATATATATACAGGCATCACAAAAGGGAACATACCGACTAGAAATGGCTTTTATTTTTTGTGTTTGTCTAAAAAAAATTACTAACTCAAAGTGAAGCCTGCCAAGCTGTTAGAGGGTTAATTTGTTTGCACACATAAATGTGGAATTTTTTTATTGCTATGATATCCCTGAAAGAACCAGACCAGAACTACAGCAAAACATTTTGGTAGAAACAGATGTGACCAATAGGTAAATTCAAGATTCCTGAAATAGTTAGTTGATGTGTTTTTATCATTTCCTAGATGGTCTTGCTGCTTTCCGAGCTTTTCTGAAGTCCGAGTTCTGCGAAGAGAACATCGAGTTCTGGTTGGCCTGTGAGGACTTCAAGAAAACCAAGTCACCCCAGAAGCTGACATCAAAAGCAAAAAAGATCTACAATGATTTCATCGAAAAGGAGGCTCCCAAAGAAGTAAAGAAAACCTATTTAAACATAAGTGCCCCATTCTATGAGTTCTTACAGCCTTTCTTTTTTTCTCTGAACTCGCTTTAAAATACAGATGCCAAACTGCATTGTACATACCTCACTGTTAATATCCATGTCTAAGCCTAACTGCCTTTTCACCAAGCTGGAAAACAGCACAAGCAGTATTTCAGAGAGTTTTCATCTTAACTGGGAAAAGCTAACAGCTGCATTTAACACCTGTACTGTATTTGAATATAGCACTGAAAGATAGTATATATTTTTATATTAAAGAAGAATTTTCTTAAAGGAAATCTCATTAATTTAACCCAGTAGCAATAGGGTCTTATCTTTTTTTACCTCTTCAGAAATTTTATGGTGTATTATACTTACTTGAATTCAGTTCTCAGAAGTAAATGTCCTTTTTTTTTTCTATTTCAGATAAACATAGACTTCCAAACCAAGAACATGATTGCACAGAATATCCAAGAAGCCACTCATACCTGCTTTAGTGCAGCACAGAAGAGAGTTTACAGCTTAATGGAGAATAATTCATACCCACGGTTTTTGGAATCTGAATTCTATCAGGAGCTGTGCAAGAAGACACCCATCACCAGAGCGGCCCAGGGGACTTGAGCAATGGAGAAGAGCGAGAAAGAGCCTCTCGGCTAGTGAGGAAGCAAGCCACAGCTCATGGCAGTATCCTGACCTGAAAGACTGAGATACCAAGTGCTCAGTCTGTTTGCCACAGTGCAAGGACAAATACTGACTTTTGGTGCAAAGCTGATGGCAAAGAGTGATGCTGTTGGAGGGCATTCAGAGGTGATGGCAGAAGCATGCCAGCCAGCTGCTGGTGATGTGCTTCTCAGAGTGCTGCAGTGAAAGGTGACTCCATGCATTAGACCAAACCATACCATGTAAGAGTCCTCCTGTCCCAGCTGAGGTGGTGATGCAGCAGGTCAGAACAGAGCTTCCTTCTTGTAAACAGAAGCTGTGCTGTGCTGGCAACTTGAGTAATTGGTTGCATATTTATTTTTCCTAAACATCAACCAGTGTTGCTGTTGTCAGTCACTTGGTGTGTTCACACTGGTTCTGTAAACTGCCTCTGGCTGCAAAGAAATGTGTTGGGTTTCTGTGCAACTTCCAGACAGTAACAGCACTGTGCAGCCTGAAGTGAGGCAGGGATATGACTCTCTTCCCAGAGGAACAGGTTCTGCAACTCAAGTATGCAGGGCTGGGTTGTGTCAGCAGGGCTGCACAAGGCCAGGCTGAGGGCAAAACTTGGCCAAGGTGAACAGGAGCTATAGTATTATATTTATGTGGATTATGATTGTGTTGAATGCTGCAATAACATCATAGTTCTGTCTTGAGGACAGCAAGCTTCAGTGAAGTCTCTTATTGTTTTTAATAAACTACTTTGACACAAAGCTTCTTTTGTTGCTTAACTTGTTTTGCACACACAGAGATTATACCATCTGGCACTAAACTCCAGAGTATTGGGATTGCATGTCCTGGGTGTGATCTTCATAGGGCTAATTTTAAAGCAGTTAGTTCTTAATCTGCCAGGCAAGTGTTTTGTTTGGGGTTTTTTAACAGAATAAAAATCCTCAGAGCTTGAAATCTGAACAGCTCACATCCTCTGTCTTAACCACCTTCCCCATGAAACCAATCTCTAAGTCAGTGCAAGGCACATTGTGTCACAAGACATGACAACAGATCAACTAGAAAGCAGCAATATTGCTGCTGGAGGTCACAGGATGCTATTTGGAATACAGGTACCAGTAGTACAGCAGTAGCACAGTTGTTCCTGCTCAAGACCTCTGCTTCAAAAAGGGGCTTAGGAGGACTTTAGTATCAGGCTGTAAGCCCCATGTAGAGGTAATATGACAATGAAAGCATTTGACTCCCTGCTAGGTGAGTGCTTCTTAGGGAGAAAAGTTACTGGCCATCATTATTGCATGTCCATTTTTCTAACTGACAACATCAAAAAGCAGTATTTCCAAAACAGCCCCACAGCTGTAAGCCCTAATTTGTTAGCTTTGTGACTTGTCTGAAACCTAGCTCTGCTGAAGGCCTGACTCCAGCTATTTTGACTCCACTCCCCAGGTCACAGCTTTAATTATTTAGTTCACATATAGCCACAACAGTCACTTCTATAATGGTCCACTTCTCCAAGCGTCAAGAAAATTTTAGCTACAGGATTTCCCACCTCAATTACATATCCAAAGATTCTTCAAAAGCAACTACTTGATGCATGCATGTATATACATCTTGCAGGATATATAGCAGTGTCTATAGATATACACACAGATGTATATATCTATTATACTGCCTCTACACATGGAAAGAAAAATTTGGTACAGCCTCCACTTTGATATAGCCCCACTTCTGGGGCTGTGAGAGCTAGCTCTCTTACAGCTAAGTTTGCTGATTGGTTAAGTCCACATAAAACAAGCACAAGAAAAACTCAGCCCAGTAATTTGCTACAACAGAGAAAGTTTTTTTTTCTAACCAGAAAAAACAGATTTCTGCTGACAATTGCTTTTGTAATCTAACAAAACAATTTGAAGAGCGTAAAAATAGCCAGAACTATACCTATTAATGACTCAGAGCCAGGGCAGGAATAATTCCATGAAGCTGCATTAACCTGTGCCAATTTGGAATGTGGTAATTAACCACTGCTGGTGTCTGGTTTCAGGGAAAGCAACATTTCTAGTTTCAGCAGGTGCCAGAGCTACTTATAGCACAGTATGTAGTTCAGAGGGGAAATTAGGTGGGGCCATTATGCAGGGCATCACTGCCCGAGGACTGTTCTCGTATATTTTTAAGATCTGGATCATGAACACTGGTCTTTAGGAAGTCTGTGCAGGCAGATCTATACCTTCCACAGAGCATGCCACCAGGGTAGCAAGCCAACCAATCCATGCTGAGTCCCTGGCACGGTCTGTCTGCGGTGTCTGAGAGTCCTGGTTTCAAGGCTAAGCTTTGCAGCAAAATGGTTTGGTGTACCAACAGGAAAAATAAAAAAAATCTTATTTTTAATAAAATGCAACACAACTGTGCACACAACATTCCTTCCAATTATTGCTTTTCCAGTTTTTGATAAGAGCCCTGTTTTCCCAACTCCCAGGGGTAACCTTCACCAGAAAAAAGGGCCCTACAGGCATGTTGGGAGTGCTGCAACCCAAAACATTGCTGTGAACATTTCCTGGAGAAATACAAAACCACCAATTGCTTTAAGAGATGCTAGTTCCATACTCTGGGCAGCCTTACAGCTGCAGTTAAAACTGGTACTCCAGTATCAGTATCCAATGGCAACAAATAATAAACTGCTCATTCCTCCACTGCCCAGCTGAACAGCTCACCCTCCCATTCCAGTCCTGCTGGGCCGCACAGAGCCAAACTCACCGCGGTGGCGGGGAAAAGACCAGTCTGGGAATGGCAAAGAGAGGGTGGCAGAGCTGGGGTCCGGCAGACCAAGGTGAGGGCACTGCTAAGCAGCTGGCCAGAGCATGGTCCTTTTTTTTTTTTTAAACTTCCATCAGGTTATAAAACTTCTTCAACCCATATCCCTGTTGACAGCCATCTGGGCAGGAAAACAAGGAGAAGGGATCCCAACAGGTAACTATGTTCCAGGAACCATAGCTGCAAAGGAGCACAGGTCCTGAACAAGTCTGTAAACAAGCTTAGCATTTTTAGAGAAAGGACTTGCTGCAAAAAGCTGAGGACAGTGAGAAGTGGACATCTCCAGAGGATGGTGGGTGGGAAGGCACCCCAGCTCTGCTGGTACAGCCTTCAGCTGCACAGTGACTCCTGGCTGATCCCAAGAAAATCAATGCCGGTTCATGCACTGCTAGCATAACTGATGTTGGCAGATAGAGTCCGGGGACCTAGAATTGCTGAAAAACATCAGCAAATCTGCAACAAAGGCAACTTTTAACTGTCCATGTACCACTGGTTTTAAACCAGTCTCACAATATTTGGTGCTTTTCTTATCTGCTAGAGGCAAGCAATTCCCCTGCTTTTATATCACAAAAAATACATTTCTCACCCTTATGATTATGAAGAAAAATTTGAAATTGCAACTGGAGCATCCCTAGTAGTTCCCCAAACCAGAACTTAATGCAAGGACTATGCACTCATTTAAAAAAATATGTCCAATTTTCTAAGCCAATCTCATGATTTTGGGAAACCAGGTCATGAGCTTCAACTGTCTGGAGCCAGCAACAGCTTGGCTTTTTTAATGGCTTGCACTGACGCTGCAGCATAGGGCAATCTGACGGAGTCCTCCATGCTATCAAGAAGGCAACACGTAAAGTAATCTAAAATATGACACCCAAGCAGCTGACCCTCAGCGAGTGCCCTCTGGCCCAAAGGCTGGAGAGGACATCTGAGATCAGGGTGAGCTCAACAGCAGTGCTGACTCACCACTCCAGGCCAATGGAAAAACAATGCCACTCAGTAAACAAACTGACATGCAGTGCTCTTGCTGCATGTATTTATGTATTGTGGCTGAAATATGTACCAAGACTATAAATAAAATCTGCATTTCCACTTGAAATTCCAGATCTCCGTTTGGAGAAGAGGACACTAATGACGGTTTAAAGGTCTTTATAGGCACGCGCAGATGCGTGTGGAAGGGTTTCTTGGCCGAGACTTCATAACTTGGCCACTTGCATGGAGCAGAAAAGTGACCTTTAGAAGTAGTTTTAGGATCTTAATGGATTTTTTTTTTTCCCAAATTTGACTTACTGTGATTCAAGTTGGAAAAACTGGTTGGAACCTGGAACAGAATCCCAAATTCATCTTCCTTCAGGTGGTAAAACATTACCAATGGCTCCTCCTCATCCCACCAGGACAGCAATACCTGGTGTCCCTACTGGCTCACACATGCCAGGAACAAACTGCCAGGGAGCAGCAGGAGATCAGGACAGGACTGGAGACAAGGCTACTACATCAACCCAAGGTCCATTCCAGAGACAGGCCAGAAACAGAGCTGGTGACAAACCTACCTGCAACACAGGTCCTTGATCCATCCAGGACAGACAGCTAGATATGAGATTGCACCTACAGCACAGCTCAAGGGAAGCTCAAGGCTGAGCTTAAATGGAGCCCCTGACCGATGGGCAGCAGGTGTGGGTGGGGGCCCAGGTAGGGCTGCTCAGGGCAATCAAGGCTATTAGTGCCCTTACAAAGGCCCTGACACAAATACGAAGGAGCCCTTTTCTGAGGGTTACGGTGCTAGCCGTATGGGCCTGTCAGCTCATGACCCTAAAGCAGTCTGAATCTTTGAGGAGGGTCTGCGGTTGGGTTTGTGGTGAACACCCTCAGAAACTAGCCTTGTGTCGTTCTGTAGATGTGCTAATTGACATTACCCCGAGCGCTGTAACTGGGAAATGATGGCTGGCCAGCACAGAAGCCCAGGGGAAATAGTCCCACTCTTATCCTACATAGGAGTTTAAAATGTGAGCCCTGTGGCAATCTTTTATTAAAATAATAATTTGGATCAGAGTTTCTGACAGCTACGAAGTACCCAAGCACAGCAATTAAATGATGTTCCATTAGAAATATTAAATATTCCATTCAAGATAACCTAATGGACAGAAATTAGTACTTCTGTTTCCCTGCCAGTTTTCCCACTTGGGATCTCATGGAATAAATTGTGTTTCTGCATTACAGGTTTAGCCAGAGAGCAGCTCCGTGGCTTCTTGGCTGGGAGCCTGACTTTGGGCTTTCAGGGGATGTGGTACTAGTCTAATATTTATAGGGCTTGGAAAGTCAGCTCCTGAGCTCCTGTTTATTGAGCTGGTGTGTTCCTTTGCCTTTGTGGATATCCAAGGGAGATTGAAATAACAGGAGCATGGCAGGGCACACACATTGCAGAAGGGCAGCAAGGAGCTGTGCTAGCACCCCTGTTTCAACTGTTGCTTTTAAAGGCTGACAGGATTAACCCTTTCGCTGGGACCAGCTGGCGCTGATGGGGCTGAGCTCAGGAGGCAAAGGAGCGCCCGGGGGAGCCGTCCCCTCTGTCCCGGGACCATCACAGCTGTGGCATGTGCAGATGTCAGAGGCTTCCCCCGCTCTCAGCAGGCTTTGTACTGCGTCAGAGAGATTATCTGTCGTGTGTGGCTGCCCTCCCTGGCGTCCGCCCAGCCTGAATACGTCTGTTTGCAAAGTTGAGCTGTCTCCTGACTTGGCTGCCGTTGGTTCCTGCTGTTTACTTTCCCTGATACCCACTGTGGGCTGGGACCAGGCGTCCAAGCAAGGGGAGGAATGACTGCCAGGCAGGCCAGACCCTTCCAGCCGCACTCAGTGCCATTGACAGACTGAAACTTCACTTTTGCTACTCATCCTCCCTGCAGGCTGCTGGGTTTTGGAGCAGGGTCCTTCCATTTTCAAAAGGAGAGGTCAGCTCACTTGGCAGCAGTGACGCTTCGAGATGGAAGTGCCAGATAAATACGCAGCGTAAATGGGTCACAGTTGAAAGCTGAGGAAAAGATCAGCCGTGACCTTAGGATCAGATAGTCACAGAGCTTTATGGAGGGCAGGGGGGAGTGACATAGTTACATGACACAACTGCAGCATTTTTATGATGTTGTGGAGATCACACTTGTTTCAACAGGCTAATGCCCATATGAACACATAGGTAGCTATTGAAAATGTACAGAATTTTTCTGATAAAGCCTCTGGCTTCATCTTTTTAGAGGAAAAAACAAGGTGCTCTACAGAGCTGGCTGTGGGAAGAGGTTGGGTTATCCTAACACAAAGGGAACAAATTCATTTTCAGCTGAAATTCTGACAACTAGGTTATGCCTCTAGAGAGACACTTACAAATTAGGGCCAAGTCTGTCATTCTGAGGAACTGACTAAGCCAGGGGTCAGCTCAGCATCCATACAGGTCTTTCCATAAGTCAGTGAGGAAAGAACAGTGGATGTGTCTTTTGCTAGCACTAAAGCAACAATACACTACATCGCCCTCTCCATTTACCTAAAACTAATATTTGCTAACTGTTCATTGGGCCTGGACTCCCAATCCTGATAGAAGCTATCACACCTGCAGGGTGCTGTAGAAATGCTTCAGTTGCCCCCAAGACGCACCGCTGTATGCATGCTTTACTAATGCTGAGAAGCTTAAATCCTTGGCAGTTACTTGCCATAGTCTGGCAAGTGAAATGTTCCCAACAGCTGGAAGAGTCCATGTGGCAGAGCTTTTATCAGAGCAATTTCCCAAAGGTTCAGAGGGCCTCTGTGGGTCTCTCACTAGGTTAAGCATGCTCTGTGCCTCAGAGCTGCCCGTGCGGTCTTCGGTGCTGTAAGACAACATCATGGATTGTGATAATTAACCTCCGGAGCAGCACAGTCTGCCAGCAGGCAGATTTGGAAAAAGGTGGATGTAAGCGTGAAAACAGTACTTGGCATCAGCGTTCATATCTCCTTTGAAAATTGGATCCTAGGACAGTTCCCAGCTAAACTGAGCTTCACTCAGCCACAGAGACCCTCCTGATGCTGGCAGTGGTCACCGAGCACAGGCCTTCACACTATGCCGTAGAAAGTTCATGTCCAGAATGGAGCAGTGGAATTTGGACATTTAATACCTCGGAGACAAACAGATCATCTTCCTGGAGATCAACATTTAAGCCAAGTGTTTGGATGCGAAATCTGAAACGGCTTGAAGAGCACCAGCCCTCCCTTCCAGCCAACCTCCCTTCTACTTTTCACTCTCCCCATCCAAGTATTTCTTCCCCACAATCTAAAACGTTACACTTGCATAATAACGTCTTTAAGCTGTTTGGCTCTGAGGAAATACAAGAGTGCACAATTTTTATGAAGTGTGGTGTTTTGAAACACATACACACTTGTAAACCATTTATCCTTTTGTGTGTTTCCGTACAAAACCAAAAAATGACAATGGCATAAAAAATGCTGTGCTCTGGAACAAGCAGACTTCACACACTGAAAGGTGACTTGTCTCTTGGTGTGCTCTTGCACTACAACTTCTGGAGAAGGTACCTACACCACACATACGAGAACTTTAGCAAATCTCTTGTGTATTTTTCTCAAGGCTGCTAATTGTGGAGGAACCTCCTGAAAGTGGCTCCTAACTGCCTTGCCTTTTCATGACTGGAATGAGAAGAAGTATATTTTTTAATCAGCTCTACCGGCCACCATAAAGCAGTCAGTTATTCTTTTTCAGTAATTTCCCTCCTGTGAGAAAACCAAACATGTATCAGGGTAACAAACTAATGACAATGTCTAGTATGGAAAGGAACCCCAAGCAGCAACTATACAGGCTGTACCCCACATCCCAGCTAATGCACCTGCCCTGCAACGTTCCTGTCATATTTAACCCAGAGTAATTATTACGTAAAGCCTAGCTGAGCAAAGTCTGTTTTTTCACAGTGTCCATCAAGGGTTTCAGCAAGATGTTGGACCTGGTGTCAAATAATCCCAGCACACCATTGAACTTGTGCCCTCTGCAGTGCTAAGAGTTTACAGAGAGATAACCAGCTCAGTAAAACATCAGTATTGCACAACTAACCAGCAGCACTGCAGCCTGGGATACCTATAGCCCTTCTCTAGCATCTTCCGGGCGAGGGGCTTTACATTCATCAGCAGGTTAATCACCACTGCCTCACTCTGTGATAGAGCTGGGGCAACCAAATCACTGATTAGTTAAGTGACGTACATAAAAGGCAGAATGATATATTAGGAAATATTAGACATCCTCAGCTTTGTGCAGAGCAATTGTACCAGTCTAGAGCATCCAGAAGATCTCAGCTAATGTGGTGTAACTGAAACAGCAAAGCTGGGAGTATGCCTATAATCAGGTTGTAATAGCCAGCTCCCAAAAGTAGCACCTAGAAACCTAGAAACCTCAGAGTAAGGTGAGCCTCTCTGAAACACCACTTCAGCAGTCACCGGTATGCTTTTAGAACAAAAGTATGACTCCAGCCCAGCAGTCTTGCATGATTACAGGAGTACTGGGATTGAAGAGACAAAAGAGAAGCACCCTTTGCATAGGAAGTGGCTTCCCTAGAGAAGACAGAGCATTTCCGTCAGGGCAGATGTGTGGCAGGCAGCACGCTCAAAGCAGGACGTTGTAGAGGGACTGACTGGCCACCAGAACAAACCTGCCAAGCATTTGCTTCAGCCGCGTGAATCACCACCGAGCGAAGGTTTCAGCGGGTCGGGAGAGTCATCCCCTGTTCTCACACGAGCAGGTAGAATCAGTATGGACTCAGAGGGGAGTCCGTGTTGAACATATTTTCCACTAGGAATTAGTAAGTGACTAATGATAATGGCAGTCATTAACAAGGCAACAAGTTAGGAAATAACGTCCAAAGACAGCAGCAGCTCCTCTGAGTAAGCGCAGGCTGGTGGAGCATCAGCCCCGCAGCTGCCCTGGGGGGAAGGCTGGTCTCAGGCAGGTGCTGCTGGTGGCAATGGGAGGACCAGGAATCGATGCCACCAGAAACAAACAAATATGAGGGGAACAAAGTACTATTTACAAGCAAAGAACATGTCAGCTGCTGGGTTTGCATGAGGTTTTAGTGCCACGAACAATAGAGGAGCGTGGATGAAATGTCACAAAGGAAGCGTGGGTGTAGTTGATAGCAGATTGCCAACAGATAGGAAGTATTCCCCCCCTTCAGATCAAGAGGAGCTGGCAGACATATCACTGCTTGCATTCCCAAGGACAGAAATAATGCAGCTGCTTTGCTGCTTTACTGACAACAGAGTGTAGCTTGTGCCTGTGGGAGTTAATACAGCCCACTTAATTTTTCCTGGAACAAGCCACTTGTAGAACTGATATAACAGCAAATGGATGCACAGGGTTATTTTAATAGCAGTTTACCAAAACCAGACACGTTTGGATATCTTTTTTTAAATCTGAACATGCTGTTAACATGCATATCAAAGGACCTTGAGCAACATTGCCAGCTGGGTGACAGCTGCTTGGTCACATCTTTCCCATCCCTGCCACACTGGGTGACTGACAGGGCACAGGATATGCCTTTGCTGGGACAGCATCAGCATTCCTCAGTGAACTTTCCGATGGGCCCAGTCGGGTCTTGTTAGCCACACGGATTCAGGGAATTTTGCTCAGACAAATGAAGGATATGGTTTTCATGTTACGCTTCAGTATGACGTACCAGCGGCAGCTGCTTTACCGGGAAGCGGGACAGTTGTACTCCCCCGCTCCCTCCCCTTCGCCGGTCCCTGCACGTCCCTCGCTGCCCTTGCATCTGATTTAGCAGCTGTGCGGCTGCTGCGGAGCTGGATGAGCAAGCTGACTGGGCAGGAAATTTTTCTTTTTTTGGTGGGTTTGTTTTCCATGGGATCAGATCACTGCTCCGACCTACCCTGCAGCCACCCAGCCGCTAGACGAGGGTGATGGGGAAGAGAGAAACACACTGGTGGGGGCCCATGGCATGACATGCAGGAAGGTGGGTCTGATCGACCTCAGGGTTCAGGTCCCTCATCACTGTTTTGTCATACTTTCCCCTTTGCACTCCTCCTCCACCTTCTTCCGGTGCATCACCAGCCTCTTCACCAGGAATGCCATGCACCTGGAAATGGCACTGCTGATTTTCTGCCCCTCCTTCCTTGATAACCCAGCCAGACCAGTCACATAGCAGCACATCAGGAGACATTCGGAGACTGTGGGAGCAACGTTCAAATGGTAGATATCACCGGCAAAGCTGTGAAGGTGGTGATGCCCAAATAGGGAAGTGGCATCTTGGGTTGGTTATTAGGAAAGAGAAGGGCTTGTTGGCTGGTTTAACATCCAATAAATGGTTTCACGTTACAGATCACCTGAATACCTACTGAGGCCGATCAGCCTTGTTGGTAGGTCCAAGGGTCAATTACGGCCTGAAAATAATTTTAGCATATTGGCAACATGACCTGATCTGAGTCATTGGTGTAATGCAAATGGGCAAAAGTGTAAATGGACAAAGCTGCTCAGCACCATCATTTTCCAAAAGCAGCTTAGCTGATTTCCAAATAGAGCTAGAAAAGCAGTGATGCAAATTCATATCTTCCAGCAGTACATCTTCATGTATTTAGTGGCTTCCCAGTGATGACTGCTGCTTCCAAAATAAGTAAAACCCATGCTGTTGTGGAATAGGGAATGCTGTCTACAAGTACTGCGTGGATTTTTATGAGGCAAATATCAGATTGAATAACTCCTTGCTACAAATCCTTGGCCAGGAGCCAGTTTTACCAGCAATTAAGGTAGCCAACTGAATTTGCTGCTTCCTACAGTATTTCAATACCACCAAGAAGTGATATCTTCCCAAACTAGTTAAAATCAGACTGACTTAATCAAGAATTCAGTACATTTGAGATGAGGGTTAGTTTTAACTTAGTTTGTTGACACTTCTTTCTTCCTGTGTAGTTTGTAAATATTCTCCCCCTCTCATGCACTACCTGTAACAGAGAAAATGATTTACTGGAAACAGGCACAACTCAGCAGCAGCAGCTGAACCTGTTGTTATTATTGACTGCGTGGTCTCTTCTGCAGTTACCAGACTTACACTTTGACTAAGGCCAAACAAACTAATTCCAATTAAAACAAGAACTTTAATGGTTCTTGCTTGAACAGCTTCAACTTTCACCTAAAATTTTCTAAAGTTTCATTGAAAATATATTTAGATACATATGTGTTTCTAAATAACCCATACCTCCTAGTTTAATCTCTCCCAAAGGGGCAAGGGGTACATTACACGCCAATAGGGATCAAGCGAGGAAGCGCTGTGATTGACCCCTGCTGCAGTTTCAGAAACGCCAAAAGACTCGGATAAGTTGACGTAGCAGGTTGTTTCCCTTTCCCAGACCCTGATGTCTGACGATAATTATTTCTATTCTTGCAGTCTTCTCTGATTCCCCAAGTGCTGTTTCCATTTACTGCCATAGCTGCAGTATTGCAAAACTCAGGGAATTCTTTTCACCCACATTTCCTCCTTGGCAGGAGTAAATGAAGTCAGCTATGTCAGATGTCTTGTTTTCTCCGTCATCTTTTTACAAGCAAAGAACCAAATCTGTCCTTGGTCACTAAAAGCTGGATCCAAGGGACAGAAAATAACTGTGACATTACCTTGGAGCCAGGTTTCTGGTTTGAAATGCCTTCAAAATGTAGCTTTTCCATGTCATCGAATGATCACTGGTTACCGATGGGCACATCTTGAGCTGCACGCCACCAGCACAACGTTCCTTCCGTTAGCCTCTGCAGCGGCTGCTCTCCTCCCGGGTGGAGCATCTGGTGTGTGTTTTCCAAAAAGATTCCTCACGCAGTCAGCATTTACATTTCTGATTAACCTTTCACAAGAAGCCGGGTTTGTCTGAAACCAAGCTGGTGTTGGAAGCTCAGCCAACATCACTTCAGTCAAGTCACACCTGCAGTAATGCCATCTCACTTTCTTTCAGGGTGATGATCAAACCCTCCAAGACTTACAGCTCTGCTTGAAAGTCTCAGCTTCAAAAATTGCCCCCACTTCTGCTCATAAAAAAGGGTAACTGGTACAGCTCTTGATTTAGAGCCAAAATAAAGCACAGTGAGTTACATTACAAGATACCTGTGCACTCTGTAGGTGGTTAAAAGCATTTTTCTTTCTGACTGGTGTTAAATAATATATCCAAATTATTGATTAATAGCTAGATCTGGTGCAAAGGGAGATCATCCTATTTACTTCAAGCACTGATCATACATTTCTACCTATCAGTTAGTGCTTAGATAGGAGTTACCATCTTTAAAGACTGTGTTTAAAATACAAATACTCGCTAATATTAAAATAAGACATACATGAAATAGCAACTGTTTTGAATAAATAGATATTCCCCTCAGGTTCAGCCTTTCAGAAAAGTCTGAAATTGAAACCAAGTAATCAGCTACAGAAGCATTAACTTCATCCTTTCGTGTCGCTCCATCTGAGGCCTCATCTGTACGTGGATTTTGTAAGACTGCAAATACAACAAGGAGGGGGTTATTTATTTATTTTTTAAACTAAAACTGTTAAGACATGAAAATTGAAGACATACAATACTGGATGTTAGCAAGGCCACAACAATGGGCACAAGAAACAAAACCAAAATAAATATATACATTAAACTTGCTCACAATTCTTTGATCTTCAAGACTAACCAACACTCTTTTAGGAAAACAGTATTATCCTGAACATAAAAGGGAGGGTTTTTTCTGTATCGTTGAGCATAACTGATGTAGTAGGTTCTGGGCCATTAATTTTGAGTTAATTAGGCATACGTGCAAACTACAGTCAAAGCTGTGACTTTAACTCTTGTAGAAGAACCTGCCATGTTTTCATAGCTGGCCTGGTGCGGACATGGGTGACAGGGCAGCCCTGACAGCGGAGGCAGCCTCTTGCTTTGCACCTTTCCTCCTGGCCATGGAGCAGCCCCAGGTTATTAAAAAGCTTTTCTCTCTGACCTACCCGCTGTTAGCAGCCAACATCAGCTTTCCAGCTCTGCAGTTTTCTGTCTTTGCTTCCTGAAAGATATTTGGCAAGAATCACTGCCTGAAAAATGGTCACCTTGTCCAATAACAAGAGTTTTGGGAGCAGGTGAGTGACGAGAAGATCTTCCAGCCTCCCCGATGCCCGTTCCCCTGCGCGGGAGTGCGGGGAACTGGAGACGAGAAACCTCATTTTGTGAAATAGCCTAGATTTTGGGGACACATTTAAAGAAATGAGAATATACACCCTGGCTTAGACTTGGCTCCATCATACAACAAGGCTGGTACGCTTTTGTTACACAAAGGGAAGTTAGTGCTATATTTTTCTTGCTTCTCAAACTAAAACAAGGCCTGTCACTCCAAAGATGATTTTGAACTGAACAGAGTACAAGATTTTGTAAAAAAGAGATGGTTGGTATAAAGACTGGCATTTATAAATGTCAGCATAACAGAAATTTTGACATTTCTGTCCAAAATATCCTTCTCGGTTCTTTAGTCTGGGAAAATATGAAGCAATTCAATGAGGTTACAGAGATGCTTCGGTTTACTGGAAAAAAAAAAGAGTTTTAATTCTTTCCACAGTTCCTTTAATCATTTTCTTCACAGGAGAATTTGCTGGAATAGTTAATGCAGAATAAAATGTTCCGTAGTACCCAGTCCAGGATAGAAATATTCAGATGCTGGTACCCAGTTGTCTTTTCCTTACTTAGTTTAGCCCATTCAGGGAATTACATTAAGCTAAAATGGACTTCATTTGGAGTAAGGTTCCAGGAACAGAGACGTTCAGGAATCACATTAAATTTTAAACAAACCTGAGCTAACTCCAGAGCAATTTCTTAACACTAGGTCTTATTTTATTGCCATACATTACTGGGAGGAGATGGAAAATAAAGAGACGTACAAAATCCCCAGGCAACATCAGAACAGCTTTCAAAAGCAATTTTGGCTTCCCTGGGCACCCGCTGCCTTCAGTAGCGAGTGCTTAAGAGAAATCCTGTTACTGCATTGGACAACTTTCCCTTTCAGAGACTTGCTTCCCACAGAAGAGCCCATGGGAACAAGACGATAAGCAGAAAGACCCGGATTGTGAAATCAGATCCATGCTCATCTCCCCACTGGGCTGGGAGTTGGTGGAGTGTTCGTGCTTGGGAAGGACTTCATACGTTGTTCCCTGATAGCCAGTTTTGAGGGGGTTTAATACTTTAAGCTGAGAAAAAAAGGTGGCAGAGGAGCCTGTTTATAATTTTGAAAATAGTGCAGAGAAGTTAAAAAACAAAACAAAACAAAACAAACCCTCCTTGCTTCATGCAATACGGGAAGTGTCTGGCACCCAACTGCATCTGCTGGGAGGCAGATCTAAAACAAACAAGCAGGAGCATGTCCTTGCACACTCTGTAATTACACTCTGGATCATCCAGAGACGGAAAGTATCAACAGCTTTAATATATGACTAGCTAGATTTAAAAAAAACAAAATTGGGCTGAGTGATTATTAGAGCTGATGCTCTGCTTGCAAGAAATCTCCAAGCGGTGGTTTGCAGCCAGGACACGAAAGGAGAGGGATCATCTTGTACTTGCCCCCTTCGACATGCTGAGTAAGGCAATGAGCAGCGATTCGTGCCATTGTGCAGAGCACCCTCAAAAGTTAGCGGGTTCAGCCGATGTGCAGATCTAGGAATGGGAGTGGGTTAAAGCAAAGCTGAAAACCTTCTCAAGGCTTTTTCTGAGGTTGTAATTAGGACTTGGGAGCTGCATATTTTATCTGTCCCTCCTGTATACTCATGTAAGCACACACTGCCAGTGTTGCCAGTTGCTGAATTGTGCAGCTAAGGAAGGGGCAAAAATGCAGCCGTTCACAAATGGTAAAAATCCTTGTGATTAAAAGTTCTCTTTCTGCACGCCCACTGCAAGAGCCCAGGACAAAGTTATTTAACATCACAGACAAGCACGTACACTCCAACATGAAAGTACCTGCCTAGCTTTATGTCAGGGATGTGTTTCTATATATGCCAAAGTTGCTAGCATACACAGGGCTTGAATAGCATAGCACAAGGCACTTGAGAAAGAGGTAAAACCAGCATTATGCTGCAAAAATGCAGTCTGAAAATCATGTGCTATTGTCAGAGACTAGAATGTAGTCCCACAGCAGTGTAGCTGGGGACTTCCCATCTATATTTAGGGTGTTGCAATCCTACCCTCTCACCCACACATTCTCACCCTCAGCGGGATGCCAGCTCTGGCATTTCTGGAGCAGAAAGCGAGCCAGCTCCCTATATCCCCTTCCATGTCAGTGTCGCAAGTATCAGCTCTCCAGTTGGGGTGAGAGTGCATGGCAAGGCAGGGTTTGGTGGCAAACTGTTCATCACTTCCAACCACTTAGGTGATTCAGAGAAAGGTTAAGAAGTGACTCAGAGCTCTCAAATACTTGATAGCACATGGCATTAAACCTATGTGCATAGTTCTCATAGGAGCTGTTTGCACTGCACCCAGAGTCTGACCTACAGAGTGGGCTTTGATAACCTCTCGTGCTGCAAGCCACGACAGGGTTATTAACAACCCTGCAGCCGATTACACTTTACGTGCACGTCCCAGCGAGCATAAAGGTGTTATTTACATTGCAGTGTCTGTGCGCGTTCCCACTCTTCCAGCCAACAGGAGTGGGGACTCACATCCACTCCCCATCATCCCACCCCTAGTATGGAAAGGTGCACCCTTCACTGCTTGCACATCATTCTGCACAAAACGAAAAGAAATGTTCAGTTTAAGAATAGAAACCCGATGCTCTCTGCTTGTTTGATTTGCTGTTCACATAAGCCAGCCCAGAAAGCGTAGGTGCAGTCCTTTTGTTCTCGCTCTGTAGACTTAAGATTTATTCAAACACTTGTCAGACAGCGTGAGGCTTTTTTTAGTGAAGCCCCATGTACACACAGCACTCCCACATACGCTACTCATTATGCCGCTTCTTAATATTTTCCATATCAGTCACTGCTGAACACCAGGATATACATATTGAAATTTGCCCTTCCCTTTTGATTCATTCGGAGATGTCATCATGCACAGCTACAGATGTCAGCGTGGTGGCACTTACACGTCCTTGTGATACAGCTTCCTGAGCGGAGCAGTAAAAGTAGGGCGGTGAGGAAATAACCCCTCGCTGCTACCAGAGCAGTGGCAGAAAACAATCATGGCATGTTAATTAACTGGGTACTTAGTAATACACTGTAGTGAGATTATTTGACAAGGTTAGGGCAAGGGAAAATGGAAAGTGAAAGTTTAAGACTTAGAACCAGTGTAGATTAAAAGCACGTTGTACGCAGGCGGCATTTCTAACTTCTGGGATCTTTTTTGCTTTTATGAGAGCCCTCAGTTCTTGGAGTTGTGGTTTAACATGACAAATTCAATCTTCTCTTTAAAGCATGTTTATAGCATTTGTGGTTGCAGAGCAAAGGCTGAAATATGACTTCCAAAGGCACAAAAGACTACAAGGCTAATACCCCGCCCCCATCCTCCTCCAACCCAAATCCGCTTTTCCTTACTATTTAAAAGGTCTTTATTTTTTAATTCTTATTGTTTTGAGTGTTTAGGACTAACATAAAATGGTGCAATGTCATTGCCTTTGCTTGGAGCCCCTGTTGCTGCAGCGCAGGGGTCTGCTGGAAGGTGACAGTCTCTCACCACTGTGGAACATTTAAAAATGATTATTTAGATCTAGCTGCGGAGGGTCAGAGCCAGACTTTCAGCAGCAGCTTCTTAAAATAGCAACTGTTTTACTCGGTTTATAAAACTAAATACCATTTATGGACGCAACCCGACAGACGGGGGTGGGATCCCCTTTTGATCTATGAACCTCGTGTTTCAGACTGAGAGAATCAAATGAAACTGCCAAAATAAAGGCACATCATGGAAAAACGTGCAGACAGATGGCAGAGGTGATATATGAGCATAGAATTGCATGCAAATCCAGAACAAGGCACTGCATCGTTGTTGCCTTATGGTTGATTTAACATGCGTGAGCACAACTGGTGAAACAGCCCCTGGTCTTTGCTGCTGTCCCTGGGGGACAGCCGCGTCCCAGCCCCTGCCATCATCAGCAGGGACAGCAGAGCCCATGGCAGCCTGCAGTCATAGCAAGGTCACACACAAAGTGCAAGAGGACAAGCACAGACTACTGCAAGAGTAGGTTAAAATTGCCTCAATGAGGACAAAGAAGTGATTTCACAATTAGCGCAGAAACAAAACGGGCTGCTGCACTCGTCACATCTCCAGGGAGTGTTGTAACGCCTGTACGTCCTTTGCCGGGGACCAGCATCTCTCGCTTGTCGCTGCAACGCCTTGTACTTAATTCAGTGCAGCTAGCGTCAGCACTCATGAACGAGGCCTTTTGTGTAATCCTAAATGTAATTACTGGTGGTACGAAAGGGCCTGAAGATTTTCGCGGGGTTTGGGGTGGTGTTTTGGGTTGTTTTTTTGTTACCACAAGCTGGATACAAATAGCGTTAATCACATTTAGCAACACAGTACTCTGGCTTCCAGGGACAACCTGTGGAGTCAGGCAGGGAGCTGTTAGAGATGCCAAGTCAATCCCAGTGTAAAGGCAGCTTTTTCTGAAATGAACTGTCCAGACCTCACACCTGCACCTACATGGATTTAGGATCTGAGCACATGGATGCAACTGGCCTAAAAAACCGGCATTCTCCTGGAGAAGCTGGCAGCTCATGGCTTGGATGGGCATACACTTTGCTGGGTAAGAAACTGGCTGAATGGCCGAGCCCAGAGAGCGGTCGTGAATGGAGTGAAATCCAGTTGGTGGCCGGTCACAAGCGGTGTTCCCCAGGGCTCGGTTCTGGGGCCAGTTTTGGTCAACGTCTTCATCAACGATCTGGATGAGGGGATTGAGTGCACCCTCAGCAAGTTTGCAGATGATACCAAGCTGGGCGGGAGTGTCGATCTGCTTGAGGGAAGGAAGGCCCTGCAGAGGGATCTGGATAGGCTGGATGGATGGGCCGAGGCCAACTGTATGAGGTTCAACAAGGCCAAGTGCCAGGTCCTGCACTTTGGTCACAACAACCCCATGCAACGCTACAGGCTTGGGGAAGAGTGGCTGGAAAGCTGCCCGGCAGAAAAGGACCTGGGGGTGCTGGTCGACAGCCGGCTGACCATGAGCCGGCAGTGTGCCCAGGTGGCCAAGAAGGCCAACAGCATCCTGGCTTGTGTCAGGAATAGTGTGACCAGCAGGAGTAGGGAAGTGATCGTGCCCCTGTACTCGGCACTGGTGAGGCCGCACCTCGAGTACTGTGTTCAGTTTTGGGCCCCTCAGTACAAGAAGGACACTGAGGTGCTGGAGCGTGTCCAGAGAAGGGCAACGAGGCTGGTGAAGGGTCTAGAAAACAAGTCTTATGAGGAGCGGCTGAGGGAACTGCGGTTGTTTAGTTTGGAGAAGAGGAGGCTGAGGGGAGACCTTATCGCTCTCTACAACTAACTGAAAGGAGGTTGTAGGGAAGCGGGTGTTGGACTCTTCTCCCAAGAAACTAGCGATAGGACGAGAGGAAATGGCCTCAAGTTGCATCAGGGGAGGTTTAGATGGACATCAGGAAGAATTTCTTTACCAAAAGAGTGGTTAGGCATTGGAACAGGCTGCCCAGAGAGGTGGTGGAGTCGTCAACCCTGGAGGCGTTCAAAAAAGGTGTAGACGTGGCACTCCAGGGCCTAGTTTGGGAGTCATGATGGTGTTAGTTGATGGTTGGACTTGATGATCTTAGAGGTCTTTTCCAACCTTAATGGTTCTATGATTCTATGATTCTATAAATATGTTGGGTTTACATCACTTTTTAATCGAACAAAAGCTCTCCTCCATGTGGATGACATTGAGAAGAAGAATTTAAAGAAAGAAAAAATAAAGTGCGAGCAGAATCCAAAACTCAAACATTTTACGCAAGAGTCCCTGAAACTGCACATTTTTAAACAAGGGCTGTAGTTTAGTTCTAAACTTTGTGGCATCTTTGTAAATGCAAGAGGCAGAAAATAAGTAAGCATAATAAGATATATTTGTATTTTCTACCTAAACATTTCAAAAGCCAGAAAGAGGATGGGGCAGGACTGGGTGCACAAGAAGTTAACGTAAGACAACTTTGTGTATAAATAAATTCTCTGAGGAATGATACAAACAACTTTTCTAACACAAGACTTAAATTCTTGCCATATTTTCCTTAAACGCTTTAATTATTCTTTCAGAGAAACTGCTAGTGTCACATACAAATCTCCGAGATAGTTCAGCAAAGCGTTATGAAGTGAAGGTCCCCAATGCCAGCTTGCTCTTTGCTGCTGTCGGTGGGCTCCGCAGAGGAACTGGCTCATGGATAAATTTCAAAACAAGAGAAGAGTTTGAAAGCAGCTGAAAGTTCCAGCCCATGAGCCACGCAGATAGAAAGCAGTGCTGCGAGCCGCTGTACGGGAAGGTAGGAAGACATTTCCATTACCGGCCATCCCCTGCTGGAGGGAAACCCAGGGTTTTTTTCAGGTACTGTGGCTCTGACACCACCTTGAATCCACCGAACATTTCTGCGTGTGTTAAGTGAATAGCTGAGTCCCTTTTGTCTGTGCAAAGTTTTGCAATTCTGCCTTCAAATATAAGGCTGCGCCCAGCACCGCCTCCTACCAGCAAGCACAGATTGTTGACAGAGGTTGCGACTCCTTTCCTGCATCAGAGGAGATAGATTGCTTGTACATCAGAGATTACTGCAAAGTCCAGACCAGACCATTCTTGTTTGGGGAGAAAATGAGAAAGTACAAAAGGTGACTGTGGGTTATGTTTATAGACGTACTGTGTGACGGCGAAGCAGTACAGAAACTAGAGAATGCAGAAGGGCACCAAAAAAACCCAGTTCCATGCGGATTTCGTATGTCACCTACCTGTGAATGATCTGCACAGAGATGGGAGTACGAGCTGGCCGCAGCTGTGTCCAAACTAGGACAACAGTATGTATTTAAAGTGTCTTTGGAAATCAAAGCAGTACTTGAATTCTAGATTTAAAGACCATGTCTTGATGCATATACTCAGGGAAGACTAAGCAAAATTTTACAAGCAACCACAATTCAAACATTTCTTTTGCATGCCCAATTTTGCACCCATGACTATGATCTTTCGACACAGATGTACATGTATAATTTGTGCACTGATGTAATGTCTATTTGTGTAACACACAATGCTCTGTGACATTCACCAGAAATTCTCGGGGAGGAAATCCTGACTGCTTGGTGGTGCCTTTGTGCAACCTTCCCTTCCTTCCCTCTCTGTACCATGCAGAAAGTACAGGGAATGTCCTCTGTCATCAGCTGTACATCTAACAGTGAAGATCCCTTCTTGTTTACTTCCCCGTATGGTTCAGGTTCATTTACACTACTCACAAATCGATAACACTGTGTTGTCAGCTGCAATTTCATGGCATAAAATAGAAGTTACCTTCTCCCTCTCTCTCTTCTGTCGCACTCTCCTGGTGTGCTGTACACCCTTCTTTTCCTGCTTAGTACATAAACAGTAAGCATGTGCATTTAATGTGGTATTTTGTCTCTGGTTTTGAGATAGCCTGCTACTTCTAGCTAAGTAGCTCTGAATGTTTGTGCTGGCTGTCTTGAAATAATCCATCTTGCAGTAGGGTCAGTAGATTGTCACTATTGGCTTTGAAATAGAATTTAAGCCTAGCCAATAATTTTGAATCAAATACTTCTTATTTGTCTGATAGAAACAGTATCTTGGTATTCTTGCTAATGTTTTACCCACCCGTTCCAACTCTTGATAGGGTTTGCAGTTGGGATTACAAAGGCTTGGAAAATGCAGAGGAGGGAATGGAAAAACCCTAGAGCTCCTGGTTTGGGATCTAGCTGAAAAGGCATTGATGGATGCTGATAGCATGTAGGCACTCAGTTACAACAAAACACCCACTGCCACTGAGATGTCTATAAATAAAATAACATTGAACTTTGCTCTTCCACAACCAGTTCATTTCAAAAAGGGCAAATTATAGTCTCATATATTATACTGGGGTTTCTACACTGAGTGTTACTCTCAAATAGTTTTTAAGATGAAAAGACATTTTTTTCTGTAGATGGAAATGCCGGTAACTTTGAAAGCAGGTTCCATTATCTACCTATAATCAGTTTTTCAAGTATTACACCTGTTTGTATGGAGATGTTTACCTTCCTTTGCCAATGTAAGCTAGCAGTAAGCCATTTGGGATCAATAGCATCCAATTCTGAGCTATAACCCACATGCTGCTGAGCATCTGCTGTCCGCCCACTTCTGCTGTGTTTTGTAAACACTTACTGGCCTCTGCAGCTGTTCCGGGTAACTGGAAGATAACCTCATCAATACATATTCTGTATAAATTTACACCTTCCCACGTTTCTCTTGGTTTTTCCGATCTGTGCAGTACATCTCCCAAGTACCAGCTTGAGTTGCTTCTTACCAAATACAAGAATCTCTGATAAAATATAAAGTCTCTTCCTGACTGGAGGTCACATTGTTGTACAGCGCGAGCCTTGCTAATGCCAGGAGTGATTTATTACTGGCTGGAGATTTTGATCTGATAATGTTATTTGTGTTGGTAGATTGCTCACGTGCCAGGATTAGTGCAAGACACCGAACAAGGAACACAGTGTTCTGCTCCTATTTATGTTTCTTGCTATAGTTCCCTCAAAGACTAACATTATTAACTTTCCCTGTCAGACAAATGACACTCGATTTCAGGTCATTTATACCTGCCTCTTACACCTCAGGAGTTCTTAGATGAGCTTAAAATCTGATAGAGAGCTGAAGTATAAATGTAGCGGTGTGTAATACGTGTATTTACATCAAAATAGGCATTTGTGGATGGCTCCTGTCACAATTTAGGACCTCAAGCCATCGGCAAAACACTAGGAGAAGCTATATTGACTTTAGTGGCATTACTCATCTGCTTTGCTAGACGTAAGGTCTCAGTACTTCCTTGCTGGAAGTTTTGGAGCAACACTCACGAAAGACAGACCTGATCCTTGCCCATCAGGCTCTCTGGCAAAGGGGCACCTATATTTCGCAGGGCAGAGGGGCGTCTAGCACGCTTGGCTGCTGCGCACTGCAGAGCCCCAGCTTTCTGCAAATACCCCCAACAGGGACTCTGCTGGGACCAGGGGCATTGCAAGCACAGGGACACTGCTGGGACTGGTGGCATTGCAAGCACCTGGAAGGATGAACCAAGAAGAGATCTGCAGAGAAAAGTCTGCAAAGAAAATGCTTCTCTGTGCCTAAATTTTTGGGTTGTATACGCACTACCTCCACCTAGGTTTCCTTTTTTGAATTAAGGAACTGCAGCCTTCTCCTCTTTGCAGAGCAATTCCACTTACAGCCAGGGTTGGGATAGCATCTGCTTCATTTGTGGTTGGCTGTGAAGCGCTAAGTGACTAAGCCACTAACGCCTATATATTGACTGCAGTGATTGTAACAACCTGCATGCAGGACATGAAACAGGGAGCAAGCTGAGGCTGATTATACATGTAGAAGACAGATCTATTTAGTCAGAGGCTGGTGTTTTTACACAGCTGCTTTCCAGTGCCCAAACGTGCTCCAAACACAGAATAGTTTCCACTGTTTCCCTTTTCACACATGATCAGAGTTTTCCAAACCATTCACCTTTGGTGAAAACTTCATGCCTGCCCCCTGCTAGAAGGTCAGCTTGCTTTGAAACATGAAGAAAACTCTTTCAGTTGTTAAAGATGTGGGGCAGCAAATGAATTAGCTTTTAGATCTGAGGGTTTTTTACTTCATCATTGTCACAAAATTTTTGCACCCACCTCCTTAAAATTTATAGTTCATTTTTTGAATGAGACTTTGGCAGACTGGTAAACAGAATTATCCCCTAATGATTTAAATATGTAACAGGGAAATTAGGTCTCCCATTGCTACATAGAATGATTTTTTTTTTTTTTAGCAAAACCTATTTTAGTCCTGTACTTTTTGTGCCGTTGTCAGATGTTTTTATGTGCACACGCTGACATTTACATAATTTCCATGAGGGAGAACTGAAACATTTCAGGGAAATACAATGCAAAGTCCAGGAAGAGAAAACTTTTCATACAGGGGAGAAAGGAAACAACAATGGCAAGGTTAACTGGGGAAATATTTTCTGTTGTGCCACGCAGGGCTTGCTCCCCAGTTCTGGCTGCATTCATTTTGGCACATACTCTCTAAACCATACATTTTCACCAAACTGGTGTGTTTTGGCCAGGTGTTTCTGTACAAACCTACAGTTCCTCTACAGTGCGTCAGCAGAATAATTCAGATGCGATGCAAGACTTGACTTTCATGACATTACGGAAAAATCCCTCTGCCCATTATTTTCCAGCCATTCCCCAGCTGAAAAAAAGGTGCATCCTCCTCCTGGGAGGAGATCAGGAGAAAGAAGAGAAAGACAGATTGTTCCCTCATGGGTTACGGTACCCTTTCCAAACACCAACAGCAATATTTTTTTCCCCACATTTACCCAAGATCCCGATCCAGGCCCATGATCCCATCAGTCAGGACAACCCATACAAAGTCGAACATGTACGTTGACGATGACATGGAAGAGGCCATAAGATAGTGTTCTGTAGTCTGCAACTCTGTATGTGATTCACAGAGAGCTGAAGTTAACCAGCCATAAACAAGGGAGATGGACGCTTCCAGTCTCCCATCCCACCTCTCCCCCTGCTCTCAGCCAGCTTGCCCAGGATCTGGTCCGGCACTTGTCATTGAAATGGCAGAAAATGATCCAGAAAAAAGTTTTATATGCTTTATATTATGTTAGAAAGATAAATTAGCTCAGTTATGGTTCATAACTGGTTCAAGGATGGGGCAGGACTGCATAGCCAAGAGCAAGCACAGGAAAGGGCAGAGGAAGGAAAAGGTAGGGCAGGGAAGAAGAAAAAGCAGCAAAACAAGCTGTTGCATTGGCTAGACTGCCATGGTAAACAACACTGAATACCTAAAATATTTCATCCTGGCAGTCAAGATATACCTTGGCTGGAACGTGAGGATTAACAAGGGAATATAAGAAGAAGTGAGACTTGGTGGAATAACAACAGCAATCTTAAAAACCTGCAAACGTCTAATGATATGATACATATAACAAATTAGCACATTAACAAATGGAAAAAAAAATCTTCTGAGAGACAGTATCAGTTTTAAATGGCACTGGAGCTATCTTATACTTCCAACTTTCTTCTATTTCTATGATTATACTTTGTTAACTCTGATAATTTATTGCACTGCCTCTATAAACGTTATGTATGTTAGATCGTTTTGTCATCCAGCTTCCATTTCCCACAGAGACCCCACATTCGACATTTCTTACCAAATCTCCTTTTCTAGGAGAAGACCATTTGAATAGTGATTGCAATGACAACGACACTTAATTGAGAGGCACCACCACAGTTCACATCATTACGGTATTTCCAGTTATCCCAGTTACACACAAATTCAAAGACAGGAGAGATGAAAATAAGAAGGCTGGACATTTTAAATAGAATATCTTCATATATGCAACCTGCACCCCAGACAAACTCCACTCATCTAAAGACAAAAACTTTATTTACTCACATTATCAAGATACCCACCATATCCAATAGCTCAGAAATCCAGAGCTGGAGAAAAATCAGAAGCAGGGAGGCTGCCAGGAAAGATGCTTAGGAGGACACTTTCTCTTGTATTACCAGCACAGCTGATGAATTGCAGTTTGTTTTACAGTTATCTTACAGTTGAAAATCACATGGAAATGTAGTACACAACAGAAAATGTTCATCTTGGGATTGGAAAAAAGCATTTGTGGAAATAAATAAAATAATTATGACAATATACGTAGGAGAAAGAATTATATGTTGCACACTGGGGAAAAATGACTAAGAAAATATATGGTGATGACACAAGACGACAAGGTCAGATTTTAGAGCTGAATCTTTAACCCCTAGTGCTTACCTCGTTATTGCCTGCTGTCCTTTCTCCACACTTCTGGTACAGAACACCAGAATTATTCAATGTTACTGTTTTTACCACTCCTTCTTTACAGCTATTCACCACGACATGGGTGAGAAAGGTGACCAAGGACTCAAATACTCCAATTCTGTTCCATAAGAAACCTTGGGATTTTGGACAACTCAGTGTTTCTATACCTTTTTGATTCCTCTTTAGTGAATCATTCATTTTTTCTACCTTTCTGGCCTGTTTTCTTGATTTCAGTTATAACCTCTATATGGCAGGTGGGAGCCCAAATGAATCTCAGATGCAGCAAAGCATTCAATCTCACTGCATTACAGTAGAAAAAAGTCCTTATGACCTTCATAGGGACAGAGTCACTTCACATTTATTACACCACTGTACAGTCTTCATTTATTTTTTGTAGTTATTAGAGCTTTCTTCCACCTTGCATCTTGTAGATGAAAACAGCATTTATTTTATGCTTTAGAATGACTGATGCTTTTTTCACTACCATCACATTTCAAATTAATTCCTCATACGTAACTCTATCCTTTCATCTTTTGGTACAGGCCAAAGACTTTTTTAATCTCAGGAATCTGGATTTATTAAAAATAAAGAGCAATAGTGAAAAAAGAGACAGAGAACAAAAAACTATACAAAACCACAGCTGGTCTAAAACTTTGATACTCACAGGAGAATACTGACTGCACTTGCACCACCAACTAAAATTAATGGGTATCGCACATTTCAGCCACCCAGCTCGGACAGCTGGCAAATCCTTAGAAGAACAGAGTTTTACTTCTCCACAAAATCCTACCCTAAGCAAAATGCTGAAATATTTGTCTTCTTGCTTACAACAACGTTATTTCTTTTAAAAGAACACCCCTCACCCTATAAAGAAGGAACTCAAGCAGTTATAATAATATAATTTAAATAGAACATGAATACTCTAAAATTGTGTTTAAAAAGTCTGGCTTGTAGCACTTAATGGAAGATGGAAAATAATGCGGTCAACAGAGAAACATTATACTTCACAAGAGAAATGTTCTAATCTATTCTCAACTCACTTTTATCAATAATCCCCATAGCTGGCTTCTGGCCATCCCAGATGAATAATTTAGAGCCAGGAAAAAAAGCAGTTTGGACAGACATTATCCACATCTGTAATTCATCTGCCTTGCTATATAAAGTCATTCACCTGTTAAAAACTAATTTACTAGTATATAGCTGAATATGCTTAAAGGTTACACAGCTAAAAATAACACTGCCTCCGGGATTTTCTATACTGTGAAATACATAAATTATCCTTGTCAGTATGCTGCTATAAAAAGGCATTAGCTTGTATTTCTAGAAGCAGACATTTCAAAGTTCAGTCAGGGGTTACATTTTGCAAACACAGCTTAAATAGCTTTGCAGCATATATATAAAGGTGTGCATTTTGTTTTTAAAGATACTTTATTATTGCCATTATTCAGCAAAAAAGCTATATCAGGCTCACCGTATGTGAATAGTAGTGCATGCCTAAAACTAACAAAATTATGAGGTGTTTTTTCTTTCTTAAATTAAATTTGTTTTGGTAAATGCTCTATGGCTGATCTAACTTAAACCTGCAAATTTTCTTTCTGCAAAGTCACTGCCCAAACATGCTCTTTCTTCCTCGAGAAGGGTGACTGGGCAGCTGCAGCTCCTTCTCTCCCACTGCTGCTGACCCCCGACAGCTGGAGCCTGCACCCGCGCTCCCTGTAACCCCTCGCTCCCAATCAGGCTCCCAATTCACTTGCAACACATTGCGATAGTCAGCCAGTGTCCATGCCCCATTGATTTCCCACTCTAAGCTCTCTTGGGCCAGAGGGAACACGGCTTTGTTCCATCTTGAGCATCATGAATAAAAGCATTTGCAAAGCTGCATATGTGCATCACAGCCTCTGTGTTGCTGTTGCTACAGCCCTGGTAGGGCCTAATAGAATATTTATTGTTTGTCATTATATACAAGATAGAAAAAAATGCTCTTTGTCTCTTGGGAGCCTGAGATGACTTTCACTGGCCTGAAAGAGACAAAAAAGAGTTTCCATCTCTAGTTTGGATCTGGAAATCATTGAGATGTAGAGTTAACTCTAGAGCTAACATCTCCAGTGGCCAGGATATCACCCTTCAGTGCCACTCAGCAAGGCCTTACTAGAAATGAGTGAAGTCGTCTACGCATAGCCACTGTCTTGCAGTTTCCTTCTGCTAAAGAAAATGCAGCGGAAAAGCCAACGTGGCAGAACGCCAGTTACATTAAATACAAAACGTGCAGCTAGTAAGCTTTTTCCATAAAAGGGGGTCAAAACAACAATGGAAAATTGTAGTTCTCGTGTCAACACTATGCCAAGTATTGTCAGAAAGAGAGGTTTCTGCTCCAACCAAGCAGATGGAAATTATTCTATTGCATCCAGATAAAGCAGGGCTCCTGGGAGCTGACTGCACAACTACAACTACATCTCTCTGCCTGAGCTGAGCCTTTCAACCACCCCCCATGCAAAGCAGCTTCCAGGAAGAAGGTTTGATACTGCAGCTATTTTTAATATTGCTCCCTATTTCTCTTGTCCAGAGATGCAAACATAAGGACGACTCATTCCATGAAAAAACAAGAGACTTCCTTTGATAAACAGGATGTTGGGGTTTTTTTTGGAGTCACACTCACACCTGTTCTCTTTATGGCTGCGTAAACATCCTCAACTCCCCGCGGATCCTTTTACATACTGTACACATAACGCATCTTCCTCTTGCTGTATTTGTCACTGGGCTTCAGTGGGAGCAGTTGGCATGTCAGTCAGAGTGCTCATGTTGTTAGCGGGGTACATTGTTCACTCATTATCTCGTTTATGGCGCTGCGGCAGAAAAGTGCAAAGACAAATACATGAATCCATTCACAAACATTGCAAAGAAATACACAAGTTTTCCTTTTAGCAGAACAAATATTGAGAAGTGACCTGTCAAATCACAAGATCAGCTGGCATCCTAGTCTACAGTATTACTTATATTTACTTTCTCTTGTCTTATCTAACTTGATTAACTTGCATTCAGGATATAAGCATACATTCATGTTTATCTTTCTGAATATAGTACCATGACTGGAGTAAACCTCTGCTGGACTGAAATTCCACTCAAGTCAATGGTATCCAGCCATGTTGCAACACGTGGGCTGGGTTATCTTTTGACTATTTAGATCACATCCTTAAGCGGTCCCATAGCTGCACTGAAGTCTAGCACTGCCCACGCTGCCCTTCGGACACAGGGTCTGGGTGCTCCATCCTCTCCCTCCAGCAGGATACTTTGGAATACCATCCTCCTGATGTTTCTGAGCAAACAAGCAGGGAGCAGCGTCCACCTCTCCATTTCCACCTTTCCCCACTCTTGTGGGTCCATGCCCTTCATCCAGTTTTCTTTTTCATAGCTCCTTTCCTCTCTGTCTCCCCAGATTCATAGGGGCTTTCAGTTGCTCATGCGCCCCTTTTCCCTTCCTTTGCACCCAACGACCATTCAATTCTGCAGGACAAGCCTTGGCTGCCTTTCTCCAGAGAAATCCAACTGCAGCGCATCAGCAGAAGCAGACAGACATGAGATACTAAGTTCTGATTTAAAGATGACTTTATACATAGCAGTGAGGGCACTGCACCTTGAGGCAGCAGAGGTATGCGAGTTTACACCAAGACTTGGCTCTAAGCAAGCGAAAGTGCAAAACTATCAGAAAAAATGTTCCCTTTTAAATCAAAACGTTTAACAGTTTACCAGATTGAAGAAACCTAGGCTGGCTTAGGGTTCCAGGTAGGAAAACGAAACTTTGGTTTCGTATGCTTATAGCTTTTAAACCCAAAGCGGCAGCAGCTCATGAGCTGTAGTTGACTTTTAGCTTTGGGTCGTTTAACTACATGCTACAAGAAGTAGCATATTTATGGACCTGAAACTTTTAGGCTTTGCACATATCTAATTAATGAGCTAAAGAAAATGAAAGATTAATATCTTTATTTCTTTAGTTACAGCGGCATTTTTTAGAAGCAGTTTGTCTGACAGACACTTAGTGGGAGTTAGTTTCAGAGTTGTAAATGCAAACCATCATATCGCTGTTCCTGGTAAACAAATAGTCCTTCATTACCAGCAACCTGGAAATGAAGTAGTGAAACAAAGAACACAGAGGTGTTCGATGGCTCTTCTAGAGTTATTACACTTGTGATTCAGCTCTTACATTTGGGGTAGCAATTTTCTTGTAAGATCAAAGAGAGATCCAATATATGTTGTAAATGACAGACTTTATCTTAAAACATTTATTGTCTTAATAAACAAAAGACAGGGAGAGAGACAGGAAATCAATACATTCATTTTAGGAATAACATCAAGAACAATGATCTGAGGAAGAATAATAAGAGGAAACAGAGAAGATAAAGCACATGAGTAATTTTAGACAGAAAAAAGACAATAACATTCTTCTAAACTAGCAGGGGAGCTACAGTGAGGGCGACCTGGGTATCTAGAGATTATAAATAGTATGGAACAATAGAGAACAAGAAATATCAGAACTTTTCAAGCCGAGGGAGAGGAAAGAAGTGAAACTTTACCGTCCCATCAAATTTTTTGTGCAGTAACTAATACTCAGGTGAGTAGGACACTACTCTTTTTCCTCATCAGTGTTTATGAGTGTCCCTCTCACTGCATGTCAGAGTTGTTAGAAAGACCAGGGTTGAAGAAAAACCTTACCTAGTATCCGGGCTATTGGCACAAAGCCACAGGGTAAGATCAGAGAACTTGTAATTCAGCGTTTCTGGTAACACTGATGAGATAAAGGTGCTGAAGAACTAACTTAGTTAAGACAGTTTTCAAAATGATTGTACAATAGAGGGAGATTTCAAATACAATAACATTTGAAGAAAAATAAAATGGTTAACTTCAATCCTAAGCAAAAGAAGAAGAAATATCTATAGCCATTACTTTCCACAACTCTGGTTGCCTTGATATTATTAGAAATGACTGATAAGCTCCATGACCAGCTCATCTTTGAGAAGAACCAGTCCGAAGTCCAATAAGCTGTTGATGATTTAGGAACAGAGTTAATTTCATAGGGATTACTTTTTTTCTCTTATTGACAATATTTTACCAGATTATAAAAACATTCCTCCAACCGCACAGATTTCTCCCCCTCCACCCCAGCCCACTCCATTCTCATGTACTTTGATCAAGCATCAAGGTACAATAGTTGCAGGCATTTACTATTACCCTGCAATACACAAGGAAAAGTTACAAACAAGGCAACATGAGAAAGAAGAGAGATGCAGGAGAGGCAATGGTAACCAAAGTAAGGACCACACAGTAATACTTCTTGTGACTTAAGAATTCTTAATTATTCCACAAGTTCAAAACCACTCACTGAAATCCCCTATTTAGCTTATGGAAATCTATTCATAGTAGTCACTGAATCATCCAGTTTTTAGACCTCTCATAGATATTTCATTACATTCTCTGTTTTCCAAAATGAGTCATTCTTGCTTCAGAGTCATTTTTGAAGATGACAATACAATATGCAGAGATAATGCAGTATTTTTCTCCCTCCAGATGTTTTCTCAATAGTTTTCTTATTCCATTTCAGAGGGCATTATAAATATGTCTAATGACATTTCTACTGTTCTTGGGTCATCAGCTGCTTTTAATCAGCATAGTTCCAGTTCGGTTACCAGTTCTAATGAGTTCTTTCTCACTGAAATTAGTGGAATGATACAGATATATAGTTGATTAAGCTTTGGCCCCATTACATAAATAAGCGAATGCCTGTAGCAAGTAATTATTTCTTTATTTTTAAACAGCTGGAGAAACAAAAGTTAATTTAATTTAATTTTTAAAAAAAGTTTAAGGATAGTATAAATAGGAGGAGCACTGAAAAATAATCACATATGTGAATACGGTAATTTAAAGGGGTAGGCAGAATTCTTTTAGATCAACTCGCAACTCTTAAAAATGTTTGTGAAGCACTAGGCAGTTTTCTCCCCCAAACCTTTTTTTTTCCCACACAGCAGTGGTGGACAGGACATATACCTTTTAGACCAGCATGGTCTAAAGCTGAGAGTTTGGTAAACATCAGTTTGAAATATTTTAATAAAGCAAGGTGGGTACCTTGTGGTAATTCCCCTTATATTAGACATGAGGGGAGAGAGGAGGTAAAGGGAGTAGATGCCAGCTTGCACTCTGGCCTTCTGTCTCCACTGAGTGGGGGACCCCCAAGAAGCACTTGGGGTAGGGGAATTTGATTTACCTGCCACTACAGCAGCTCCTCCAGCAGGTCCCCAGAGGACATAAGGGCCTCTTTTGGATCTTGACTAAAGTGCTGCAAAATTAACAACCCTACCTGGGCTCTGATGAATAGAATAAGCAGAAAGGAGGCTCTATCAACAGCCTCTTTTGAGTGGGAGGGGGTTTTGCCCAACTTCATACTCCTAAATAAAAAATTCTATGTTTGGACTCACTGCCTAGCTTTCTTTTAAGATTAGTGAAGAGAAATAGACATTTTTGTTGTTTACTCTGCTTTAAATGGAAAGATGTTTAAAATAGAGCAGGCGAATGACAGTCCAGATGAACCTCTTTCTCTGCATCAAGTTAGTGCAGTGCTAGGCAAGCGGCTCAGTAACAGCACCTATGCATCTAAAAGTGGGCGAGATAAATCCCGCCTCTGTTTTTCACTGGAGGTAGTTGTCCGAAGGCAAAGGGCATGGCCCAACTTTAAGTTTTGTCAGTACCACAACTGGCATTCATTTATATGCCGAAAAGAACGGCGGCCTCCCAGCTGTCCAGGAGGCATTCAGGAAAACTCATATATCTGTCCCCACTGTGACCACCCAGACAGCACAGGCCTGCAGGATGCTCAACACAGGTCACTGTCAGACCATAGTTTGCAAGTCTTGATTAAAGAGTGTTTGCAGCTATTTTTAAATCCTAGAAAACAGGCCTAACAAGGAAAGACAATTAAACTATTCTGTATTTGGAAACATACTTGCTGACAATGGATTTGGCTTCCCTTGCCTTTGCTCTTTTCTGACCCCAGTGATTCAGTATTTTGTCCTGATCTTCAAACTAAAAGACCAGGACCAGATGTGTTTGATACACATGCGATTTCTATGACTGATCTATTTAAATATACTGACAAATTCTTGTCTTACTTCTCCTTTGCTTCTCCTCCTCCCTCCGCTCTCCTCCAGGCAAGAAATAAAAATACCTCAACCAACTGAAAGGTCTATTCGATCTCATCACAAAAAGTCTGGTCAGAAACAACTTTTTGTCTGAGTAAAGATTTTGCAATACGATCCTTTCTGCTGTGCTACAGGATTAACTTTCACACTGATTTAATGTAAATAATATGAGATTTTAAAACTAAAGAGGGTTGGTTTTTTTTTTTCCTACTTTCTTTATCATCAGCTGGTATGTTATGTGACCAAGAGAAACAAAAAATTGCATTTCGTACAAATCCATGACATTTATGTTAGTTTCAGTGAAAAACAAGCAGTCCCTGTTTTGTCCTCCAGAAATATATAGAAGTTTTAGTTATTAATCTTTAAGGGAACCCAGAGCTTTCATTTCTAAAGTCATAACTGCAAAAGTGCTAAAGCTATTGTAGGTCAGTGGGGCTGATAGTCTCAGCAGCCCCATCTTAAAATAACCACTGACCAATAATCTCCAACAAACAAGTTAATAAATATCCTACAATGTAGCAGAGAACTTTAGCGAAGAGTTGATCACTAATCCTTCAGACTTATTTAGGAGATAGTATTGCGAAATTGTTGGTCATTTAACATCTACTAGTTTTAAACTTGACAATTCAAGATTTCAGTATGTCTCACCACTGCATGTATTTTATATTTGAATAACATTCACATGAATTTAATAGGTAAATTAAAAAATCCTTATTTTGCCTTTATGGATCACAGAAGATGATTGTTCTGCACAGATACCGCACAGGAAAAAAATGTTAACATTTTTCAGGTTTTCTGCACAAATCTAAGGATTTGGTGTAAAGCACGGGAACACAAGTTGCCAGCTGGACATGAATAAAGAGGCCAAAATCAGCCCTTTGAGGGAAAGGCTTAGTTGTTTACTATAAAAAAACCAAACAAGAAACAAAAGTTAAGTACATTTAAATTAGAAATGAGATGCATGTTTTCAATAATGAGTGCTAACACCCATTGGAAGAAATATTGAGAAGAAGCAGTGAGCGCTTTCTGCACAGATTTCTTCAAGTTAAGACCAAAAGAATATCTGTGGCCTGGGAACAGGCTGCATTTGGAGTTAGGAGAAAAGTACCTGACTGGTACAACAGTGAGATCCTGAAAGAACATCTCAGAAGTAGAGGGTTAGACAAAAAGAAACTCCTAAAAAATTCCAAGATGGAATTTGATTGGTTTAAGCTGGTTACCTTAAGAGCTGTAAGGTATGTCTGTCCAGCTGAGACTGTCGGGAAGAATATTGGCAACAAGATTGAAAACGCAGAAGCTTGCAAAGCTGTGGAGAATCACTCTCCTAACAAGCCAAACAGAATAGAGTCCTAGACTCATAGACCAGTGGTATAGCCATGAGACCCAGCTTTCTCTACCTAATTATTTTTATTGAAGCTAAATTTGCATTGGATACACTGAGACATGAGCTAGGGAAAATATAGCGGGAGCTGATTGACAGCGATTGGGTTGGTGTTACTCAGAGCATGCTAATACGTACATTCATCTCCTAGTGAGGTTAATCCGAATTTTCACAGTGGTTCCCAAAGAGCCGAGTTGGTCTCTTAGGGAAGGACAGATACAGAAAACTGACTTACTTATTACTTCATCTTGTCCTTAAGTAGCATCTCTGTGTCTGCTTTCAGCTATTCCAACCTGTTCTTTCAGGCTGAACCTGAAATAGTTTGGTTTGGATGAATGCCCGTGAAAGACATACAAAGTCAACCTTTGTTTACTTGTTCTAGCATTGGTTTTAGTTGCTGCTAGTGTCTTCTACCCAGCAACGATAAAAAGCTTTTGATTTCTTGATGGTGGAAAATCATGATCCCTTGCATGGAAATGCTATTAGTACCCCATGACACACCAAACCCCCCCTATAAATACTGACATTTGTGTGTTAGGTGAGATACCAAGGAAGCAGTCTCTTACTATTTGTAAACAAGCTGAACATCGGAGAGGCCCATGCTTGAGTATCTTGCTGTTTCATGGAATTGACAGTACAGTTAAACAAAAACCCACCAACCATAAAAGCAAATTTCCCATGCAGTCAAGTATTTCCCTATAGTTTATTTGACATTTATCAGGTACATAGAGCAAAATCATTCTTAGAGACAGTAAAAAGAATGTAACAGGAAGATACTTCAAGAAGTTCTACAAAAAACGTTGCAAATTCTGCGAACAGGCGAGCAGAGAGGGAGAGGGTGCAAGACCTGCTCTCTCTGCAGGCACCGAGCTCCCTCTCGGCATGGCGGGTGACAGCAGAGTACTCAGAGCTGGCTGCTGCTTACAAACCACTGAACCCTGTGCTGACCCTAACATGCTACCCACACAGCCCAGTGCAATATGACAACTCAATAGAAAAACTCAATAATTGAATCAATGCAAGTGTTTCTTACCTCCAACCACGTGATTTTTATTTATAAAAATCACATTTTCACGTAAAGTGTCCTTGGAGCAGTACATAATTTGCAACCTGAAAAACTGCAGTTGCTATCATTTGCAGTAATCTATTCTCACGTAGCGTTTACTGTGTTTTGATAGTTACTAGAAGATTGGTAGCACGATCCCTCATCTCAGTGCTCTCATCTAGAAATCTTAAATCTTACATTTCCTTATTGAATGTATCATATAGAATCAAGTACTCATTTTATAGTACTTTTGCCCCATCCCATAAAAATCTGATTAAAAACAAATTAAAAAAATACTCCACTGTAATATAGCATCATTCTCTCTAGTCTCCAAATTGAAAGGAATGAGAGATTATTACATGTTAGCAAAGCAGAAAATGGAAGCATAGTGGGGAGAAGAGACTTCTGCTCCAAAGTAGGGGACAAATCAACAAATGCAAGCTTTTCCAAGAACCTCATTCTTGAAAGGGTGAAAAAAAAAGTTAAACTTAGAGTTTCCTTTCAACCTTCTGATTTTGGGCAAAGCATTTGAGGCAACATGAATGCAATCTCTGCAGATGCAAAGTTCATAGATGTGACTGTCTGTAGAAACGTATTACAAGGTCAGTTATATTTGCTTTTGTGCACAAATAGAAATGATTCCCATATGTATTCATTGGGCTCTTTGACAATGTTATGGAATAGATTTGGTCAGTCAGAAGATCATTCAGTGTGGGTCAGTTTATCATACGCTTTCCTCAGATCCATTGCAAAATGGATAGATGTTTCTGGATGAAATATCTGAAGATGCAGTGAATTTCTCCAAAGAACCTTACTCAATCACTTCCAGCAGCCCTTGGCGATCCCGTCCTCACTGCAGCTCTGATTGTTTCTCTCTCCTGTGATAAAACTGTGTCAAATCACAGAGTGTGGTTTGTTATTTCAGCTGTTGTTCAGACAAAATGAATGATCCTGCCACTAACCTTCAAGGTAAGCAAGACCTGGTTAAACATCGAGATGCATCCACTGAACTTCACATCTTTTGATACTTACACAGGACAGCAAAATGTGTGCAGCACTGGGATGATAAAGTGCTGTTTAAGGTTACTCAGAAAGGTACTTATTTGAAGAAGATATTTATGTAGGCAAGGAATTGCACACCTGGAAAAGTGCTGTCTTTTCAGGTTTGTTTTTGTTATTTTACAAAAGATACAGTCTAGTTGGAATTTCCGCATTCAGTAATTCTCATACAAGACAAACATTAAAATCTTTGGCAAAAATGGTATAGACACAGCTTGCAATTTGACTCAAAGTTTTAAATTATAATAATGAGGGTCAAATTCTTCTCTTTGTTGCCTTGAACTTCAGCAGGATTAGAGAGGTGTAACAGAACAGGATTTGTGCCACTTGCAATAAATTATGGCCAAGTGTCACTTCTTTTAAGCAGGCTTCATTTCAACTCAATAATTAAAAAAAACCCAAACCCAAAAACAATCCTGGCAGTTATGCATTAAAGCATTCAGTAAACACATTACCACCAACGCACTGACTGATGACACTGAGCAAACCCAAGAAATTTCTGGACAAAGATTTTTCTCCATCTGACCCGTAATGAGGCTTTGTATATAGCTCATTTCCTCTGCTCAGATCTGATAGCAACTTAGTTACCAAGATGTTTCTTGAAGGAGGTTTAGCTATTCATGTCAAAGAATTTTAAGAATCTGTCTTTAATTAATTGTTGGAAGAAAGACTGTTGAACCTTAAGGCTTTTGCACATTGTGGGAACACATTAGGCCTTGAAAGCTTTGTCCACAGACCCCACAATAAGTATGACTCACAAAATGCTATTCTTCTCTCAGTAGGCAATAAAAAAAAAATATTATTTATAGCATCATACAAACTATTAAGAAACTGTTTTTCTTTGAAGTTTAGACTTAGCAAGGGAATAATAATTTGGGTCAATGGTAGTATTTACAGTTTCTTTGAATTGGGGCCACACATCATATCTTGGCAAAATATGTGTTTATGATGAGGGATCCCAATTCCCCCAAATAATTCTGACATTCACAAGTTTGCTGAGGTCTAATATCTGGTTGGTGATGGCTCAGAAGTGACTTGAGCACCAAAGTAATTTTAAGAACATGAATAGTGGAACAGTTTCCTTGCTGTAGGGCTCTCACTCCCGTGCCTCATGCTGCGTCTTTACATATATCCTCAAAAAGGTCCTACAGTTCTCAAGAAATGCTCTGCGTAGGATTTGTTAAAAGCTTTCAGCACAGACTCATCTGTTCCCACTAAAGTGTGTGGCACAAGTTGTAAAACCCTCTACAGCAGAGTTATAACAAGTTGTACGTTACATGACTGTTGCTGCTGTTATCAGTTGTGCTCCGAGAACTTCAATCACACAAGAAATAGCTCATCAGTGTTCATTTTGGCCCAGACTAAAGAGATAAAAAGTCTTCCCAAAGATGACATTTGAGGCACAAGTTGTAACAAAATGTTCTAGAACAGCACTAGGTTTATGACAGATAGTTTTTCTCTGTACAAAATACCCCTTTTCTGAAGCTGATTACAAGGAAGACCAGGAAGCATCAAAGCATCATCTTACTGAAAATGAGAGGGAATTGGTTGTCTCGCATGTAGCAATCTGAGAAGAAATGTATGTACAGTTCCAAATAATGTGGCACCTTGTAACTTGGGCTATAATATGCAGCCAAAAATTTGTGCATGTTTAAAGTCAGGCTCAAACCTTTTAGTTTCAGACCTACTCTATTTAGGTTAAAGCCTGTTTCTCATACCTACAAGCCCAGTAACATTTTCAAGTCTAGTAATAGTCATGTAAGGCTCAAGTAAGACAAAATCCTCAGTATGTGCAAAAAAACCCTACCCCGTGTGAACTGGAACATGGTAAAGATCTATTCAGGAGCAGACACCAGAAAATGGATGAGAGACATGACAGAACACAAGTGAAGAAGCTTGTACACCCTCTTCAGCACTGTCTTCATCTCCCAGGCTCTTGTAGTCAGCGTAAGAAGAGAGGAGCCCTCAAGAGTAGTCCTGCTATGGAAATAACACTAGTTCTACTCTTGGTGCAAAAAGTATTCTCTTGCAGCTGTTCATTCTGCAACACAACTTAAAAAAATCAGTAAAAGAGTTTAGATGAAAGATTTAAAAATATGAGTCATTTCACTTTTGTCTTCCCTGCCTTCCTGGTACAGTGTGAATCCATAGAACATTCATAGACCCTGACAACAGGTTACTTTTCCCCTTATAAACAGAATATTGTTATAAGATTTTATATTTCCTGTGTTTTCATTCAGAGCAACGATACAGGAATCAAATGCAATAAAAAGCTGTTGCTAAAACATACACCGAAACATGACCTGGGCTGAAGGAACAACTGTCGCACTTTGCACACAATTCAGAAGGGCATTTGGGTTCTTGCTGTCACCAGAAGTTGTATTTTAATCACTACAGAACATGATATGCCCGAGATAAGCATGCAAGAGCTGCACAACAGCCAGTATTTTTCCTCAGGTCATGTCAGGCAAAAAGTACCATAGTTTCTTTTCTCTCTATCTGATTTTATGCCAACATGTACTCGGAAAGCTGTTGTCTGGCCTTTCTGTCCCTGTGATGTATTTCATCAATCTCCCAGTTCCCACAAGTTCATTTTTAAAGAGCTTCTGTTCATTTATGTCTGCCTCGTAAAAGACCTCTTGTGTTGTTTTTCTCCCCACCCCCTTCAAGATTAATAAACATTCAGCTAAGAAAAAGCTTTAGCATCAATCAGATTTTGTAACTGATTAGACGGGAGATACTCTGGCTGCAGTTGCAATGGGCCTCTTTCAACTGTTTTTGCTTCTAAAATTAGCTTAGCTATTTCCTGAGAGAAGTCTCAGGATAGAAGTAGAGACACCCACAACACAGTACATTTGAGCTGTGTCAGAAAGCACACTGAAAAGCTGATCAGACTGTCCAAGAAAACTGAGAAACTGCTCGCCTCCTTGGCATCAGCGGGGGCCATGGAAGCCCCATGCCACAAAACCCAACCTGGAGGTCTGTATTTGAAAGACTACGTCTGATGCAACAAGGGAAAGCCAGAAACTGATGTCGAGGACAAAACACTGCTCATTAACTTCAGCCCCTATATAATCGGAGCTGCCGTTATTATTTATGCCAGGGCTCGTTCTCACTTGTTTTGCTGGTGAGCAGCCAACATACCACCTCTGCCAACAGCAAGATCTACATTTCCCTGAGATGCCCTAGGTGCAATACTGCAGCCACCTGAAAGGCAAAGTTAGCCTTTTTCTCTTAATTCATAAATTCATGAATTCATAAAAATGTTTCTTTCCCTCATGCATAAAAAGATGCTTTATCCAATTTTTCAGGAGTTGTTGAATTCAGCCAATTTATTCAATTCTGTGAAATTCAGTTGAGTAAATTTTGGAGCAAGGGACGAAAGTTCTGATATCCACGTTGTAAGTAATGTATCTATGTCCGAATCTGTGCAGGCCCTATTTATAAGGGTTTACATCCTTCTGACAGTAGGAAAAAGATTGAACCCTGATAAAAATAGGTTACAGTTCCTTTTGCAAGACATGTACATCTTCTCCCTTTGCTCAGGCTTACTTTCTCCCACCAACCAGCCCATATTATGAAATACAAGACAAACATTTGCTTCAGGTCATGGTGCGGTGAGTCTCATGCAAGGGATTTAACAGGAGACATTTCCTTTTGAAATGAGGAACTGACAAAACCACGTTCTCTTATGGACAGCTCTGAAAGGGCAGGCTGAGGATGGATATTTTTAAGTTAGATGCAGTTTCTAACAACTCATTAGAAGAACAAGATGATGACAATGACTGCTTTTGCAGTTCTGCTCTAGCAGTACTTGAAAAAAAAAAAAGTAATCAAGTTGTAACAAAATGAGAGGTACACCTAATATAAGCATATAGTTTCTTTATCTAATGTGTACTGTATAAATAGAAAAGATCCTCAGTAACTGAATGAAGCCAGCATTTAAAAAAAAAAAAAAAAACAAAAAAACAGACACAGCCTAGGTTTCTAGGGAGCTGATACTATAAATCCTGAGCATCCCTTTGAAGTAGGATAACTTGGCAATACTGCGA
>WAAD01004145.1:1945-13813 GCA_013389945.1 Fregata magnificens | reverse complement strand
AAAAAAAAAAAAAAATCACTCACACCTACATATAGATGTAGGAATGTGCAATACTCATATTCATACCAGAACTGCTTCTGCTCTTCTTCTGTCTGAATTTGTTGACTCAAAGTGGCAGGGGAGGAAACAAAAACCAACAACAAATGCTAAAACATTTTGCTTTCAGGAGTTTCATTAGATTTTATTCCCACAATTACATACATATATGGGAACGAGTCCTGCTGCAAACTGATTTCACATCACTGATTGCAGAGGCGATAAGCTAGCTAGTGCCATCTGAGATTCTTGCACTCTGTTGTCAGCTTTTTTTGCTTTATACCATATCTTTTTTACTATATCTATTATGCCATAACTGGAGCCTTTCAGAGGCTCCACTGCACTGTCAGCTGGAGTCTAAGGATTCCTTTTGAATGTACCTATTCAAATTAAACTTTTAAAAATATGTTTTTCCAGAATCTTCTTTTCAGAAAGGGCCTAACTGATACTTCCAAATCAACATGTTTTATAGATTCGTGACTCAGATCAAATTTTTCTGCTGAAATGAAATAAAAATCAGAAGTTATCATAACAGTTTTTTGGGAGATGCACTAAGGATTAAGTGAAGAACCACCTCCATTTCAGCAATGACATCCATACCTCAGGCTCTCATGGCTAAACTTTGTTTCCTATTAGTCAACAGCTCTAGGGTACATGTTAGTGTGAAGTCTATGAATGGCATTTGAAACCTTTGTAGTTCTCTGTCTCCACAGCCCAACTTTACAAAAGGAATGTTATTTTGCACAGGAAACTATAACAAAATACCCTGTGCGCTAAGAGTACCAATACAAATAGGATATTGCACTTGAAATTTCACTAAAAGACGTTATTCTGTTCAAAAGAGCTATGAAATAATGAAAGTTCTTCATGTTTGTTAGACATACAAGTGCCCAAAACCAGAATGGATGTTGAGAAACTTAATGCAGTGACTGACAAGCATGAATGTTTTTCTGTGGCAGTGGATATCTTACCTTGCCAGGAGACTACACACAATTCTTATTTTTTAATTTCTCTCTCTTTTTTTTTTTTTCCTAAATGATATCATAATTCTTGTAGGATTTTTGAACTCAAATAAAACGTTGAGGAGAAAAATTATTATTTCATCAAAATGCTCACTGTGATACTGATATTGTCAATTTTAGGCCAACTTCCTCCTATCTATGTAAAGACACTAACATGATTACTTAAGAACATAAAATGAGACATGCCTGCTCATGAAGGTCATATATAACCCTCCAAATAAAAAAAAGATACAGAGAAAATAGCATTAAAAAACCAAACAAACCCAGAAAGTCATTAGATGCATCTTGAGGCAAAATGGGATGCTACTACAGTTTTTCAGCCCTGTTAACAATTTAGACAGTGTTTTAACTATAGGCATGACTGCTGTCTTTAATAATTAGTAAGTCCCAAGGACATGAAGAAAGATAAAGATGCAAACAAAATGGATCATAAGAGAATTGACGCAACTCAACATAAGCAAAAACTTCCTTATTTAATGAATTTCCAAAATATAGTATAATGGTGATTTCAGTCTAATTGAGTTAATATTAACTTCTAGGAGCTTGTGATTAATTTAATGTACACTCTTAGTCAGTTAAGACTTAAGACTTCTCTACGTCAGAAGGACTATTGCCAGCGACTCGCTTATTATGATTTGCTTGAATTGTATTAAAAAGCTAATTTTAATTTGCATGCTTAAAGCCAAGTCATGTTAGACTCTGTAAATTATAATCCAATTATAAACACTGTTCAGCCTCATCTAGCCTACTCAGACCTCCTGCTAAAGGAGTCAGCGCAGAACAGGCAAATCCAACGTGCTACAGCAGTGCTTTATAGTGACTGGGTATGAAAATATCAAGCCAAGAAGCCAGCAGAGACTGAGCAGGAATTGAATGTAGTCCCTGCATTACGCACATCCAGCCACTTGTTGACATGTTGTGTACGTTGATTCTCCTCACTGCTGTTAATACAGAGTTACAGTTCCAAAAGTAGCATATCCTGTAAAATATATGTTGCCAAAGAAGGTATCTTAAGTGGCTGACGGCAATGATTTTCACAGAAACTCTTGGCATCCAACTCCATTAAAGAATCTGAGGATTTAAGTCTATATCTTTTAGTCAGATGGTCTCTAAACTCCAGTAAGGTGCTGTTCACTACGGGGGAACTTAGTGTCCAAAACAGCCAGGAAGATGGAGACTCTTACAGGTGGCCTATAGCAGACACCCAATGTAATGCCATTGTAAATCCTCCCCCTCCCTCCTCTGCCAGGACAGGACACTAAGCTCAGGAGAATGTGAGGGTGACATTGTGCGCAGAGAGTCCAGTGTACACCTGATGAACACATTCCCAAAACTTTCCTTTCCAAGGAAGAACAGGATTCACACTTTTCTTTTAAAGATGCGCAGAGGAAAAGAGCAGTGATAATGCTTACCTGCTCCATAACCCCCCCCTGGTTAAGGCATTCCCCAAGGAAGAAAGCAGAAATCCTCTCCTTTTCCCGTGGCGAGGCCATTGGGTGTGGCATAGCAGTAGGGGCAGATGTACCTTAATCTAGATAAAGTCAGAAAATAGGAATACAATAAAAACCCAGAAACACTGTCCACTCTAAGTAGCAAAGAGCTTCCTACATCAGTCTCTGCTGGCTGCATTTTCTGCATTTTTACTCCAATTAACCGTAATAAATTACAGTCATACTGTAGCCAAATTAGGCTATGTAGATACAGCCTGAAAACATGAAGAGCAAACAGCTAGCACAGATTCCATGCTATCATCAGCTCTGTTTTCTCAGAGTTTAGGACAAAATATTCATTGAGGACAGGGGATTCTGAAGGCACTTGTAAACCAGAAGTGACTCCACTGCAGGAGTATATCCAGACTTGGTGCTCCCCCTGTCTGGCTTAGGCAGAAAGAGTCTCATCTCTGCAGCAAGCTCATCCTCCCAAGTTCCTGATATGCATTATCTTTGGAAAATAAAATATCCCAGCTGACTAGTTCCTCTCCCATCAGTGTCACAAGCCTTTCTGGACATGTCAGACATCACTAAGCCTGTGATGTGGTCTAAGAGATAAAAAGAATCAGGCAGTAAAACCAGCTGGCATCTATCAACACTACTTGTAGCTCCCAAAGAAAGGCATGTCCAACCTTGACTTGGTCTTACACGTTGTACCCTTGAGATACAAGAAGAGTTGGACTAGTTGGTAAATCCTGAGGTAATTTTAACAGCAAATCAAATACAAACCTAATTAGTGTTTATGCTTTATTAACTCTGTATGTACTATGTATGTGGTACATCACACACTTAAAAGTAAAAATATGCCTTAATACTTCCAACATTTCCAAAGTCCATTGAGGAAGCTGGACACAGAGATCAAGCTATCACTGAAAAAATGACCTTTGTCTCCCACTTCTACATAGTAGTAAAGGAAATGGGGTTTTCGAGTTGAAAAATCCATTACTGCATGCTTTATCCTCAGAGATAAAAATACAGCAGCATACATTAGGACTGGGTTAATTAATTAGTACTTTATGCAAAGCAGACTTGTTTAATATTTTGTAATTTCGAAGTAGTCTTTGCATCTATAAATATTACTCAACTTTCTGTTTTTCTTCAACCTCCTTCTATCATGAACTCATGAAATTGATACAGTTTGCACATAAATATTTGCAGAACTGGGAATTGGTCAAATGCTGGGGAAAAAAATTCTTCTTACAGTAAAAAGTTTCAAATAGGTGTGACAACATCCAAAAAAGTTGTGAGGCTCTTAAGCTCCACTGTTGATCATGATATCATCACAAGAAAGAGAAGGATAATTAAAAACTTCCTTACGTGTGTATGAGGCCTAAGCCCAAAACTAATTGAAACATATAAACCATAACCAATTAACATGGCTCATCTTTAAAAAAACATTAGTCCACATCAATTTTTCTCACCACTGGAATGGCTGATGCATCTGACACTGTCTGATTTTTCTCTTAAATATTTTTTTTTTTTTGGGGGGGGTGTGGGGTGTGGGGGTGTGGTGGTGGTGGTGGTGGTTATGAAGTATACGAATGTATGATTTAAAAATGTAGGATTTTATATGGACAAAGCAAGCCTTTATACCAGAACAAAGATCTGGACTTTGGCTTCACCACAGTGAAGATTACTATCTTTAGAGCTAGCCTTTTGTCATATAGCAAGGCATGATATTTACCAAGATATGAGGACTGTAAATTCAGGCTATCTAAAATAGAACCTGAAGCATACAGTGTACCCACTGTGGCTGCTGTGAGTGCAGTCATTAAGATTTTACAGCAGTTGAGAACTATAAACTTTATTTCCTGTACATTGTGTTTGTGTATGCAATAAACCATGTGGTAGATAGAAGTCACTGAATTTAGCTCTGCAGTAAAAGAGAAGCTATCATCAACTGAAGGGATGCATGAATGCCTTTGCATACCCACGTATATCTCCAGCTGCCACCAACAGTAACGTATGAACACAGGCAGAAGAGAAAGTTTGATAACTCTGTATTGCATAGCAGAAAAGAAGCCATCCAGATCTGCTCAATGAAAAAAAAAAAAGTCATTTCCGAGACATTAGTGTTAACGAAAATTGGTGTGAGAGTTACAAGAATAATGAGCAATTCTTATTTCCTTACAACACAAAGATAGAGGGTTCTTCACTTCCCTTGCTCTCCCATCACGCAACCAAAGCATATTTCAAGTGTTTCTTCCACCTTCATTACAAACTTTCCAATCCCTGCCCCACATTTCTGAGAACAAAAGTCTCAGGACATTTTCTTTGATGATACTATCTAACTTGCTTATCTCTTGTATATCTTGTGTATCTAGTTGTACTCGTTTTTTTTGGAAAGAATGACGGCAGAATGTATGATGCAATTATCCCAATGCAAATACTGCATGAACATTACTACAATAGAGTTCCATCTAACATGAAAAATGAGTAGCTCTAGCATTATATAAATTCTTGCCCTTCCCATTATTTAAGTCCCTTCTACTTCTGCAGCAGCTGCCAAACAGTCGTCTGTGTGACAGAAAAGGCCACTTTTCTTGTTTTTCCAGTCTGAGTACTCTTTGTTGGTATTGAGCTCCATTTTTCAGCTCTTTGTTTTCAGTTTTCCATAAACTCTCCAAGTAGTTTCAATTCCAGCGTCATCTTGTATACAAGCATTGCTAACTTCTCCTCAAGACAGGAGAGTGTCCAATTTCTGCAGTGCACTAAGCCCTTTCAGTTACACCTGGCTTCCTCTCGGGTGGTCACAAGTTTTACCATTTTTGGTATTCTGAGTCTATGTCAAACTCTAGGCGCACTTAGTCAGACTTTTGTTAAGTAATCCAGACAATACTGTTAATGGGTTTTTGGTGGCTTCAAACTGTTAGCAGATGGCACAGCATGCCACTTTGAGTGATTCATGAAACATAGAAAGGATAACAACCTACTGGAAGTGTCTCATCCCACTTGAAAGCACCGAACCAAAATTCCAGCTCCACAGAATTTGGATACTGCTGCATCATTTCCAGAGAAAACAACAAAAAGTTATTTTTCCTCTCCTTTCCCTCACACAAACACTGTGAGGGGCCAGACCTCCAAAGCCAACCACAGATTACAGTGTCCTATATTGAAAAAAAATCAAAAAATATTTCTGAAATGGTCAGCCAAGCATTCTCTTTTAGCTTTGACTTTTGTATTTCTATTTTACTGTAAAATTACATGTTTATAAAATATTTTATAAACATAACACAAAACATCATTGGCAGTTCATATCCCATTTGGTAACTGACCAAGAGAGAAAAACATGGAATTAGACTTTCCCACATATTGAAGGGGTTTGAGCATGTAGAGGAGATACACAAAGAAGGGACATCTATGTAACATACTACTACCATGAAATTATTAGAAATTTGACTTGACTGGTTTGTCATTGGGACAGTTCCGTTATGAAAGTTACCCAGGATTGCTTTCACATTAAGGATATGTTACTGCACCTTGGGATTGCCAGCTAGGAAGAAGGCAGAAGCTAGAAAAAGCAACATCTGCAGCGTACTGCAGCATGAGCACTGAGCGGTGTCTCTAGAGTCACTGAATCTGATTGAGTTGAAGCAGGAGAAGTACAGCACCAAGTGAAGGAAGAAGAGCAAAATCGAAATCTAGAAGCACATTAAGCTCCAGAGAGCCAGAATGACTTTGTGATTGCTATGAAAAACAGCTAACACAGAAGCAGGAATCAAAATATTAAGCTAAGAATCAGAGGATAGGGCTGTCAGAAAGCAATCCTAATATAATTATGCATATAAACCCCATAAACACCTGAGGATTCTTTGAGACCTTACTTGATAAGCACAGATTTTTTTTTTTTTTTTTTTAAATTTGATTTAAAAACCACCAAGTCCTGGACATAGCTGTGATTTTTATGGTATTCAGCATGTTTTAGTTTGATCCAGGTCAATGCAGTAGGCTGTTGGAGTTTGATCAATGCTTGGTACAGAGCAGTACACAGTCAGGGAGCAGTAAGGGCAGGCTGCTCTCCTGGGAGGATGAGCCGGGCTAACAGGGAGGCAGGCAGGGCAGCGCCCTCACTGGCAGCACTGCAGTGCCACCATACCTGGCCAAGGTGAGCAGAGCAGGTCCAGTGATGGGGGCCAGGCTCAGGCACAGTCCAGGTCTTCAGACAGGGTATGAGGAAGGTCTAGTGTCAAGTCAAGAAGCTGAACGAGAAGGTAAGGATCAGGATCAGGAACCAGGGTCAGGCACAAGCAGTGATCATCAGGGAAGTCCACAGCATTGAGACAGGTCTGAAGTCAAGCCAGAAAGTCAAGTCTGTGGGCCAGAGCCAGTGTATGGATTAATGGGATACACAACCAGGCATGGCCATGGCTGCAATGCAGGGACCTTAAATATAGCAATGGGAGCAGGGAGGAAGGGAGAGGATGCACTCAGGGCTCTGGCAAGGTGTTTTTTCAGGACCAAACAGCTACAGGCTTTATTCTGGATCACGCATTAAGTGCAAGATGTTCAGGAATCTTCAAAACTTCAAGCATACCATTAAAACAGAAATAAGGGGGGGTGGGTAGGCAGGGAATGTTTTCTTTAGGCATGGAACATAGACCCAGTATTTTCCCTCTTCATTTCTCATGTTATTTTCCATGTTTGTTGTGCAACAACAGCAAGTCAAATGCATTCATTTAAATGTATGTAGTGAAATGATCTCAAAAGTGAAAATTCATAATATGCTTCTTAAGTTGAAGTGTAAAGCAAAGACTACAATTCTACACCCAAACTTTGTTCCTTTGACTTTTTTTCTTCTCAGGTGTAAGATTCAATTTTCAAATAACTTTGGTTATAAAGCTTGTGTGTGCATAACACATTTCTTATCCAGAGTGCTTCCTACAATCATAAAAATTTTGAGAGGGAAAAGGAAGAATTTGTCACACTACAAGTAAATTGAAATTCAGTTGCACTCATTATATCTTTTCTTTTAAACTGCCCTCAATTATTTGCTTCAGTACTTTTCCTTGCTTTAATTGATCAAACTCGTGGATGACATTTCTGGTATCTTAAGTATTAAACATTCATTCTGGCCAGGAATTTACAATGAAATTCTTACGGGAACTTTCAGAAACAACTGGAATACCTTCAGTTAAGCAACTACTGAACAGATTTCCCAGGCAGAACCTAATCTGGTTATTTTTGTTAGACATCTCCATGCTTTTTGCAATGGGAAGATCGTTTTATGTTTAATCAATGATTTATTTTGAGTCACAAGAAGTGAATCAGGTTTAGTAAAACATGAATCACATACCAAAGCATTATCTATTGCTACTTCCTCAGGCTAAATTTCTTGCTGCTTATGGAACTCACCAATGTTTCTATTGTTGTGTCTGACTCTCACATGTTTCAAACATACTAAGAAGTTTAGCTTCTTCATTACCTAATATCATGAACTTAGAAACAATTGCAGCAAATGCGAACAGAACTAACTTCCTCAAACAAACTGTAAGTCATTCACGTAACAGTATACTTCTGAGAGAGGGAACCGTTTGACGTAAAACTAAAGAATGAATTTTTAAGAGTCAAAGCTAAAGGCCAGGTTCAACGTTCCCTAGACTTGAACCCATGTTATAAGATACTCAACATTGCGGAAAAATGCAAAATAATATACTAAGAAGAGGCTGTATATATTGAAAAGCTACTCAAAGAAAGAGCACAGTGGAACATGAATAGGTCTAACTATATGCAAAAGACACACTCAGGATTCCTGTACTCTATAAGAAAAATGACTGAGTATCACAGGGACCAGCGTCTGTAAATATTATTACAAATCAGTCAAATTTATTGCACACATCTTCTGTTTACTATGACAAAAAGATTGTCTAAACCAAGTATTTGCCTCAAAGATATTTCAGGAAATTCAGACACAAGATCTCACATAAATGTATGCAAATATGTGAAAAGCCTACATGGTTATTTCAACGTGCCATTGAATTGAATGGTCACCCAAGCAGCTCTAAAGAGCAGCAAACCTCCTTCACCCCAAAACACCTACATCCAAAGACTTCACCTGCAACTTTACATTTAAATTGTCATGTAATTACTAATCATCTCCTGATCACTGAAGGAAGTACCTTTCATCCAACTTTTTCCACTTCTGGGAAAAGAAAAGAAAACAAAAAAGAAAAAACTAATGATTTCTGTATCTATTCTTTCTTAGGCTTTCCCATTATTATTCCCAATTTGGTTTTACCACCTTATTCTAAATCTCCTTCACTCTCCTCTGCCGGAGCCAAGAAATGCTATACAACTTTTTGATGTTTCTTCCTTTTTTTCCAAGGCACACTCTGAGGCAGAGAGAGAGAGAGACATTTCTCAAGATTCTTTAGCCAAGATAGCAAGTTATGAAGCTGGAGATTATGAGATCTAGCAAGACTACTCCACAGCCTAAGTACGTGCTGGAAGTCTGCTGTACTGGCATGGGTGCACCAGCTGTTTCCACAAAGGGGAGATAGTTTCAGTAAGAATAATTCAGCTTTCCAGAAACAGTAATTCCTCTGTTTTCGTACGGGGGCATATAAGTTCCCATACTCATCACTGCATGCACACGTATTCTCATTTATTTTCTCTTAGAACTAATAAGCAACTTCCTGTTCCAAGATGTGACTGTTGAACTTCAAAAAGCCTTAATCACTGAACAGAATCCAAATTGTCTTAAAGGGGACCAAAGCCAGTCCTGTAGTTATTGTGAAATGAGTTCTTACAGAGTATGGATTATAAGCGCACAGACAGTTTCGAGATGTTAGCAGTAAATCCTTGACCCTTCAAGGTGCACAGGTAGTGGGAGAGATCTTTTCTTTAGAGTGTAATGAAAATTTTCAAGCATTTCACAACATCCTTAGGTAACCACTACCTGTCATCTGAAGACTAGCACTACAGAGGACTAATGCCTGGTCAGTAAGGCCACATCGGCAAAACCCATCTTTCTTCTGACTTGTGAATATACAGAGAAGAACCTGGACAAGTGAAGTCGGTGCATTCAGTTGTTAGGCTTGTTTGCTTTTACAGCTTTACTAAACGGCATGACGTGTCAGAGAAGAAGCTGCACAGACCTCCTTTCCTCCAGTGTTTTTTCCATGGCACATGTAATACTGTACAGAGACATACAGATGAGTTCTGGGTAATGAGTCTCAGGTATCTGGGACAGCATAATCCTACTGTCCTCATCTCTCTCTTTCTCAGCATCGTGTGAAAACTCCCTAAGACAAGCTCTCTCTTTATCATCTGTCAGACAGGCAACAAGAAGTTTTCTCGCTAGTATGCAGACAACGTTAAGTAATAGTCTCTACCAGTTCCCGTCGAGTGGGACAGTAATGTCTGTCTCACGTCAATGTATCAACATTTAATTCTAATGATTTTTTTCCTTCATGTAATCAAGCAGGTAAGGCAGTGAGACAAATACAGAAAACTGAGTACATCCCTCACTCTCCTTTTACTTTTTACCAGAGAGTTGGAGATGAGTTTACATGAGGAAAAAAATAAGTCAAAGGGAAAACCGATACATCATCTTATGCTGGTAACTTTTGACAGTTATAAATATTCTCTGAACTGAGAAAACAATGGTTTGGAGGAAGGCAGGAGTCACTGTAAAGATACCACTTCTTCTCACACTTCAGCTTCAAGTTAGAAGATGAGATATATGAACATAAATGCTTTCATCATCCCTGGGGCTATCGTAACAACCTACCTTTCTCTTTTCCCTCCATCACTAGATGATTTCTAGGATTAAAAGTCACAGTCTGTGTGGCTAGCTACACTTTTCTGACAAAATAAATATCACTCACAGACATATACAGTTCCTAAAAACACATACTCGATGGTGCTTCATCACTTTAGACAGCAAATCCCTGCTCTCATGTTATGTGAGTGGGGATATGGACTTGCAGGTCAGTGTGACATTTAAAAATGGAACAGGGGAAAAATAAATGAAAGCGGCTAAAGAAGCTTCACTTTTAAATCTCTTCTTTTTCCCCTTAAAACCAAACTGCATTTTCAACAGTAATCTAGGAATCTGTAGTCATGTTTAGATCACCTCTTAGTGCTACCACATTTAGACTTCAAAGTAAATATTGAGTACAAAACTTCCTGAAATGCTCTGTAGATTTCTAAGTGATTGAGAAATGACCAAAGCATTACTGGAGAAATAAAAATTGGAATAAGAAAGATGTGGTACAAGAAAAAGCTCATAATATTCTCTTCCACTCTTGGAAAACAATTTTTCTACTGAGAAATAAAATTTATAAACCACAATGCCATTTTATTTTTTTGAAGCATGCCACATAGTAAACACGATGAGTCAAGTCAAATTTGTCCAGACTGTTTGGAAGGTTAAATACTATCAGCAGAACTATGCACGTGTTTTATTTCCTCAAGACTTACTCTTTGCTTTTCCATCAACTGTAAAAGCACAACAGCTTAATAATATCTTAATAGACTTGACAGGGGACATTGAACCACAAACTGTTTGGTCTTACGTAGTACAATATTGTCCATTAAGGACAAGGAAATCTGACTTGTTACTGTAAAAACCATTTTTCAGCATTTGCTGTGAAGAAATGGTAATTCACACACACACTTGTGCACACATTTGCAGAAAGTGTTTCCAATAAGAAGTGCTACTGGATGTGCAAGTCAGGAATTACTTCTATGAGAAACATCTTACAGTTATTTCATGTTTTCTTGTTTAAATTGGGATACAGCAATTATCTTGGTACCAGACTACCGTCAATAACAGCAGAAATTAATAAAAATATTTGCTTAAAAAAACCACATTTTATTTTTTGTTCACTGAACTGTAAATATCAGATACTGATAAAGTCGCAGATGATTGCTTAGTTATTGTCAGAGACATAACCCTAGCAATTAGCAATGTGTATAGTTAAAAAAAGTCAAATATTAAGATAATCTCTAACTGATGTAACTAAAGCATAAGCAAACTGTACAAAATATGGAAAATACTTGCTTATCATGGCAAAACATTTAACTAGACTTGCAAAGTGCCTTCAATATAACAAACTCCATTAGATCTTATTAAGAGGGAAGAGAGATTATCCACATCAGACTAAAAGGCTCCATGGCTAAACTGTTTTTTGCAACATTTGCAGCTATTACACATAACAGAAACCTACCTCAATTTCACTTTACCTTGTAATTGTAACTCTGTGGGAACAACTCTGAATTATCACCACTTTCGCTAAAGAAGAGATTTCTTGAACACAAAAGATTGAGAATGCTAGCAGAACTTACTATGAGCTATGTTGCTATTTTTGATCTTAAGG
>WAAD01004139.1:14096-24430 GCA_013389945.1 Fregata magnificens | reverse complement strand
GCTCCGACGGCCGCCCCCTGCCGCGGGTGCGGCAGCGGGCCGCTAGCCTGGGCGAGCCTGCTGGGGGAACCACAAAAACCACAGGCCCCCCGCCGCCGCCGCCAGGTTTCAGGCGCTGCTTTGTTCTTCCGTGGCAGTACCAAGCTCCACGGATAAATACCGATTTTCTAACGCAGAAAAAAGTTTTGCCGAGCCTCCGCGACCCAATTAATGCCTGAACGAAGGACTCGTTACGGACCAACGCGCCTAAGTCGCCAGGAAGGAAAAGCCATCAGTTATCACTTGGAGAAGCAGCTTTTCAGGCAGAGTGTTGCACTGCAAACAGATGGGGAAGCAAAATGTAAGACGCTCGAACTTGGCAGCTCCATACACTCCTTTATGCAGAGAGGGCAGCCCTGTCCCCAGCACGCCATCCATCTCCTCCAGCCAGACACACGAGAAATTCAGATCAGGTAAGGTGTTCTTATCACAAGCGATCAAGAAGGCTGTTCTCGCCGACATGGAAGTAAAGCACACTCTAACGTGGTTTTGATGGAAAATGCCGTGTAAACCTTTTAACTTAATCTGCTGCTGCCCAAATCCTGAGGTTTCCCTCCATCCTTCAGATTGTATCCCCAGGATCAGTCCAAATAACTTATGGTTATTTACCTTCCTGCAAAGATGACTACAAGTAAGTCATCATAAGTAGTAAGTCAGACCAGTATTCTTGTGTAAAACTTTTTATTAAAAAGAGAAAGAGTCCTCTGCAACAAAAGGTAGGTACAACACTAATAATAAAATTTAAATTTTCAAATATTGTGACAGACCAGATGTGAAATTTTGATTGTGACAAAGACTGTGTCTCAAGTTTAGAAAGTCTTATTTTCACACCTGAAAACACAGCCAACACATCTGTCAATTATGACCTCTTAGCTATAAAAAAAAAACCAAACACTTTTCTGTTGAGTTACCAGCACATTATCAAGATCAAGTTTTAACACGCAGCATCCATGATGAAGCTGTAAATAATCCAAAATAATGCTATTAAAATGCTAAGATTCTTATAGAACCCTTCACATTTCACAGCTTTAACAGTCTTCCTTTCCAATTCTCATGAACTAACAAAAAGTTACATCCCCTAAATATGTAAAAAACCTCAGATTAAAAACCCCCATCTCTCTCAGGTGACATAAAAAGAATTTCAGGGAGCCCCACGGTCTGGCCTTAGAATTAATACTTGAAAAATATCCTTACTGGAGGAAAAAAAAAATTGGGGGTTTACCTTTTCTTCACTTTGTATGCACGTGTGTGTTATGGACATCATTTTACAGCAAATATCTTGCCCTAGTGACTACCTTCCTGCTTACCAAAACCAAACAGGCATTGGGGAAGAAATTAGAGCAAGCTTATATGTAAGCTTGCTCAGTTACCCATCCTGGAGCATCAATAATGAGTGACAACTGTCAGAATCTGAGATACCTTACATTTCTGCTGCAGTACCAGGACCAAGCTGTAAGCCTCTCCCCCACACGCTGATAACAGAGTAATGAGCATCATTAAGAATGAACCTGACATTTCCCAGTAGTTCAAGGTGATCAGTCCTTCAAAGGGATGCTGGAGTCATTTCACGCAAAAAGTTGTCTGTTCACGTAAATAGCCTCAGCATCAGTACCATATACTAGGCATGGTCCTAAAATATCTAAACTATTCACAGACAAAGTCTGATTGGGAATTAAGTTGGTGATTTCCATGCGGTCTTTGGTAGGATCGTTGCTTAGCCAGGCACTTACTACAGACTGGTTAATGGTATTGTGGGAAAAATAGGTAGTACTTCTTCCTCCTGAAAGAAGGAGAGGGAAAGAGGGAAGAGAGGGAAATAGTTCCAATTTAGTTTACACATTCTCAGAATTTGGAGAAACATAGTAGGTATGGGACAGATATAATGGGAATATCATTTTACATTTAAGTCCATTTTCAGATTAGTTAACAGATGTTGTCATTCCTTTGGTAAATGAAGGAAAAAATAGCTTAAAGAAAAAAATCAAGTATTTGAAGTGATTACAGAAACCTGCTACCAGCTCTGTCCTCAGTTAAGACAAATAGGTCAGTACAGCCAAGAACTCATCTCGCTGAATAAACAGTGTAAGTATCTACAAATTTTTCCAGCCAGAGACTAAAGCAAGGACAGACCTAAGAACAAAAGTCTGTTTATACAGTGTCTTGCTATATTTGGGGCATCAGCTTTGCTTTAATAACACTTATTCCTTACTGTCCCTTCTCCCTGCTTACTCTGCAGCAAGCGATATACCTGCATTTGACTTTGAATTTTTTCCACGTAACATTTTACATTCAAACTGAAGTTTCACAGTTTGAGAACTATCATTCAGCATCAAATTAACAGGTGGCTGAAGAGGTGCTAAAGGGTTTATATTTAATGTACCTGAAAACATGCAGAGTACAACTTGAATCGGTTATCCTATTGTTTCCCTATACAGAACTGAGCTTTGAATGGCAACTTTGAGGCCAAAGGCAGCAGATGACATCTGAAAGTTTCTCCACTGTTTACAGTCTGAAGTGGCAAGCAATTAAGCAGTCTTTGTGACTAGAATGTGAAAATAAATGTTGATATTAAGTCAGTATCATATCTTGAATTAAAATCCTGCCACCATACAAAGGGATCCAGTTTCATTCACTGAAAGTTCCAATTATGACCTTGAATAGTAAATTCCTAATTCCACTATCCTATTAACGTATCAATTATTTTGGTATTATAACATTTTGTATATCTCCCTCAGAGACTCAGATAGTAATATGTCATTTAAGCTGCCTTCATATCTTTCCTACATACAGATGATTAAGTGAACACTATCTTTGAAATACTAGATGTGCCCCTTCAGACATTGGACAGGGTACAGCAGATTAAAAAAAAAAGCCACACCCAAAAAAACAGACCACAAAAAACTCACACAACTGTTAGCCTTATAAGTAGTTTTCCTGAAGCGCCTATCAGGGCTTTCTTTCTAAGAAAAGAAACCAGCTTTTAATTTTCTGTATTAGGATTGTGTTATTAATTGGGTCATGCGAGAACATCGACTTTAATTATGTTGCTAACTGACAAATTCCGTGCAGGTTGACTTCAAACATCCTTACCTTGATGAAGAAAAGATGGTTTTTCAGATATGTCTGTGGAAGTATCCCAGTGCCAAAGAGATCCATCTTCAGAACACGTAAATAAGTGATCAGGGTTGGAAGGATGGAAGTGAACTTCCCACACTGGAAGTATCAAACCAAAACCAAACAAAACCACTTCAGAACAAGTATCAAGTACTTCACTCAGTGCACTTTGGCTAGTATGATATGGACATGCACTTAGAAGAACCCAGGCCCCCACCAAAAACTTCCATTCTTAAGCATGTGTGGGTAGAAAACCCAAAATCCCACCCTTAGTTATTTACTGCAGTTTTCCCTCCCCTGGGGGGGGTGGGGGGGAATAGAGAGAAGAGAGACTATTTTGTTGCTTTTTCAGTACTGTGAAAATTGTTAAAGGTTAAAATCTTATCTGAATTCAGGCATTCTGAATACTTTCTCATGCCATCTTCCCTACTATTAAGTTTAAATCTGCACACGGCATGCATTCCTTCCCAGCACACACGATTATTTTGTGTCTAAACACCACAACTGTGGAAAAGATATTTAAGTCAGTAAAACTTAACATCTCAAGAAATATTTTTACTCCTTAAATATAATTGTGTCATCAAGTCAAGAAATTTTCAGCACAAAATGAATTGCTGTTTTGTTCATATAAAGTTACCAGGAAAGTGAGCTGTTTCAGCATTGTGGAGGCACCCAATGGATCTGTACTATCTTCAGTTTCCCCTCCTTCCTCGCGTTTTCAAGTTTGTTAATAACTGCATTCTTGCTTTACTATACCTGCATACCACAGCATCAATTTCTATGGCTTAATATACCTACCCTTCTAGAAGCACAGCCATTCTGATTAAATGCATCTAATGACTCATTAAAGAACTGCTTACTAATTCTAGTTTTGGTTTAGTGTTGGCTTTTAGATAAGAACCGTCTCATATACAGAGAAGAAACAAACTGAAGCCAACTTGATGAAAACACGTTAAGTAGCAACTATGTGGTTGTTTTCTATCGTAGCTACACCACCTGATTTTTTTTTTACAGAAATCAGAAACTTTTCCAAAATGCCACCTTCTTCTCCTCCCTCCATTTCAGATACTTACTTTCTGCTTCATGAGCATTTAGCAGGGACACTGGCATAGTACCCTGCCTGATGTCCCATATACTCAGCATCCCATCCTGGCCCCCTGTGGCCACAATATGCTGCTGATTAGGATGCCTGTCCACACAGTGCAGTGGAACTCTGTCACCTGTCCTGCAAAGGAGAAGAGGAGAAAAAGATTTCAACCAAACAAAGATGAATTCTTTATTCAGCTTCTATTTTCTCCTTCTTAATCCCCAGGAGCATTGACAAACAAGGTGACGGTATCGACTGCAGCTTCAATTCCTGCAGCATCTGATCACTACAGGCTGAAGCCACATGACACCTACTGGAAATTAGAGGTATGGCAGTAACATGAAGCTACAATTGGATGAGCATCAGGTTCTGTGCCTTCTGGTATACAGGCATCTACACGGTATCTGACAGCTTTACAGGAGTGAGAAAACCTTGCATATAGATAATACTCTAAGCATACCTACAATAAAAAGAAGGTTACTCTGAAATTCATGTTATAATTACAGTTTCAACATATACTAACAGTTACAAGGCGAGACTGGGCACCAACAAAACCAGGTACCTCAACCACAGCCTATTAACAGCAATGGGAATTATTCCACAGACAACAACAGGATTTGAATCTAGCTCAGTTGGTTTTCTCACAATCCTGTATAAGGCATAAAATTATAATTCAAATGCATTTCAAATGCCAGAAACTTTATATTAGGCCTGTGGAGAAAACCAGATGTGAAGTATATTTAATTAGGGGAAGAGTTTTGGGTTGAGGATTGGTTTGTTTTTTGGTTGGTTGGTTGGGGGTTTTTTTTTCTTAAAAAAGAGCAAGTATACAGGTGCAGTAGTCCTTCAAGAGTTAAATCATAAAACAGACCACCTAAATACAATGCTGAGCCACAATAGTAATTCAGCCATTAAGCAGAGTCTGCTTTTGATTAAATTCCAAAGAAGTTAAAAACCTTCTAAGAAAAATCAATCATTTACCATCCCATTGTCAAGAAGGTATCAGGAAAGACTTAAATCAAATTATACAAAGTAGCACATGCTTCTCAATAAATATGTAAAAAAAAATTAAGGTCTTACAAAGAAAATATTTGAGATGGCTCATTTCTTTGCTGTCTGAGGTCCCATATTTTTAACTGTCCAATTGAATTTACTGTCAAGATCTCAATTGTGCGAAGGAAAGTCACTGCATGGAGCGTACTGCTGTCTGCATTGTCTGCAAGAGAGATGAGGAAAGCATTCAGGTAAACCTACAGAATGCTAGTCTCCATTTAATTACAACAAAATAACTATTTTTAGAAAACAGAACACAGCTGGCTAAACATGGTTACAACCTCTCCGCATTTTCAGGGGCAGAGACAGACTGGTGTCATGTGAAATTTTAGATGTTCCAAGGGTACCCAGTGAAAAAGGAGCCCTTGCTTCCTCTATCAAACACTACTGAAACAAATCTGTAAGCAGCTATATTTAATTAGCTCCGATGCTTACAGAACTACTTGTTGATCCATAAGATTTCTTTCTATAGTTCCTAAGAGGAGGAATCAATTTATCCAGGTCCATGATTTTCATAAGAGTTTTCTTTATATGCTCTGCACCTACTGACACGAGGCAAGCTACGGAGCTTTCCATAATGCAGTTCTTCTTTTGAACAAAAGAAACAGTAACTGGCTGAGAACATTAAGCAGTTGTATACAGAAGCACTTAATTCACTAACTTTCTTTAGACCTTTTCCAAGAACTGTCAATGGGATATCCATCCCTGTCCCTAAAGCCAAACCAGAATTATGCTTTGCTTGTTAATCTTATTAACTATATGGCAAAGCTCTTTTTTTCAGGTCCTTTTCTCCAGTGCTTCTTTTGGTCAGAATAATTTACAATGTCAAACACTTTGCAGAATTGAGGTGAAACTTTTGAGGCTTTAGGAGAGAATAACATGGACACCATATTCTTATATTTTGATTGTTATTATATATAAACTTTTCATCTTGATTATGATGGTGTAACATTGTTAAGTCTACTTTCACCTCAAGTGTTTTAAACTCATTTGTGTAAGTCCATGTTGAAAATACAGGTGAATTTTTTGCTGCATAAGATGCAAAACTTTTCTGATATTGAGACAGACAAGTTACATTGATGCCTGGAGACAGATATTTGAATGAGTTTTCTTTTCTGCCTGCTATTTAAATGAAAGCCAAGGGGAAGGAAAAAAAAACCAAACACCAAAACACCTTTAGAAAGAAATGTTAGATAACTGAACACTGAAGTTCTAAATGATTTAAAGTTTTGTGACAGAATAACAGTAAGTGATTTAGCAATGATACATCTTTTACCTCCAACAAATTTTTACATTGTCTCTAACTTTGGAGATTTTTTCCTACCACAATTGACTATAAACTATCAACTTTGTATTATACTCTTAAATCCATTAAACAATAACAAAAATAGCAACGTACTCCTTTACAAATATTTCATGAGGTACAAGCGTTCTATCTTCATGTTAAAACACATTGAGGGTTCAGCTCAGCGCCTGGGAAATGTCAAGATGTTATTGAACTGGGAACCAGTACAAAGGATTGCTTACACTATAGAACTCCATCCTCAAGAACTTGAGAGCATCTTCCAAGATGTTCTCTCACCCTCTCCAACTTTTACTGTAAAACAATCTCTAGTCAATGAGTTTGCGCTAGTCCCTTCCACATAACAACAGGTAAGCTTAGCTTACCAGGTCATAGGCGTGATTGACTTCTTTATGGACCATTCCTATTTTAACATTTCCCTTCCCATTTCCAAAAGGACATTTCTCAAGTGATTCACATGTGATTTCTTAAATGTTTATGTGCCAGCAAGTCTCAGTGCAAAGTCTTACTGCAGCGTAACACTGACTGGTGCTACCACTACAAAGCAAGCATTTTTACATAGTACTATCAAGTGAGCACTAAGAAAACTAACAACTTGCATCCTGCACGTTATTAAATCTGCATGTAAGCATCTGAGCAATTGCACAGAGAAAAATATAGATTTTTTTGTGGACATCTGCTTCCTATGAGTCAGCAAAACATTCTACTCTGTTAAACTTGTACCAGAACACTCTGTGTTAATATCTGTATACAAGTGAAAATTTAAAAATAAAATAATCCTTTTAAACTAGTTAGTGTTCTCACCCCTCAAAGTGCAAGTTACTGTGTTTTGTGGGCATGTGCTAATAAAATCTGCCTCATGCCCTGCTACTTTTTTTTTTTTTTTCTAAAGCATAGAAAGATTTCCTACAGGAATTCTCAAGGAGCTTCACTAAAAGACTGTACGCAATTAATAGGATTTATCTTGTGTGCATATATACAGCCATGCACACTTAAGTACCTCCCTCTAGAAATCCAAGAGCACTTCCTTCCTTAATTGGCTTATCACTGTGTAAATTCCTTCATCCGTTAGAGGCAGGATTTTGCTTGAGGAGAAACACAGGTGCTGTGTCAAACTGAAGTTTCAGGGAGAAAGTCCCAGTTGAATAATGCCACTATCAAACATGGTGTTATTGTCCTTTAAATAATTTCTGCTTTTAAGTTTAATTTCCAACAGATGCTACAAACTTGTATTCTATTTCCATGAGACTAGCATGATAGAGGAGTTGAGAATAACCAAGTTTTGACACCTTTCACAAACATCTTACTCTATCACATGATCTGTTACTCTAGGAAATATAGAGCTTTTTCACTAAGGGAGAAATGGTCACTGTAAACCATGATATCTGGCAGAAGAACAGGGTACAAACAGTGGTTTCTGGTTCTTGGTGTTCCTTTAGACACAGAGAAGCAGGCATTTTTGAATATGGACACCATGAGGGTTAATCTTAGTACAAATAGCTAACTGAAATGATCATTTCACTGACCTCCAGTTATGAAGAACTTGGGACACAATACTTCTTGAAATCTAACCATATTTCATGTATACTGTCATAGCATTTAACAATTCTATATGAAACAGAAACTTAGAGAGAATGTTAGGCTTGAAACTCCTCCATCAGTTAAAACATTAACTTGCAAATTTCTGAATGAATACAGAAATACATCTAAAATACATTTCAGGTATCTGAAGTCTTGAGGAATATAGGAATAATCTGGAGCAAACACATTCAACTTGGAATATTTAATTCAATTCTCAACTTACTTCCCTTTTTTTTTTGTTATCATTTGAGAAGCTAAAAACCAAACAAACCCCTCAAACTAAACTAATTTGAACAGTTATTTGACATACCTATAGTTCTAACTGCATCCTTTTGGTCAGCTCTGAAGAGATTTATTCTACCATCTTCTCCAACAGTGACAATTTCTGGGTTGTTGCAGATGACTCCGGTACATGCTGCTCCGCCACAAGATGTGTCTTGATCCACGTGATAATGGGCTTTCTCCCACCGCTGGTTGGCAGATAAAGTCTAAGTAGTAACCAGACATGAAACTCTGCTGGTAAGTAATGATCCTGATAGACCAAAGCTTCCAGAATGCTCATGAAACCAGAAACAAGCTCCAGGAAAGCCACACTACCTCACAGGAATGAGAATCTCCTATACAAATAAGAATCAGAGATCTAAATTTTCCTCAAGTCCTGAGCACACAACCCTTCAATGAAACATTGATTATTTCTCTGAACCACCTTTTTCACCTGAGCTAGAAGTCAGAAAGGGCACAATCTATGTATGAACTCTGAAATGCCTTTCACTAGACTTACCCCTTCAATCTTTCCCCAGGCCAAGAGAAAAGAGCTGAAACCTTTACAGAATATAAGGTCAGATTTAGGTTTTGACTGCAAGGAATTCAGTTTATTTTAGATACCACATCAAACTCTTAACAGATAATAGTCTTTACTGTGTCATTGTGAATACATAAAGTCGTTACGCCTTTATTTTCAGTGATTTATAATCAAAGCAAAAGACTACAGAGTTTACATATCTTTCCTCACATGACACTTGTGAGAAGAAATTCAACATGAGTCATTTAGTTCAAGAATGCAAAAACTCTAATAAGGCAGGTACAAGTCCATTAATACCCACTCCCCCAAAACAATCTAAACTCTTAAAGTATGTTTTCAGTGAATGGACTATTTGGTTACAGATATATACTAATGGATACCCCAGTCTATCTGGCTCTGGAATCTAATTTATGTTGTATGTGTGCAAAATGCTTTTTTCTTTCCTTGTATGTATAAAGCCAAAGCTTTTTCTAACAGACTTCAAAAAATAGATTTTGGTATACAGATGTTTCTTGCTCTAGTAGTTTTGAGAAATCTTATGCTAAGATCGAAGTGACCTGTGTTACACAGAATAGCAGCTTAAAGCCAGTGCAAGTTACTTACCTGGTTATTTTGATGATGACGAAATATAGTTACAGTTCCTGTTGATGAGGCAACCACAATTCTCTCTTGATCCAAAAACTAGAGACAGATAATAAGCATTATATTAGTTGATATCAGTACTAAAATGATAATTTTCATTTTAGAGTAACCTAAATTATTGGTAGATATAGTAAAAAAAAAAAAACACAAACCCACAAACTGATACTGGTTGGTTTTGCCTTTCTTTCTAAGAATTTTCTTCATCAATCTCAGCATTTTAACAGCTCACTATCACTTACTTGACAAGCCTTTAAAAAATAGGGATCTATTCAACACAGCTATTTTACCTGCATGTCCATAACGTCACCATTGTGCCTGATGTCACAGAGCAGCTGAGGTTCTCCTTGATATTCACCATTGAGGCCCGCATTTCCAAGATCTCCAACAGACCAAATGGAGATCGTATTATCCTGTACGGAAGTAACACCACCAGTTTTACTCGAAAATGCTTTTGAAAGTATCTAACAATAAGCCAGCCTAGATGTCACGGCCTTCCCGCTACAGCCGGGGAAAGCAATAGGCTGCAGGCCGCCGCACACCGCTCCGGAGGAAGCCGCCGCAAGCAGGAGGGAAGCGCTCGCCCGGCGGGATAACCCTGCCGGGCAGCGGGCGGCCCCCCGCCTTCCTTAGGGACGCGAGCAAGGCACAGTCAGGCGAACGCCGGGAGGGGCAGCGCTGACGGCAAGCCCCGGCCCCGTTCTCCCACGCGAAGC
>WAAD01004135.1:1738-15262 GCA_013389945.1 Fregata magnificens | reverse complement strand
TTTTTAAATTCTCACAAGTGGCATTCAGATACTCTAATCCCTTTCTGCAGAGGTGAAGCAAAATCTGAATCACAATCTGATGTTGATGTCTGGGAAATCCTGAGGAAAGCTCCTCCTTCTGAATACGAGAAAATTGCTTTTCAGTATGGTATCACAGATTTGCGTGGGATGCTGAAACGCCTCAAACGCATAAAAAAGGAAGAGAAAAAAAGTACAGGTTGGCAAGCTGTATTTATTCCAAATATACGTGTTCATGTCTTCTTCTTTGGGAGTTCTTCAAATATTAACATCAGTGGGACAGCAGCCAGATACAAGAGCATGAGAAACAGGAGTTTCCTATTCCAATTGTCACACAGTCTTTACATGCAAAATGCTGATTACCAAAGATTAAAGCTATGCCCAAAGCTCTCAGCTACCTTGCTCTGAAACTCTGGATATTCTGAACCTGCTCATTGTACTAGTTTCTTCTGCTCTACCCTTTATCTTTCCCTGAACATAAAACAACAACACCTCCCACTCCCGAAAGTGGTGACTATGTCAGGCATCAGTGATACATTTAAAGAATTTTATTTCCATTGGGATGATACATTTGGAATTCTTGAGCCTTTTCTAACCTTGTGAAGTATTAATTACCTCATTTTAACTAATTTGTTTTAAAAGTACTGAGAAGATCAGTACCATTTTCCTACATGGGCAGATGTAGCTGTAGCTATTTAGGATGTGCTGAAGTACATATTCACATCTGATTTAGAGTATTCTACTTTGCTTAGTTTATATCACATGCTTTTCATCCCATGTTAGGGAAAACCAGAAAACAGAACAGGATGAAGAACAGACAGAAATGGTAAAAATGCAAACAGGGATGCAGAAAGTGGGGAAGGTTTAAGATGATGGTAAACAACAGGAAAAGGGATAAAGATTTACTTTCCTGACAGAGAACATTAAAAAAAAATGTTAAGTATGAAAATGATTAAGATATTCTTTTTTTTTTTTTTTAAATCATTCTTCATCATAGCATTCCTCAAGAAACTGGACCCAGCTTACCAAGTGGACAAAGGGCAAAAGATTAAATTAATGGTCGAAGTTGCCAATCCAGATGCTGATGTGAAATGGCTGAAGAATGGACAGGAGATCCAAGTGAGCGGCAGGTAAAGTAGAAGTATGGGAAATCCAAAAAGGAATGAGCTACAGCTTGGACAAAGTAGAAAAAACTAACTTTTCTTAGAAAGAAAGGAATAAAATAGGGAGAAATAGGAGCCGAGAAAGAATCTACATAGTGCTTTGGCTCAGGGTCAGTTTGCTGTTCTCATGACTTTTTCTTTTTCTTCCCTCTGCTCTGTATATCTACACCGGGAACTGGATGCTTACATCTACCTACTTAGCAAGTAAGTCCTCAGATTATATTCTGATCTTTATGTGTATATCCAGGGTTCAAAATTACTTTCTCGTGATACGGGATATACTTCAGTGTAGGTTGTTTGTAAAACCAATTTCCAGTGATTTTGTGCTGAAGCCATGACAAAGCATTTTTAATGGTAGTCAGGTTTGTTGTATGGCTAGATGTTAGAAAAGCATCCAACACCATTCACAGGAGTTTGTATGTCTCACACTTGTATGAACATTTCTCCATAATTTCCCGTGCTAGTTTTTCAAACACTACTGCTGTCCACTGCACCAGAACAGGGATATAGGGCTTGAGTCTTAACAAACCTTGCCACTGATGTCAGAAAAGAAGAGTAGGAAGCTTTTTCTCTGCCAGGCAGGGGAAGACAGTGACTGAGTCCAAAAGAGTTACTCTCTGATAATTACATTTAGATTCTCTTTTCAGATATATTTTTGAGGCTGTTGGGAATAAGAGAATACTGACCATAAACCACTGCTCTCTGGCCGACGATGCAGCATATGAATGTGTGGTAGGGGAGGAGAAGAGCTTCACAGAATTATTTGTAAAAGGTGAGCAATGGTAGCAAAAGGAAAGAGATGTCCCCTAACATTTAGCATTGAATTACTGTCACCTTCTCTACTCTCAGATTAGTTAATCTCATAGGAAAGGAAATTCTCAAACATATGAACAAATTCTAACATCTATGGAAGTAGATACTTTTCTTACAGTTAAATGAACAAAAATTTTCCCTATAGCTGCAACTAAGAAAGCACAGGAAAACAGCACAGTAATAATTACCATTAATTCTCATTTGGAAAGTGTCTTCCCAACAATAGGGCTAGAAACTTACTTTAAAAATTTGATTCCACTCAAGATAAACATGTGCCTCAAGCTCTACAAGCAGATCAAGTAGTACAGAAAACTAACACCTCCAGTTTAGAATTTCAGAATATATATGAAAACTGATTAATTCTGTCTTTGTATTCTGTCTCATGAAGCAGAAACCAAAAGGTCATTTGATAATATTGATAATGTGATCCGGCACAGTAAATTTTAAGTTGCAACACAGAGAGCATCACCATGTATTTGGCCAGGGGTTCTTCCTGTGGAGTGCAGAGTGGTGAAATGTAGCTCTGGTCTTCAGTCTTTCAGAATACCATTTTAATAAAAGTCTCTTCATTTCCAGAACCTCCAATCCTGATCACTCACCCACTGGAGGACCAGATGGTGATGGTTGGAGAGAGAGTGGAGTTTGAGTGTGAGGTGTCTGAGGAAGGAGCTACTGTGAAATGGTAAGGGAATAGAAAAAGGAAAAAAAAAAAAACCCAACACCACAAAACCATGACCCTTCACAGGACATTCTAGGGCCAGTGTTTGTGGACAAGAGTTGTGGAATAAAAAGGAAGAAGGCATCCTACATAACTGTTTTCAGGAAAAGATTGATCCTCCTCCTATATGTCAAACATTGAGGAGGAACTGAGAGGCCAGAATATGGCAGAAAACAAATTAAGTATGGATATTTTATGGGGTCTGTAGAATTTCCTGTTCGGTGTTTACAGGATGCTACTGACTATACTGAGCTGTTAGCTTTAAAGTTTTCTAAACGCTTGACAGTAATGTCTAACTATTGCCCAGACTAATTAGATCTGTATTGTGATGAGTCTGCTGTACTTTATGGAATCTTCTGGTCTTCTCAACTGCAGTGAGGGTTGGTTGTTTGGGTTTTTTTAAGTATTTTTTCTTAGGTAAAAAGTTAGTGTTTCCTGAGACAGAGAGGGAAGGTCATTGACTTATTTTAACATATCTGTTGTGGTGATCCTGCAAAGCTGGTCATTATGCATATGCAGCGAGCAGGATTAAGATGACAAACATTTAGACCCTAGAGTCCATTTTGTTGGGCATTCCAGCTGAATGGAAGCTGGAAGGTTCACTCTGCTTGGGCAGGCACAGCAGGCAGTGCTCACATACCAGGTCTTACGCACACTGTTCTCACTTCATTTCTCTACCAGAGGAGATTCTCTTGTGCTTGTTAACAGCTTCAGGCACATGGTTATCAACTGTTCCCACAATGCCCATTACATTCCTGGAAAGTGCCAACCACTCATCTGCTGTCCCAAAGGAAGGAACTGAGAATTTAAATAGAGCCCAAGGGCTAGTACAGCATGTGCATTACACTATTAAAGCCACATGCACAGGCACACACATGCTATTGTTCAGGAACTGCTTACAGATGCCTGGTCACAAGAGATGGGGACAACCAGATCTGCCCCTCTCGGAGCACAGTGCAGCTGCCACACTTTGATCCCATGCCTTTGAACAACTCCCATACATTTTGCAGAGCTGGTATCTGTGGGATGGGCATTTGGTGTGACAAGGGCAAACCAGCAGCTGTCTCAGCCTGAAATGCAGCAAGTGGTCAGACAAACTCTTCAAATCATAGCAACAGAAAACTGAGCAGTTAGACATTTACACTGTATTTTACTGGCTTTATTATGTGAGACTCAGTCAATGCTTTTTGAGAACAAAGGGAACATTTTGGACAATGGAGAGAAGTGCCCAGGCAAAACATGAAACACCGTATGGAGAAAGAGTTCCAGTTTTATGGCTCATTAGGGAAATGCTCAACAGTTTAAGCTAAGTAACAGGCACTAACTCAGGGCACCTGTTACAGCTCTTGCACACTTTAAACCTGGAATATGAAGTCATGAGCACATGAACAAAAGCAATTATGTGACTTGCACAAGACAGAAATAAGACTTATAGCCTCTTAGGCATGGCCATCAGACTAGGGCTTGGACAATTCATTATGTGGGTCTCTTCATAGTACTCAGGAAAGAATGTTCTCTTAAACACCCGGAAAGGTCTCACATTATTATGATGCAGTACTATGGAATAGTTCTTTCTAAACTTCAGATGATCTTGGAAATAATATAATTCTTGAAGAAAAAGATGTAATAAAATACATAGGTTTGACCTGAATGCTGGACATATCATCTCATCAGCTCCAAATGAAAACAAACTATAGTACTGTAACAGTAACAATAAATCTGTGTGTCCTGATTATCACATAGTACCTACATCAGTGATATCTCAGAAGACATTAACCAATTTATCCTTACATTCTAATCAGGAAACAGGAAAGCACTTACAGACAGAGAAAAGAGGCATTGAGTGGCAAAGTTGAGAACAGATCTTGCAGATATTCAGGACTTGGATAGACTAAACCATGGCTGACCTATATATTATTGCACTAGTTCTGCTTCAAGAGTGAGGCTGGACCAGATGACCTTTGGTGGTCTTTAAACCAACACTTCTATGGTCCTACAAAATCCTCCACTTACACTTTAATATCAACTGATTCTTCTACTTCATTGCTCTAGTTACCAAAGGAAGGCCTGTAATATTACCTTATATGAGGTTTTTCACTTTTCACTGCAGCGGTGTATTATTTTAAGCCAAATGATATCTGGGAGCTCTTTTTTGAGGTTTACAGTTTTATCACTCCTCTATTAGTCAGTACACCCCTCTGCAAACACTCTACTCATACACAGCATCAGCAATGTGCTAGTCACTAAAACACACACAAGTTAAATATACTATTCCCTTCCCAGGGATTTAAGACACTAGTCATTGCAAATAATCTATTTTCATTATTTAGACAAGATTGCAAGAGATATCTTTCTTACCAGTGGCTGAATAGAACATTTAGATATCTTTGGTGAGCCATGTGTCAAAATACATCACCAAAAAATAGATTTAAAAGTTCAGCTGTGGAATACTAGCCACAGTGCATGTGCCTGGTTTCGCCACAGCAGTGTGCTGAACTTCTGGATTACAGTCTGTTCTCAGCAGTTCAGCAAAGGTTTATGCATTGCATTGTAGCACTTGTTCCAGAACTAATCTGCATGAATGAGAATATCAGCCTTAGGAGAGCACCTTGCATGTGGCCTCAGACTCTCGCCACTTAGCAAGCAAGAGGGAACATTACCCTGACATAACACTAAGCACTGTTTCACGTGGTTGTTATAGGCATCCTCTGTTTCTTCCCTTACTAGCGTTGTAGTCCTGTGATCTGGAAGAGAGGCCAGCGTTTTTCTAAACCAACTATAAGTTCCAATAAGCTGTGCTCTAAAGAAGAGTTAGGAGGGAGTAACCTGTAGGTATTTTGAAATGCAGTTGCAGCAGGTACTTCTAAGTCACAAGTTGTAGGATTCCTATCTCTGCTTAAAGTTTTGATCTTGTGATTTACTTCAACAGACTCTGACAGATGCAAAAGGTTTCCTTGCATACATCTACCTAGAGATTATAGCTACAGTATTTTAATGAGACCCTAAGTAGCATTTCAATTTGCTCTCCTGTAAGCTCATTTGTTAAGCTGAATAGTCACACAAACAACACAAGGTAGAAAGAAAATTCTTACTCTATTAAAACCATAACATCCTTTCTGTTTCTTCTTCCACATGAGTATCAAAGAGAAAAACTTCATTTACAAACTGCAGCAGTATTCAAGTAAGATAATATAAATATATTCAAATAATAATGAAAAATATAAAATGCTACAAAAGGAGTAAGTTGAAGAAATTCCAGGTTATTTTCTTGTAGCCTTTTTATGTTATTTAGGATTAGGAACAAGGAATCTTCAAAAAGTCTTACGTAATTTTGTGTGACCTGTACTAAACTGCATGAATCCTCTCTGCTCATTTTCCTTCGTGATGATTGGAAATTACAATAATTAAATTTCCTCCCAGGCTGGACAGTGAAGCTTAATTTAGTAATGTCTTAAATATACTGTGGCACGTTGAATGGAAAGGGCTACAAAATCCAAAATACATCTTCATTTGAATTCGTCCTAAAATTTTGTTCTTTTGCTGATGCCCACAAACCATGAATTTATAAAAATTATAACTCACATCAGGAAAGTTAAGACTTTTAAGTCATTTCCCAGCAAGTCCCATTTACCTTATGGCAGCTTTTAAGATAGTGCATTCCCTGCTGGTGATGTGTGTTTTCATCCCTGTATCTTCTACAGCATTTAACATACTTTCACGTTTATCTATAGCATATAATTAGTAACAATCAAGTAATTCCTTGTAAGTGAGCTCTTTTGAACCAGAAGTGAAATACCTAGTGAAAATTAATGGGCAAGCCAGAAGCATTCTGCTTTTGGTTCCACTAACGTTTGTGCAACGGTCTCTTTTTTGCTGACTTGAAATGTTACAAAGATTGGATTTATCTTGTGCCTTCCAATCTCTAGTAACATTGAGCTGACTCTTACCCTCCTCTTCCAACCATAGAAAAATGACTCAACACTATTTGGCATTGCAGGGAAAAGGATGGAATTGAGCTGACACGGGAAGAAACATTCAAATACCGATTCAAGAAAGATGGAAAAAAGCAGTATCTAATTATTAATGAGTCAACCAAGGAGGACAGTGGACACTACACCGTAAAGACCAATGGTGGGGTATCAGTCGCTGAACTAATTGTACAAGGTAGGCACAGATAATATTACAGAACCAGAGAATGTGAAAAATGAAAACAGGCTGAAGGTAACCTTCTCCAGGATAGTGCATAGGGGTAGCATAATCCTCATGCCAGGGAAAAAGACGACTTAATAAGGGGCATAAGGTTTGATAATAAAGGTCTCGAGGACAACTCAGACCTGTGTGCCGGACATAACAGATAGATACCCTGTTAATAACAGGTGCTTAGCTATCCGTCCTGTTAAAGCCCTACATGCTGTGGATTTCCCTTCATATTTCACCCTTCCACAAACAGCTTGCTCAGCCCTAGCCTTTTCTACTCAGTAAATCCACACCAACTGTTTACTTACAGATCTATTCTGATTTGTTGATGTGTGTATCAATTATTCTCACAATATCAGAGAAAAAGCTGGAAGTTTACCAGAGCATTGCAGACCTAACAGTGAAGGCACGTGACCAGGCAGTCTTCAAGTGTGAAGTTTCTGATGAAAATGTGAAAGGAATCTGGTTGAAAAATGGAAAGGAGGTGGTCCCAGATGAAAGGATAAAGATCTCCCATATTGGCAGGTTAGTTTCAGAAAGCAAGTACAGGCTTGGGTATTGCACTACAATCCACAGGAACTATTCTCTCAGGGAATAGGAATATAAACCAAGACTTTGCCCTGACTCCAGCTAAAAGGAAAAAAGTTAAAAACCTTCTCATATGCAATCAACATAGTCACAGACTTGCTTTGGTATGTGTGCAGTCTTTCTGTGTTGGTATGTTTTGCATGTATGACATCAGTGGTATATCACAGAATCACAGAATGGTTGGGGTTGGAAGGGACCTCTGAAGATCATCTTGTCCAACCCCCCTGCTTGAGCAGGTACACCTAGAGCAGGGTGCACAGGACTGCGTCCAGGCAGGTTTTGAATATTTCCAGAGAAAAAGATTCCACAGCCTCTCTGGGCAGCCCGCTCCAATGCTCTGTCACCCTCACAGTAAAGAGGCTTTTTCTCATGTTCAGCTGGAACTTCCTGTGTTCTAACTTGTGCCCATTGCCCCTTGTCTTGTCCTTGGGCACCACTGAAAAGAGTCTGGCCCCATCCTCTTGACACCCACCCTTCAGATATTTATAAGTAGTAACAAGGTCCCCCCTCAGTCTTCTCTTCTCCAGGCTGAACAAACCCAGGTCTCTCAGCCTTTCCTCATAAGAGAGGTGCTCCAGTCCCCTGATCATCTTTGTAGCTCTCTGCTGGACTTGCTCCAGCAGTTCCCTGTCCTTCTTGAACTGGGGAGCCCAGAACTGGCCACAGTACTCCAGATGTGGCCTCACCGGGGCCTCACCCTCGACCTGCTGGCCACACTCCTTTTTATGCACAGCAGAATTCATTCCCTGTTTTCATTAGGATTTCCTGTTTTCTTGGTATTCAAACAATCTAGAAAACATATTGTCGATAACTTTAAAATTAGCAGTAGTGTTTAGACAGATTAAGATAGCACTTAACCCCTTCAGAAAAATCAGTGTTTATATTAACACATACAGTTGCACAATTCAGCGGTCAAGTTTCTTAGCACTCTACTACTGAAAATGGAGATCAAGAGGATTCAGAAGATACATAAGCATTACATGTTAGGTAGTCTTCCTTGGTGTTCCCTTTCTGTATTCTCTTTTGAATTTACAATAACATAGGGATGGAGCATCAATTTTTATCTTGTTTTTCCAGAATTTGTCGTAGCCACAATCAGATCAAATGAAACCAGTCAGCAGTGTCACAACTGCCCTAGTAATGGTAAAGGACTAGACTAAAGCAGAGAAATGGCTTCCTCTATTGAGACTAGACTATGCGTCTACCTTGACAAGAAAAATCCATTCACAGACAACATGCTGACATGGATTTGCTTGAATACTGAAAGTAGAGCAGTCTACAGCCCTGGTGGTTGTTGACTTGATGTTAGGGCAAGGGGAGAAGAAACAGTAGTGTCTGTTAATATCATATAGCCCGCACCCTGTCTCTTGAGATAGCCCTGTTTCTCCTGGAGAAGTAAGGTAAGGGAGTGAAATATATTTGTTCATGTTTCCAGAATCCATAAGCTAACTATTGAGGATGTAACACCAGGTGATGAGGCTGATTATTCCTTCATCCCTCAAGGATTTGCTTACAACCTTTCTGCCAAGCTTCAGTTTTTAGGTAAGTTATCTTAGAATATGTAATGGAAATTCCAGAGGGCTAAAATGATGGCATTAATCATGGTTATACCAGGAAAGAGTATGCAGAATCTCTTTCCTGATATCTCAATATAGGCACATTGCTTTTCCCTGTTATTTTGTGTTATCATTATCACATTGTTTTACAGAGCCTGTTTTCCAGCTGATTGCATTAATCTGTTGATGTACATGCCTTATGAGGTTTTAATGATGAATAGTTTTAAAATTACTTTTCGGGTGCAGATGCTATGTAAATTCTGTTTTCTGATCTCTTTCTCCTACCTCTTTCTCCCACATTCCCCCCCCCCCCACTTTTTTTTCCCCAGAGGTCAAGATTGATTTTGTACCAAGAGAAGGTAAGAACAGCAGTCATTATTTATATGCAAGTAAACATGTTTTCAATAGCAAAGGAAGCAGTGTTTTTTCGTTTTTAATTTAATGCATGAATATTCACCTTTTTTTTTCTCCCATACAGAACACTCAAACTATATTTAAAACTTATTTTCTCTGCCCTTGCTATAGAACCTCCCAAAATCCACCTTGACTGTCTGGGCCAATCCCCTGACACTATTGTCGTAGTGGCTGGGAACAAATTGAGATTGGATGTTCCCATATCAGGAGATCCAACACCCACTGTCATCTGGCAGAAAGTAAACAAGGTAATGTGTAACCTGACACAATGTCTGAGGCAAGGAAGTCACAACAGGAAGTTTATTTTCTTTCTCAAATCTTAGTTTGATTCACAATTCTTAGTTACAAGTATTTTCATCTTTCTTTTAATTTTTTTTTTTTAAACCTCAAGAAAAAAAATTAAATATCTGCAATGCAGCTGTTGGGGATTTAGCTGTTTTTGTGAGAGTCATCCTGAAGTGTTCTTTTTCTGAACTGTTGCCTATTTTTCTATTCCAAAAGAAGGGACTGACTATATATGGGTAGACATATGTACATGCAGACAGTAGGACACCATACAGGTTTATGCTCTTCCTACCTCAGAGATAAAGAAATAAATGATCAGTCATCCCCATCACCTTCACCTGATAGGACGGACGTGTTCTGGAGATGGCGGCTTCTTTTTAAAAAAAGAAATCTTTCTTAAGAATTCTATAATCTGTGAAGAAAATGTCTTCTTAGCAGACCACTGGGGTAAAACTGTATTTGCTGTAACAAAAATAGAGGACACTTGCTATTTACCTTATCAAAGCAATTACAAAACATCAAAGAAAGAATTTGGAAGCTAGACACAAAATGTTAAGTGAGTTTCCTTTCTGGCTATCTCAGAGCATCCCCACCCATCACCATCTGTGGGCTCTTGAGCTATAACTAGCACAAAACACAGAAATACTTTGCATAATATTCTACAGCATCATTACACTTCCCATGGGTGTAGATATAGACAAAATAATATTGCCAGTCATAATAATTTCCCCAATCTCATTTCTTCATGATTCTGCCGCACTCTTTGTTCAGGATAGCATACTGAATAACACTTAGGACTTTTTTCTGCAATGCAGAATTAGTATGAATACAAACAAAAAAGCCATTTATCCCTCTTTTGCGAACCAAGAGAAATTGACTCTCTCATACACAAGTTTCTCTGATAAAATGACAACTGAGTATCAGACAAGCCCTATACAGTGTTATTTCTAAGATGTGAGGTCTCAACATATGAGTAAAAGAAGTCAGTCTTGGTTTGAAGGTTGTATAGCCTATACTTACTAATGAAATCCTAAAAAAACCAGTAGCACAGCTTCAGAATACATTGTTTGATGTGTGGTACAGACCTGACTATATTTCTGAGTGTTAAAACGTTTACATTAACTTACTATCCCATTGTTACAGAAAGAAGTAATCCTTTTTTCTGTAGTTACTCAAGATGAGTAACTAGTACCACAGGACACAGACTCACAGCCAGTTACAATTCTACTGCAGGAATGTCATGCATCTTTGTTAAGCTGTGAATTTGGTTTTGCTGACTTATCCTTCCCTTAATTCACTGCAGTCTGATACATCTACATCCATTTCTGCTTTTTACTTTCATATCAGTTGATTTCTTTCCCAGGTGTGCTTGCTGCCTCACTTTGCTCTTCACTTTTCTCACACCCCTATATTCAAGCCCCCTAACAAACCTATGGACTCTTCTCCTCCATCTTGTAGAAACAGCTTTACTGCTCTGCTCAGAAAGACTTAGCTGACTTTCTGTGGTTTCTTTGCTTATCTAGAAAAGTGACCTTGTTCGAAGCAATGATGATTCCATGACTCCCTCAGAAAACAGCAGTGATTTAAATACTGATAGTAAGGTAAGTTCCTTATTATTTATGCAGACACACAAATATGCTTAGTGTTTTCCAGATAAAAGGTCCTATTCAGAAGGAAATAAAATTAAAGTCAGTAGATATTAAAAATGGTGAAGCAAATAGCACATCAGGCCCAACATCCTGCCTCACAATGGTGATTATCAAACACTTTGAATGGGCACAAGACATCTAGTGAGTAATTTTAGAGTAAGATGCCAATCAAGGAAATCCCTGTCTAATCACTATCACATGGTAGATGGATTACAAGGAATCAAAGCAGTTATTTGAAAACTCTTTTTAATATATTTGTGAATGTTTATCCTCCCCCCCACCCCAGCCTGTAAACTTCAATAATAACTACAGGAAAAAAAACTAGGACAAAATCTTACAGGACACAGGGAAAGATCACAATGAGTCAAGAGAGTGGATTATGTATATACAAAACAGTGAGAGAGGATTCATTTTCCAACAAGTTTCCTTTTTTGTCATAAATAACTTTGACTGAGTCAAAAATATTTTACATTGATTATGCAACAATAGACCTTTCTCAGGGTTAGGATTCTGCTGTACTAGTCACTATTTAGGCACATATGCTTTCTAATGGTTCCTGTTCTAAGTCTAAAGATATATGTGGGCATATAAAGAAGAAAGGAGTGTGTTATAAATGCACAGCAAAGTTGTGGTCATTATGTTTAGACCTCAGCTCAGCAAAGAGGAGAAAGTTACCCCATATGACATTCCTGGGTGGCAGAAATCACACTGATGCCATTAACAGTTACAAGAAACATGGTAAATGCTTTAGAGGGAAATTGTTCAAATCCATGTTATCTGATGCCAAATGTAGATACTGCTGATCAGGAACATGTGCTCAACCATTTGAATTTGCAACCCTTCTTGAATTCACACAGTACCCAACTGTTTTCCATGAAACTCTTTCAATTGATACTAGCAATTATCCCAAGTAGGAATTTGAGGAAGTACTTAGTAACTTCTTTGAAATGTAACTGGGTATGTGTAACTAGCAACGAATCTTAACAATCTGCAGACTTTCAGGACCAATTTTCCCAAATGTTATTTATGTGAGCCACTTAGTCTACATGTTCTCTCTTCTGCATACAAATAGACTTTGAAATACTTTATAGCTTTTCAATAATTTTGATAATATTCAATGATTTGAAGATTTTCACCAACTTACATACAGGCTCATCAGGCTGTCCCTGGCACAACTTACAATGACTTTATCCATTACTTTCACTGCCCACAGCTTCTGTTTGAATCTGAAGGCAGAGTTCGTGTGGAGATGCATGAAGACCACTGTGTCTTCATCATTGAAGGAGCAGAAAAGGAGGACGAGGGAGTATACAGAGTTATAGTTAAGAACCCAGTGGGAGAAGATAAGGCTGATATCACAGTCAAAGTTATTGGTAAGTGAAGGAAGGAAACAACCAGAGCATGAAAGCATCTTGAGTTCACTGAAACTCACCCTTCTCTAAAACTGAGGCAAGTTCTGACCTTAGGTTTAGAAAAACAGAAAAGGATATAAAGGCGGGAATAATATCAATCACAAAATTTGGCAGAAGTATTTTTCACAGGTAGTTGCCTTCTGTGTGAAAAGGTAAGAGAACAACTCCCAGTAGAAATCCATGTATTTCCTTTTTATGTATCTCCAGTTTCAGGTGATCTTATTTTATAGATGATATTCTCTTCTAAATTATATGCTTCAGGCTTGTCTGAGATAAGAAAAACTTCTTGTTATTTTGTTGTGGTTTATGTTTTTAAGTAAAGATTACTTCATTCTATAAGCAGTAAATGGTTAATGGAATAGAGAGACATAACATATCTGATAGAAGATAAACAGATTGCCACTATGAGTCACGGAAGAGCTGGGGGGAATATGACCTTGAGTCAGTAATTTTTATAAAATTTTTCATAATATTTAACTTGTTTATACCCTGCCACGCATATGACAAAAGGTCAGGTTATAAGCAAACTTAGAAATTATAAAAGACAATTATTTTCTACTACAGTATTAAAGTTTATAATTCTCTGCTTAGGTGAATACTAAGTCTCTTTTTATCTTTTATAAATCCTAAGTCAGGATATTTACCACAAATATCTCCAAAATAGCAAAATATGTGAGGCATGCAGGCATTATATTCTGTATAAAGTTTATT
>WAAD01004125.1:2051-17261 GCA_013389945.1 Fregata magnificens | reverse complement strand
TTTAAAAAAAAAAAAAAAAAAAATCCTGCTCCAGGGGAGCAATTGTACTTTTGTGTATGAATCTATAAAAAAACCTCCTCTGAATTCTTTACTTTGAGAGCTTAGATAGCTTCAATTAAATTCAGTCTGGACATCTAAAAATGAAGTTGATAAAAGACAGAAGTGTAGTCTTCTGCTATGGAGAATTGTCTTTCTTCCAAACTGTAATATGTTTGATAGCACTCATTTTTGAACTTAATCCTATTCTTAATTGGCAGAGGATTGATGCAAAACTCTATTTGGCACTTAGTATTTGTGCCTAAATTGCAGGACAGTGTGCTGCAAAATGCACGTTATGGTTCTGGCTACCAGTCATCCAAACCAACTGGATGCTCTTCCTCATCTGCCTGAGGCTTTGTCGCCAGTGGCAGCTAGGCCAGAGTGATGTGCCCTGAGTCTGATTTCAACACAGTCAGGATGCAGCCAGGGCTGGTTAACTTTGTTCTGGAAAGCAGTCTTAGGTCCCCCAGTTTAAGTGTATGCATGGCACTTTCCACAACTAGCACTGTAGTTGCTTGGCCATCATGACAAATAAATTAAAAATTGATGTGGGAGAAAAATCATAACAATCCAAAATAAAATAGCAACTTGAGTGATGATCAGCACTGATATTATTACTAACCAAGAAGTCTCAAGCCAAATTTAGTGACTCAACTGCAACTTACAGTATGTGTTTTAAAGAATTTGCAGTTTCTTTTCTTCTGCTTCCCTATCTCAAATAGTAGTAGTAATCATCTGAGTTACTACTCCCTTTTGAACTCATGGTTACATGATCTCAGAGCACAGGAGCGACATGATACCTCATATATTTCTATATCATATTATTGTGCAGATCTAGTGGTACACGGGATGCGGCCTAGGTCATCTACTTGTTTCAACTTTAATATCATAATTCATAGTAAAATCATTGGTCAATGAGCTCACCTGTAATATTAGCGTTGGGGTTGTCATTAAGTCAGCATGAGATGAAACAGAGTAGCTGATCATATAGAAGAGCATTCATACGAAGTGATTTCACTGAATGGCACAAACGGATATCATAAGCGGAAAATATTTTAGATGCTGTGACAGAACAGTTTGAGAATAAAGAAAGAGAAGAGGGATACAATCTTCTAACTGTGTAAATTATCATTAAGCAATTAATGCTTTCTCCATCTGTGGTCCAAAACATAAGTTCTTCTTCTTCAGAGGTGATAATGCATGATGATTGTAGATTTATTTTTATCTCTAGGAACAAGGAAGGATGTGCAACTTCCTGGTTTCTTTTTTAAAAAAGTATAAATGTTTAATTATATAACAGAAAATTGACTGAAGGAGTAAGGTAAACTTTAAAATCAGAGTGGGAGCAGGTTTTTTTTTCCCTATAAGCATAATAATAATAATGTAGATTATATTTGTGAGATAAATTTATAACCCCCTCATACTGTTTGTTTTCTCAGTTTTTGCAGTTTTCTCAGCTTGGATGATGACAATGATTCAACCTTTATGTTTGCTTATAGTCAATCTCATGTTTAAGTTACTGGAATTTCCAACTAGAGATTTCATACTCTTCCAGAGTGCTCTATTTATGGAGGACAAAAATCAATGACCCTGTTGCTCTCAGATTTTTTCAAAATTTTTTTGTGTGTGTGTTTTTTCTTGATGCACAACTGGAGTTCTGGAACTCCCATAATTTCATAGTGTTTTTATGGTAACTTTCAAGGCATTCTGAAACTCAGTTTCACACTAACAGAATTTAACTGAATTTGTACTTACCAAAATCAGTATACATGGTTAACTTCATGAAACTGAGATTAGCTAAAGCTTGAGATAACAGTGTCTACCAGAGCATCAGATTTGTATCATGACCATGCAAACAGGAAAAACTTCAGGATTTCAGGTTCATAGTGTGAAAAGGATGTTTGTGTTAAGTTAGGTACTGTTGCAGAGAGCAGTTCTGCATCGACTGGACATGTGAGCACAGAAGTACATGGAGATTAATTTGAAAAGGCAATCCATTGCCTGATCAGCAAAAGATTAAAATATTTGGAGTAAAATTCAACTGGGGCACAGCAAAATGAGGAATGGAAATTACAGCAATATACTCACACTTTTTATAGTTTCCTAAATTTATTCATTTACTCATCTTGACGACTGTGCTTCTGAAAGCAAAATGTAGTTTGCTTTTATGCATACCTTGCTGTAAATAAATGCATGTTTTTCAGTAGTAATAATATGCATTTTACAGATATGATCCAATATCTGCTGAAATCAGAAGAGAAGTTTGTATTGCTCTCCAGCTTATTTGAAACAGGTCCAGATCAGGAAAACAAGCAATACGTTCAGTGTTTCTGAGTGAAGTAACATGCGTCAATTAACTGTGCCACACTTCATTCTTGGCGGCATCTTTGCAAAGTGATTGCCAGTTGCTTTTGATAGGTATGAATGAAATTAAGACCCTCAGGGTGGAAAAGCATGTATAATCCTTAGCTGCTTTATATGAAAAAACTTCTTTTTCATACGGGGCACAACAGCAAAGAAACAGGGTTTTACAAGTGACATTTCTGTGCTAGAGCTCCTGATAAGTACCTGTATATGGGTACCATCAGCATAGCCAGCAGAACAAGCCATTATTTGGATGAATCCCTTGTCAAAGTGATAATGTGTGCAGAAAGGAAAAGCAAGTTTGCTTTTTTGGGGTGAAGCTGGGGTGGACATACTCACAACGTAAGTGAGAGATGACAGCATAACCTTTAACGTGCAGAGGATTAAGGCATGAGGTGGCAAAGAATAAATGTGGCCTTCTAAATCTGTTTGGTAAGATAGATGTGCAATTAGAGGAAGCAGAAATTTAAGAGCCAATAAACCCTAAATAGAAGGCAGACCTGTCTGCCATGATAAGGTAGTCATTTAGGCCCACAACAAGTGTCACTACAGTAATTAGAATATACTGAGAAATCTGATTGGAATTTTTGCATGGTGAGAGCATTGTCAACTGCTTTTGATATTGGCTGACAGCAACAGTAATAGGCTGACAACACCTGTTCTGAATTCTTTACCAGCAAGAGGGGAAGATGCTTCTCAGTGGCTTTATCCTTTAGCATCTCCCCTTTCTTTTCCAGCCTCTTAAGTCCTTTGTAAACAAATAAACAGCAATGATCTTTTAAAGGGTTAGTTGTGCCAGACATTGCTCAAGCTGACTTAAGAAGAGGTGCCATATATAAATTGCATTCTTCATGTGTGAGCTTCCCCTCTGTATTACATTTGCCATCAAGTTTTGGATTCACTTTGCAAGTTTTCAAAGCAGTATTATTCTATTCTGATGTTTTTCATAAGCACTGGCAAAGGGTTTTGCTGTCCTGTCTCTCTCCTCTGGAGTTTCAGCTTGCTTGAAAGAAGAAAAGATTATTTGCAGTAGATCAATATCCCCTTAAGATTTAAACGCATCAGCTCTTATAAGTGAAGCAAGATATGGCCTGGCCAGTACTCTAATGTTAGATCTCGAAGGATAGCTCAGGGGCTGCAAAAATTGTAACAAGGAATCAATAACTAGAACAAATCTCTCACAGGCCTGATGCAGCCTCTCAGAGTACGTTTGTGTCTTTGTATAACTGGAGGTAGTTTTCTGCAAATGACATGCAAAATGGAGGAATTCAGGAAATTCATGTGGCAGTTTCAGTGCTGGGCAGGACTGTAAGTTTGATCCCAGAGGTGAGATTGTGCTGTCAGTAATGATCACCTTCCTGCCTAAACTGCCATTGGAGGAAATACTCTCCTTTACTCACCCCTCCTAGCTGGTACACATTGTTTCCTTTTACTGTTTAAGCACAAGCTGTGTGTCACCCTAGGTATGCCTGAATTATAGTTTGGATTAAAGTGTGTTTTGGGGTGAAATGAGCAGTTTCAAGTCCTACAAATGTATGCAGAGCATTTTAGTTTGGATTAAAGTGAGTAATTTTTACACAGTGTTTTGGGGTGAAATAACCGGTTTCAAGTCCTACAAATGTATGTGGAGTATTTTGCTCTCTCCCACACTGTTCTTGGATGTAAACAAGCTGAGCTTTCTTGTGTCCATTTGATAGCTTTATAAGAAAATGAGTCAGGATTATGCTCTGGACCACCACAGCCAGCTTTCTGTCTTTCAGGGCATGAGGGACTATGTAAATATATGCACATCTCTCTCTCTCTATGTATCTCTATCAGGGGCTATTTTTTTGTAACACCTAAAATTGAACTGTTCTCAGATGTTTTGCCAGGCTGGAGGTCCAGGGCAAGTTGAATGTCTCTGCAGCCGAATATGAGTGTGTGTATTTATAAGGCAAGCAGGAATCCTGTTGTATTTATTAATAATCTGAGATGCACAGAAAGTCTGCAAATGGCTTGATATTCATAAAACGTAAGAAAAGTTCAGATGCTGCATACTGGGATGTTACAATTCCGTTACAGTGAGGACCTTTTGCCTTTGTTTTGTGAATGACCTTCTCATTTATGAAGTCCCTCTTTGTTCTTCTCTCCAAGCTATTGTTCTTTTGTGTTAATTAAAACCCAGACGATTAAGTATACAAAAATGCACTCAAGCTTCTGTGCACATCCAGCTGAAAACAGGGCCAAATGACCAGAAACATGCTAGCAGAGATGCGAGCTTTGTCAGTGGAGTAGAATGACTGAATATGAAATTCGTTATTGGGAAGCAAAGTGACATTTAAATTATGCTGCTGCTTCTCCTACAGGCTTCTGACAAGGTATTTTCAGAAAGAAAATTAAATGAGTTACAAGGTACTTAAATGCAATGCTTGAAAATGGTATCTTAATGTGTTTGATTCTTAACTGAAATGTTAGCCCTGTGTATCTCTGTGATTTTACCATGAATGTGACATGTAAAACTGACACTATATCTCCTCAAATCTTCAGTGTACTAACGTGCATCCTTTAAATGCTGGCCTTGTGCCATTTCTGTTGAACCCACACAATAGAATTAGTCATGTGGAGAGGGGAACAGCTGGCAAGAAAAAAAAAAAGGGCATGAGCAGCCAACTTAGCAACAGGTAAAAGACAGCAGTGAATCACAGGCAAGTGCAAAATTATCAGGGGAAAAAAAGCCAGTAATAAAGGTGATTCAACTGTAACGTCAGGCTCTCTCAAGGAAGTCATCTGCAGATGGATAGAGAAGTGGAGAAGAAATGGCTTCAGACAGGTGAAGGCTAATTTTTGATGATGAAAAGAAAGCTTTATCCTTCTTGTCTGAGGCCCCAGTTTAAAAAGCGTATTTATCTATGGGGTTAACTTCATCAGCTCCACTAACTGCACTCCAGTGAGAGATGAGAAGATAATTAAAATTACCACCATGCTTAATCAACTTGCCAGCATAGGGATACTCTTGAATTGGGGCACAATTAAATTAAGCTTAACTTCTTCCAAATATATGCAAGAAGTAGACATCTGGCAAAGTCTAGCTGAAAATGCACAGAGCTGCATTATGACAATCTCCAAGGACAACGGAAATGGAAAGTGAAAGGGTATGAGAGAGCAAGACTTCTGCCAAGCCCTTTAATCTTTGGTTTGCAATGCACACTACCAATCACAAAAAATACTAGTGATTTCACTAAGTTATTGCTAAATCACTAGTGATTTCACTCGTTTACTGATATATACATACATATATATGAAAACATGCATGTACGCTAATGTACATCATTTTATGATGTTTCAGTAAGCATCTGTAACTGTTGCGTTTCACAACAATTTATAACTGCAATTAAAAGCTCTGAAAATGATATAACAGGAAGCAGACTAATTGAGCTAATCAGAGACAAGATCAAGGCCCTCCTGGCCTTGAAATCTATAGCTCCATGAAAGGGAGTCTTTGAATATTTGCTGAATCTAAGGATATTAATAATCAGTAGTTATAGTTCTGTCCATCTACAAGGGGCATCAAAGAATTAATTCTTGCAATATGCCCAGAAGGTACACAACAGAATCCCTACTAATTTTACTGAATCAGAAAGTTGAGAAGACCTGCTAAAGGCACATCCGGAACTAGTCACAGCCAGATTATATGTTGCAAATTCCTGATGGGCATCTGCTAAAAGCTCACTGAAGACAAAAAGGCTTCCATTCAGATTGGGTCTGATAAAAATAGTGTGACTGGCAGTTGTGCTCTCACACTTTGAAAAGTCAGAATGCTTTAAAAATAATTCAGAGTGGAAGTAAATAATTATCTTTTCTTATTTTTCTCTTCAGTAGGAACCTTGAAGAACCTTTTCAAACGTGAAACCTGCATTTCAGAAGTGCTTTAAAGAGTACAGTCACTCACCAAGAGCTGAAACCTAGGACCCATCAAGTGCTTTCTATTTTAAATGATATTTCTCTTTACCTTGCAAAGGCATCAGCCCATTCCTTTTACTTAACTATGTGAAGGAAAATAGATAATAATTCTCTTTTTCTTCGCCCCAAACTGTAGAAGTAGTAAGTTCATTAGCCATGTTTTTTGCTTTTCTGTGCTTCTTTATGTAAGTTGCTGTTTCATACGTGGGGGGAAGTTTGTAAAAGTACTGATGGAGGTTGAAGAAATGACTTGTTAATTTATTCCATAGTGAGATATCATTTGAATGTTTTGATATTGCACTAAGTCTCCTGAATTCCCAAGTCTTCCTATATGGTTTGTTCTGGCCTGGCCACAATGCCTGAGCAGCAGAGTATAACTGAAGAGCTCTACTTCCAGGAGATCATCCTCCTTTTTCAACAGGTCCTTCCTCTTGCTTGGATCTGATTGTTGATCTTGCCCTTTTTTTCCATTTTACATATTAAATACAAGATTTTACAAAATAGTTCAGTGTATCAGATGTTAGTTTTCAACCCAAATGTGTGATATCTTCAAATATGGCAGCAGTTGGTCCCTTCTCAAGTCATTCATTTAATACTCAGTTCCAAAGGCCAATTAAAAGGGAGATTTATACCTAAATTCTTGTCTGCACTCCTCAATGAAATGTGTCAGAATCCACTTGAATTAACTAGACTCCTATGCCATACTTAATCCAATAGTTTATCTTACAGTCTTTTTTTTAATTATTTTTAAACATCTCCATGATAGCCAAGCATCAGTTCAGCAGGTGATGAATCTTACTCTGCTCTTTATCGGTCTCCTTGGGTGGGCAGCTGTACAGGAGATTGACAGAGGCAGGACGGCTTCTGCCAGAGCCCGGTTCAGGTAATTGCTGCAGTTCCCGTACCTCATGCCTCACACACAACTTCTGAAGGCACCTACCCAGAGCCGAACGCCTGGAATGCAGACAGCTCCCACCAGCTGCGATGGAAAATTTGGAACCAATGAGGAATATAAAATGAAGCTCTTGACATATGTGCATGATGAAGTTTGTATATGGATGCAAAACAAGAAGCATTTGACATGCAGGGTCTCTACAGACCTGACACCATCCCTGGAGGTATTTAAAAGATGTGTAGATGTGGTGCTTATGGACATGGTTTAGTGGTGGACTTGGCAGTGCTTGGTGTTTGGACTTGATGATCTTAAAGGTCTTTTCCAACCTAAATGATTCTATGATTCTATGACACAACACACTTAGAAAGCGTGAGTTGATTTTAATTTAATCTTATGTTGGAAAAGAAAGAATATTATTGAACACCTTCAGTTGAGTCTGGCAATTAATCTAAATAGAAGAAAATACCAACATCCAAAAATTTTAGACCATAAAAAAGTCACTGTTTATCCTGGCAAGTGTATCAAGTATCACTGGCAAATAAAACACTGAAACACTCTCTGTGTTTCTGTTAAGAGACAGAGCAATTCAACTCCTGAAGCTCCTCCTCAGGCAGAATGTGCCACTAATGCCAGTTCTTACACCAGATCTCATCAGGTTTGATTTGAAGGAAGTTGTAGGCTTGAAGCCATAAAGTTCAGTATTAGAAAGGTAGCTCCAGTGGGGGCGGGGNGGGGGGGGGGGGGGGGGGGGGGGGGGGGGGGGCTGGAATCAAACTGTTGTCTGAAATTTTACTCTTTGAGTCATGAACACATTCTTCTGAAAAGTTAAACAAGTGAATAGCAAGTTCTCAAAACTGTCCATGCTGGACTACCTCCCCACAGAAAAAAAATGGATGCTTTCATTAATAGTAATCCCAGAAAACCATTCTGACATGCTCATTTTTATTTTCTTCCATTAGCAATCAAAGAACTGTGCTTGTGAGGGAAAGAACATTCTAATATCCCCATCATCTTTTCCCCTTTCCTTTCAAACTGAAAAGAGTACATCTCTTCATTTCTCTGTTGTGTTCAGGTACTCTTTTACAACAGTGGGTTGTGAAACCAGAACTCCCACTGACATAGGATCAGAGACAGGCTTAAGATTTTAGAGGTGGTTCTGAAGTGCCGAGAAATCCTTCAAAAGCTGTATGCTTTTAGCCGTGCTGAATTGCTGCTGTCTTCAGATCTAATCTTTCCAACAGTTGATTTTCCCTTTATCCTGTGTGACCAGACTACTCCCATAGGAGAAATTATGGTTCCGGCTTTCCTAAAATTCTGTAATTCTTACTCCCACAGTGGCACAAAAATGGGTCACACTTTGAATCCTGTTTACACTAGCTTCACAAACTTACTCATTGCTTTTATCATGCAGATGGTTGTATGTAAGAAAACATACTTGTTGGATGTAAATTTTAGCTGCCTGGGGTCTCTGCCTCTATGTAATATCTAGCCTAATGTCACCACAGGACAACATTTATGTTTTCATTTAAAAATAAAGTAAGCAGATGGGACTTCTCTCATCCATAGAGTAGTAAATGAAAAACAAAAGTAACAACTTTTTTAATGTTGTACTCTGCTGGGATGAGAGTTTGGCATTATGACATCTGGTCTAATTTGAGTATTCCAGTAGCTGCTGTACAGCATTTACTAAAACACTGAAATGAAACCTGCTAATATTATTTTTGCATAATCCCTGTGAACATGCGCACAGAAAGTCTGTGCTTACCCACTTCTCAGCAAAATAAAAAAGCCCAGTACAGACTTACTTACTTACTTTCACAGCATATGTCAAGTAATAATCACTATAGTTGAAACACTCTCATACAAAGCCCATTTGAGATTATCTGTCCATCAAGACAACGGGAAAGAGAAGAAGAAAAGAGATACCAGTCTCCCAATTTGTACTTTTGAAAATTTCTTCCGAAGTAAACAGCTTTTTTGCAGTAATATTTAGAACTCACATTTTCTGTGAATGTTCCAACAGTTAGGGCAAGTTATTGAGATTCCACTGAATATTCAAAATGTTTCTTCAATAGGTAGAGACCTTATGGTGCCAAGAAACCACCAATATTAACTTAATTTTTGTCCTTTAATTATAAAATAAAACTTGTCATCTTTAACCAGACACAAAGCATGACTAGTAAATGATTAAATGATTTTCGAGAATTCAACATAACATGCCACAGATACGCCATAAAATTGAAATGCCTCTTCTACCTAAATACAAAATCCAAGTAAACACACTAAATAGATAAATGAGCAGATATTGCAGTTCCCAGGAAGTAATGCCTTTTGCTCTACTATGGAATAAAAAAGTTCTCATTTGTCATTGACTCTAGTCTGGTCAAAAAATTACCTGCTGGAAACTGTTGCATTTGCTAGTTGGTCTCAGACCAAGTATTAGTAAGAAAATCAAGACAGGCTTCTCATTCAGAGGTAAAGCAATCTAGCAGGTACATTGCTGGATAAACTTTGACGAACTCAGCTCCATTCCCTGCTTGACTGCTGGCTGAACTGATGGCAAGTCACAGCTGTGCTATTTTCATAAAATGCCTAAGATTCTCCCTCCGTAACACAGGAATAAGGTTAGTGTCAGTAATATTTCTAAATGGGTTTTATCTGGTGCTTTGAAAAAAACCCCAAAGTAGTGTGATTTGTTTGGAGGTGGGGGTGGTTTTTCCAGCAAGCAACCAGTTCAACCAACAGTGAAAGAATGCATTTGTCTCTTATCCTTTAGGTTGCCGTTTGGAACTTAGAGTCACAAGTGCTGAGGTCAGTAGGAATGCAGGGACCTTCCAGACATGACGGATGACTTCCAGCTCCACCTCTGTACACCCCACTACCTTTTCATGAGCACTAAGGGTTCTTAGACAGGAGACATTCTCTTAGATTTTTCAGGAAAACACTTTTGGCAAATCCAGCCAAAATACAAGTTCTTTTTATATACTTACATACTTTTTTAGGGAAAATTAACACTGTGTCAACCTGAGAGGAAGTGCTTTTTTTCGGTAAGATTGTATTAGGGCTTCATAAGCATTTACCTTCTGCTTCAAGCTAAGGAGAATGAACAGTTCGTAATACTAAGTGATATCAGAAAACAGCAAGCCTTGTGTTTATTCAGAGGTTATGTAATTACTTTAGTTGATATTTTTGTTCTGTGACAATAATGATACAATATTTTACACAAATATAATAAATAATGAATATTGTGAATGCTGGTATTTTAAGGAATTGCATTGAGAGAAGAAAAAAAAATCTTATTTGGTCTTAAGTGTCACACAAATTTGCTGTGTGAGAGGAAATATGATGAATAAATATACTACATAGTCTTATGTGGGTAATCCCATATGCATAGTGACCCTGGAACTGGGGCTCTGTGCAGGGCAGGGCAACATCAAAATTTATGCATTTTTAGAATTTAGACCCTAATACGGAAAATGAACTTTCCTCCTGAATCAGCCAGCATGTTTGTACTTCCACTGGTGGTAGCTAGTACATAATGTTCAAAGGATTTTGAGCTGCCTTCTTTCCAGACACCTAGTATTGGTCAAAACCAAACTTTTTTCATGAAGAATTCTGAACAAAGCAATCTCAGATTTTTTTTCTCTTCCTTTTTGCTTTTCAGTCTAGCTTTTATGGTAGGAGTAAAGAACTGGAGTCCAAAAGCCAGCACGGACAGAGGGCCATTTAAAGTACCCACTTGGAAACCTGAAGGATCAGGTATGTCTGAAATAACACCTCCTTCTGTGGACTTAAGGTAGGGGGAAATGCTAACCTTCGTTCAGGGTTTCTTTTGAAAAAATAAGGAAAATTTCCTTCTTTTAGACAGATGGCTAAAAAGTAGATGTTTCCTCTTCTACCCTCAATTATCTCAGTAGCTAAACTACTCACTGAAAAGGTAGGGTACTTCAGTTCACAGCTTCTTTTACCCAGGGAATTGAAATTCAAATTTAAATCCTTATCTGTCTTTCTGGAGAGTGCTTCATCACCACTGTATGTTGCACCATGTGTATATCTGTAAGTATGCGAAAGAGCATTTTTCTCAGGTTTTTTAGGGAAGCAGTTTATTTTGCATGACATACTAATTAGGGAGCAGATGTACTCCTTTACAGTCTAATCTTATGGTTAGGACATTTTCCTGGGAGGGAGGAAAAACGTAGGTTCAGATTCCCTAAAACATGGGAAGTAATTTGAAACAGACCTCCTGCACTCTGCCGTGTTCTGAGAACTGGATATAAAGAGTTACCATCAATTATCACTCTTGCATTCTTCTAATACCATATTTTAAAGTTCTCATGAAATTTTAAAGTTCTCATGAAATTAAAAATGAGCATTTTGTGCTGGAACACTTGTTCTTTAGTAGTAATGGAGAAAATAGAATCTGGTCTTTGCGAGTAGCATTCCCTGTGGGCTCCAGAAATATATTTTATTGTCTTTAAGGCAAGAACTAATTCAGATGAAGGCTCTTTTATTTGCCACCTATGAATCTTGACCCTGACCTAGAAAGTCTATCCTCACTGTTGCATGAGGGGCAATTAAACTTCTGTGAAGCAAAACCTCCCTATCATAGCAAAGTATGTCAAGTGTGTCAAAGCTCAAACCTCCAACCTCATTTTATTCCCTTTAAATGTGCCAAGCTGTCTCACATTAATTTGAATAAACTGAGAACAACAGCATTTAATAGGTTTGAGAAACTTGAAAGTTCTTTCATCTGTTTTAGGCTGTTAGGGGTTTTTTTTTGTTGAGGGGAGAACAGGTTTCCAAAATAAGACATAGGTTTCCAAAATAAGACATAGGTTTCGAAAATGAGGCCTGGGGCTCAGGCATTTAACTGAACTACATTGGTCTAAGAAGTTACTGTGCACCAACTGAATCTTGTAGATGTTAGTAACGGCTCGTGTGTTCACTAATAGCCTTCCCTGCTTGTGAGCTAATACGACTTAGGGAAAAGCTCAGAGTAACAGGCTGTTGCATTTTACTTGAGGAGGGGGGCAGGCTAGAGTGCACACATGAACTGTTCTATTATGGCAGCTCAGCTGATGGGAAGTAATTTATTAAGCTTATATTTATATTTATATAAGCTTATATTACCAACACTGACCACAGTATTTCACAGACTCAGAGAAGGTGGGAAGTGTACCCAACCAGAGCACATATTGTTGAACAAACCATGGTCAGACAGCTCAGTGATTTCTTACATAAAGCAAAGATGCTTTTAAAATTCAAGATTCTCACTGTGCGTGAAGGAGCACAACATAAAACCTCTAATACTCTGTTTTGTGTCAGTAGTGTCTGACCACAGTAAAGGTTTGCTTGTCTCCAACAAATGCAGGTAATCATTGTTTTGCTGAGTTCTATGCTTAAATCTGCCTATACCCAAATGAAATGCATCCAGAAGCCCTTTTTATCTTACATCCTTGAAAATGAGAAAGTTTACAACAGCAAAGAGGATCCTTGATGCTGAAAGTAACATGTAACTCAGCTTACAGTTTTCCTCATAAAATCAATGCTTCTAGAATGCTGGATCCCAGGGTTCTGCAATTTTGCATTGATCTCACTCACCCCATTTCCCATGAGAGCCTTTCTGAAATACTGCTATTAAGTAACATGCTTGCTAGTATGAAGGGAATAGAGAAGGAGTAACCTTTGCTGCGTAAGTAAAATGCAGAATGACATAAAACATCCAATTCAGCCTCCTTTAGGGTGTTTAAGACACAGAACTCATTTTTCTGGATGAAAAGCAGGCAGTGACACTGCCAGCAGCAACTGTGTCAGCTCAGGTTCTCCCAGCAGGAGGGACATACAGGGTGGCTGGAGAGGGAAACACAACAGATGCCACAAATGCAAGTGCTCATTTAGAGCACACATTTAACTACATAAAATGAGATGTGGGGCATGTAAAAGTTAACAGTGACTCTTCAAAACATAACAAATGCAACTGATCAATAATGAAAAATATAGAACAATTAAGATCTGTTTAAACTGGGGGGTCCCAGCTTGCATCGAGACCATCTATATCTAGATGTGGATGAAAAATGAATGGCTTGCTTTGGTATCTTAACCACAAAAACATTCAAGAGAAAAATGAAAACACAGTTTAGAGAAATGTTTTGAGTAGAAAAACCTTTCCCCTCCTCCCAGAATACCTTAATAAATTACATAATAATTACATTATATGTCATAGTGTTCAATCAAAATGTTTTATATCCTATTTTATATTTATCTCCATTAAAACATTTTTCTATTGTGTCTATTTTTAAAGGAAAAATTATACTTAGCAGTTTTTAGGAACCTAAATATCAGCATGAGCTAGATATATTATTAAAGAAGAAAAAAAAAAAAGAAATTTTGAAGAGACATGCACAATACAAAACATTATTTCTAAGTAGACTATGTTAACATTTAAAACTGCTTAGCACTAAGATGATCATTACAGGATAGGACTTACATGATACTATATCCATTGATAAATTAGAAATTAATTTTAATGAAAGACAAAATATTAAAAAACCCAGTTATTAAATATTTGGAACATGACTGCCTTATAGTGGTTAAGATCAACTAAAATAAAATTTGTCACATTTTTTCAAAATAATCTAGATATATTTGGATGCTCCTCAAGCCATTAAAATAAGAGTGACAGCTATTGATAAATTTAGCATTTTCCCAGCACTTATGATTGGAATGGCTCTGTGAACAAAGCTGGTTTTGTTAACTTGGGACCAATTAATAAAGCAGTGCCTGCCATGATCTGTACATCATCAAAACACTGATTAGGAGGGCTATAGCGACTTTATTTCTCTGTATAAAGAAGTGATAATTTCCACTGCCTACTAGAGAAACAAAAAATTACCTACAAACCCTACCTACTATTTAAAGGAAGGGGAAAGATGTGAATTGCTAACTATAGTTAGGGGGAAGTTCTTTTATTCTTTTTTTTTTTCCTTTTTTTTTTTAAATGATTACATTCTGTCCAGCTATTTATAAAAGTGGCAGATACTTCATGGTTTTGTTATAGTCCATCATTACATATTATTCTATAATGTGTTCTATCATAATAGCTTTTAGTTGACGTCCAGCATAATCTCTAGGTTGTGACTCAATTGGAAATGTGGCATGTCTANAGTAGCACTTAAATGTCATTGTTTCCATGACCTGTTTCATTTCATGAGTGCACTGGGGTTAAAAATACTGTTCTGTCTGCTGCACAGTGTGTTTGTGATTGGGGCAGACTATATCTGTCAGAGAGAGAACTACAGACAAATACAGCCAGATTAGGTGTGCCAGGGCTGACTTCCACTGAGACATGCTTTGTACAGCTTCTTCTGCACTGAGCTCACCTGGTAAATCAGTTGTTTTCAGACCACCAGAGTCCCAGGATGAGCCTCAGCTGTGGTAACGTTTAGGATCCATGCACAGCTATTCTGGGTCCTGCATGGGAAAGTCTGCTAATTGGGTAAACCCACTCTAGTGTACAGGCACCAACTGGCAGACACAACTTTCACAATGAGAGATCCATAATTTTCAAATGTAACTAACAATTTGTGACAATAAAGCAGCAACAGGAGCCAAGATGCTGGCACTTTTTCTTGTCACCTCTTTCAAGCACAGTAACTAGAATTTGCATTTGTTTCTTTTCCAAAGGCAGTTACTTATTTTATAAAGTAGGCATTTAATGCATGCAGTTTCTTTGGCATCGTTTTATTTTTAAGCCAAAGTCTCTGAAGAGTTTAGTGTTATCTCTCTTAAGGAAAGAACCCAAGTAGTATTTAATTAATACTGTATAAAACCAGCGAAATGTCATCATCCACACACACAGTAGAGATCAGAACTGTCTCAAAAACGGTAAATAATATAATCATGTTAAAGGAAAGTGAAGATGACGGAAGTATACAAAATTATGGGTGACAGAGACACAGTAAAACAAAAATTCT
>WAAD01004110.1:1741-14253 GCA_013389945.1 Fregata magnificens | reverse complement strand
GGGGGCAAGGTTTGGGGGCGACTGTGCGCCCGAGGGCGGGGTGCGGGGGGACATGGGGACCCCGGTCTGCTGGCACCCAGTGTGTCCTGGCACGCTGTCACCTCCTCCCTTGGGTGCCGCGGCGCTGGGGGGGGTGGCCCCTCCCGCCCCAACACGCGCACGCACGTGTTTGTGCAGAGAGGCGCACACGCGTGTGCGCACGCACACGTACACCACACACGTACACCACACACAGAGGCACGTGCATGTGCCGGCATGCTCCCACCCACGCAAACACATGTGCAAGTACATATGCATGCACACATGCGTGCACGCTCCCGTGCACGCGCACCCCCCCGCGCACACGCACACCCATGCGTGCACACCCGCAAGCACACGTGTGCGCACATGGAGGCGTGCACACGCTTGCGAGCATGCACATACATACGGATGCACGTGCACGTAGGCACGCCCGTGCACATATGCACACAAACACGCGTGCATAGACACAGGCACACACAAATGCACGCACGCACACTCACGATCCCATGCACACACACACCGACACGCTCAGGCACACCCGGGCACAGGCAGGCGCCCTGCACACACCTGTGTGCCCTCTTGTGCGTGTACATACTCGTGCACATTTGCAGAGAGGCACATGCATGCGCACACCCATGCACACACATCCATGGAGGCACTTACACACACACGTGCACAGCCCTTCCCAAGGTTGCTTGTTAAAAAGTACCCGGGTAGGTAAATAGGGGGCAAGGCTGGGGGCCGCTGGCCGGGGGGCCGGGGCTGGGGCGGCCGCACTGGGGGGGCTCAGCCCAGCTGCTAATGACCCACGGCCGGTGCCAGCTCTCTAATCCGTGCAGAGGTTCAGGACAAACTGTACCAGCGATTATATAAACCGACTCGCCTCTATTTATTTAATTCCCTTTTATTTATTTACTGCTCAGCCAATTGAGGGCAGGGGAGTGGTGCATCCCCCGGCCCTCTCCCAGCCTGCCACAGTCCCGGCTGCCCGCCAGCCAGCATGAAGGGCTGCTGTGGGCCCCGGCACTCCACGTGTGCCCCTGCCACAGGCCTGTGTGTGCACCCGTGTTCCTCAGTGTGTGCATGGTGGCATGCGTTGGGGGGACATGGCAATACGCATGTGTGCACACGTGCAAACGTGCGTGCATGCACATTGATGTGTGTGCACATGTGTGAGTTCACATGCACAGGCATGTGCACGTGCCCACATGGACACACGTGCACTTACATCCACGTGTGCAAGCGCATCCGTGCACAAACACACCCACGTTTGCACGCCAGCACCACGCAGGGGGCGGTCGGTTCTTCCACCTCCTGTCCCCTGACACAGGAGGTGATATGAGGACACGAGGCCCCGGCCATGTCCCCAAGGGGACAACAGCCCACCAGGGCCCAGGCTGGGAATGGTGGGGAGGCAGTTCCTGTGAGGAAGGCACAGGACGTGCTCGGGGTCCCACATGTCCCCCTGGCACAGCGGTGGCATGCTGAGCTGGCGGGCTCCCACCCTGACGCCCTTCTCCCTTGGGGCTGACATGGGGGGGGCTCGGGGAGCAGCTGAAGGGGCGCAGGGTGGGGGATGCTGGACCCCGCACCCCCCTCCTGCCAGCTGCCCCCTCCCCACGGCATCGCCCGCCCTCCCCCCGCCGTTACATAAAGGCACGATTACAGGAAATCAAGGGGCAAAATGTCTCACTCGAATTAATAACTGACTTCCTGCGGTTGCAGATTCACCTTCTGCGCTTGTTTGTACCCCCGCCCCCCTGCCCGCTTCGGTTAATGCTCCCCAGTGCCGTTTGCCATTAACCGGCTCCACGACCATGGGGAGGGTGACAGTGGGGCCCAGTTACCCCAGTATAGCCCAGACAGGGATGTGGTGGGAGCCCTGTCCCCATCCATCCTGGTCCCGCTCGGGCAGGAGTCGGGCACCTAGGGTCCTGTCCGCTCTGCTACCGCCTGCCCCGTGCCCTTGGCCATGGCACCCCAACCAGCTCCTGTGCAGGGGACAGGGCTGGGGACACGGGAAGGGCTCCAAGCCAAGAGCGGTGGGGCATGGCCAAGGCTCCCTCCTACCCTCACACTGCGGACATGGTCCCTCCACACACTCCCCACCTCCCTGCACCCTGCCCGGACAGGGCCAGCCCATCCTGGCCAGCCCGGCACGGCTCGGTGACCTCCCCATCGCCAGTATCGCCCATCCCCGGATCTGCATCCCCCCCTCAGCAGCTTCCCAGCGCTCCCGTTTTGTAAGTGGGAGCAGGGCCGGCTCGCCGGGAGCTGGGGCCGGGCGCCGGGGAGCCGGGGCCAAGCCATTGTGCTGTGCCGACGACTCGCGCGGGAGAGCTGGTGCTCCCGGATGAACCCGGCTGGCGCAGCCATTTCCTGGTGCGTTTCTTCTATATTCCGAAAAAAAACAAACAAAATTCTTCTTAAACCAGTTAAGGTTGCTAAGAGACAACAATGTGCTTTACATGGTGCCTTACTGACAAAGCCCAGCTCTTAATAAGCTCAGAAACGAACGGCGAGTGGCTTGGAAAGCCTACACTGCAGGGCTGGGAGCCGAGCGTGGCGGCCTCCTTCCTCCCTGCAAAATACCCTTAACTCTGCCCCTGGCAGCCCCAGGGAATGGCCCTTCTCCCCCACGGCTGGGGTGGTGCCGGGGCTGGTACCCTGCTATCACCCCCTATCAGCTCCCCCGGGAGCCCCAGGCACCCATGGGGTCCAGCCATGCACCGCCAGCACCAGGCGGTTTTGGAGCCGCCTGCTTGGCACAGGTACAGCGCCGAAAGCCACCTCCGCGCCCGTCTGCCAAACACCCACCGGCCCCGCTGGCTCCGCGCTACCCATCCCCGGCACGGTGGGGTTTTGGGTGCCGTGAGCCCAGCTACGGGTGATAAATCAGTCATCGGTGTAAGAGCAAACCGTTTCTGTGCGGGGCCAGACTTGGTGTCTGCGCTATCGTCGGCAAAGCTGCGGCAAGGAGAAGGGTCAGGCTGCCCTCTTTGGCGCAGGGTGCGAGGTGGGTGCTGAGCGCGCTGGGGCTTGGGCGAGGGCCCTGCTGGTGGCGTGTGCAGGCAGGAGCGGGCAGGGAGCGGGTGCCAGGCAGGGCTGGCAGCCAGCTGGCATGGTAGGGCGGCTGCGGGGCGTTTGTGAGCGGCGGGCAACACCCTGTAGCAGGCGGAGGGGGACGGGGGGACGGGCCGAGGCCATCCCCTCTGCCGCTCGCCTGCCGTGCCTGATGTGCCACCCCCAGCCTGCCACCGTGGTGGGTGTCCCCAGGGGGACGGCACCTTCCCGATCAGCAGTCTGGCCATCGGGGACCCCAGTGGGGACAGCAGGGGGGACAGGGGATGGCCAAGATGGGGGGACAAGGCGTGGGCAGGAGGTGATGAAGGCGGTGAGGCCAGGATGCTGGTCGGGAGGAGCTGTTTGGGGGAGCACAGCACAAAGTTTGGGGCACCTTGAGCTGAGGCCGGGCACTCTCAGTGCTCCAGTGTCTGGCTCCGCCACCCCTCCTTTGCCGCAGCTCCCAGAGGAGCTCAGCACCCTCATTTCTCCCTCCACCAGTGATATGGGTGCTCCAGCCCCCATAGCGGGGTGAACCAGGCCCCAAGCATCCCTATGTCCCCCAGCTCGAGGTGCTGGATCGGTGCCCAAAACAGTGCCAAACCCAGCCTCGGCCCTGCCACGGCTCCAGCCCCTGGGAAAAGGGGATGCTGCAGGCTCCTGGCTGCTCCCAAAACAGTCCAGGAGGAAAAACNGGGGGGGGGGGGGTGGGTAGCACCCCACTTGCACAGGCCCCGGGCACTGGGGCGCCCGTCAGCGCGTGGAGCCTGGGAACGGTGATGGCTGAGTTGACTTTGGCTGGGGTGCGCGGCTCCCGCTCCCGCCTCGCCCTGCCGACGGCGGCTTCTCCCAGCACCAGCCCCCGCGGCCTGGAGGGGGGCCAGCACCCCCACTCCTCCCCGGCAGCACTGCCCCTCGGCATCCCTGGGCGCGGGGGGGTGACAGACACAGGTGGTGGGAGGGGGGATGCCACCCCACAGCATCTCGCGCTCACCCAGCACCCCCTCCCCGGGAAGGCTCGGGCACCACTTCTCCCAACGCCAGGGGCAGGTGGGGGCCGGGGCCGGATCCACGCCTGCCTTGGCCACGTCCCCAGCTTTTCAGCTTAGCGCTCAAATCAGCTTGCGAGGTGCCGGCTGCTTAGCACCCAAATCCCCAGCCAGGGCTAAAAATAACCCCCCGGGCTCGGCGGGTGGCAGCTGGCACCGCTCAGCACCGCCTTGGCACCGCCGCGGAGGGGCCCTGGAAATGCCACTGCCGGGTGGGGGGGACGGGGACAAGGACCGGGAGGCAGGAGCTGGCCCCATCGCTTAGCCGGGTGCCCTCACCTGCCACGGGGCACCTCGAGGTTCTTGTCCCCGGGGAGAAGGGAGGTGGTGGAGGGGGGGAGGTGGCCCAGCAGTGCCACCGGTCCCTCCCACTGGCACGACTGGGAGCGCTGCCAGGCGCTGGCCGGCCTCGCAAGCGGGGCCGGGGATTTTCACCCGCTGGCAGGATCTCTGCGGTAAACCCAGAAGGGTGTTTCATGGGGGAGGGTTTAATGTTCTCGTCCTCCCCCTGTGACACCGGCGCTGCTCTCACACCACCCCTGCCCACCCTTGTCCCTGGCACAGCCCCAGTGCCCAGCCCCACGGACCACGCGCCCAGCTGGCCGCCCCTGCCCGTCAGTTCGTGCAGCCTCAGCCCCCAGGGGAGGTGTTTGGGGGGTGCTGGCGCTGGGACCCCTTGACTGTGGGGAGGGGCGGGGGGTCACCACCACCACATCGGAGGTGGAAAGCTGAACTCAGGAAGCCTCAGCCCGTGTCCGTGCAGCCACCGGGGCCATCGGCAAGACTTGTCACGCGCCCTCGCGCTGGCGGCGGAGCAGTGCCTTCACACCTGCGGGGACGGGGACGACGTGCCCCCAAGTCCCGCTCCGGCAGCGCCTGTGCCTGGCAGCTCCCGGCTGCCCGCGCCGCGCCTGCCTGCAGCACGCTCAGAACATCGCCGGAGCCGTCACCGGTTTAAAAATAGCGTCTCAGCAGAGTGCAACCGCGTTCCCTAAAAGCCATGTGGTTCGAGTTAGAGGATTAATTGGAAATGCTTATTTTGATTTGCAAAGTGATTGGATTTTTCCAGGGCATTTTGAAAGGAAAAAAGTCTGAATTTAATTATCACTATTCCAAAAAGCACCATGGGACTGAGTGTTTGAGGCTGTCTCATGTTTGCTTCACACCCCTCTCCAAAATGGAGGCAGGCCGCAGGGGACGCGGCGGGGATGTGGTGGGGATGCCTCGCTGCGCCCCACACCCGCTGTCAGGCCGGTCCCTGGCTCCCGGTGGAGGGTGAGGGGCCGGGGCCGTGCGTCACGTTGGCCGCTGCCGGTCCCGAGGGAGCAAGCACCACCGGCACTCGCCGGCCAGTCCGCAACGTGTGGCACCGTGCGCCCCGGCGTGGCTCAGGCAGGACGAGAGCTCAGGGGGAACCATGTCAGCACAGGCCGGGCCCAGTTTTGGAAGGGTTTTCTTTCACCAAGTTGCTTTGTTTTTACCAAAACGGGTTTTCAGCAGTAATTGCCTTTTTTTTTTTTTCTCAGGGAAAACATCATTTTCAATTACATTTCTCTGGGTTTCCATTGAAAAATGAAAAGCAAATGCTCTTGCGCGCTGGCAAAACGTGGAAAAATGTCTAGGAATATTTTTGTCCAAATGAAAACAGTTTCAGTTCTTTTTCAAGATCTCTTTTTTCCTGAAAAGAAACCACAGTTGCCTTCCCAGTTATTCTAGTTGGACTGGTTTCGAGACAGACTTCCCAGTTCAGAGGCTGGAGCTGGGTCTATGGTGCTACAGGGCAGGTGGTGCAGGGCTCCCCAGCAGCCCCGAGCCCGTGCAGCCGCGGCACGTTCCACCGCCGGTAGAAAGATGGAGCAGGAGCAGGGTGAGACCTGCCTGCAGCCGGCACAGCCCCGCACCGGGGTGTTGGCAGGTCTGGGGTGCACCGGGCTGCAGAGACCCAGCCCCGTGGCCAGGGATGCTCCATGTGCGAGGCTGGGGCTGGCAGGGTCCTCCCCAGGGCTTTGGGGATGTGACCCGAACCCCACATTTATGGGATAATTTGGGACCCAGGCATTGCACCGCACTCCCTGGAGCCCTGCTCCCATCTCAGGGTCGGACACGGGTGCAGCGCGGGGGTCCCTGGGGACTCCTCCATCAGCTTCCTTTCGTGCCGACAGGGTGGGGAATCGCCGCCCCGGCCTCGCTTTTTGCAATCAGTTCCATTTCCCTCTGCATTTGTGCCCTTCACATAGAAGTGGCAGCTGGGGGCTGAGGGGAGGTAACAGACGGATCCGGTGTATCCGGGGCTCTTCTGCAACCACAGTGGGGGATGAGCCCGCGTGGAGGGCTGGGATGCGGGATGCCGCTTCACACAGTGCCTGGCCGCAGCAAAGCACCCGCAGGGGTCTGCTCCCGGCCAAAGAAACCCTGAATTCAGGGTGCCTCCATCCCTCCAAAACACCCTTTATTTGGAGGTTCTTTCTGCTTCCAAGCCCCCCAGGCAGGTCTGGGCTTCAGAGCCGGGTTGGGATGGAGGGGACACGCGGATGCAGGATGGCCCTGCGGCGAGGAGGCTGTGGCTGCGGGAGCCGTTGGCTCTGCACGTACCAAAGTCCTGCCAGGCTGGAGGAAGGGGAAGACAAAAAATCGACGTTAAACATTATCACTGGGCTGAGATTTGGCTCGGCTTCCTGGCCTATGACACTGCCTTCCCCCTCCTTCCTGCTCTGGGCGTACAGCCAGGATGCCCGGGCAGGTGGGGAGCACCAGCGCGGGCCTTTCGGTGAGGGGCTGCGGGTCTCGTCTTGGTTCCATGCCGCAGTTTCCCTGCCTGCACGCCGGGGCTGGGCACCTTCCCCACTGCCTCGCTGATGCTCGACCTCAGTGATGCTCCTGTAATGGTGCTAGCCCATGCAGCTCCCCGTGTCCCATGGGCAAAGCGCCGAGCTGGGAGTGGGGTGCAAGACCCCATGTCTCTGCCGCGGCAACAGCCCTCACCCCGAAAGGCACAAAAATGTTGGTTTAAAAAGATCCGGGATCCAGCAGGAAAATCCTCCCCCACGGGTTTGATCTGCTCCTGCTGCCGTTGATGGCTAAAAGCCAGCACGGAGCCATGCCTCAGTTTCCCCACTCGTAACACAGTGGGAGGTGGCAATTCTCCTGCGGCTCCATGAGAATGGGACAGCAGGGACAGATTCTGCCTTCGGCCCCAGCAGACAACCTGGGGTGGGGACCGCAGGGCCCCTTCTTAACCCCAAAACAGCTGGAGGTTTCGGCTCAACCCCAAAGCAGCGCTTGGGGAGCAGCAGCCGGGAGGCTTCGGCCCCGCTCTCGCAGGAGGGAGCCGGGAGCTGCCGGGGAGGGAGAATAAACGGCCCCAGCGCTGACAGCCGGCAGGAGGATGTTTGCTGGCATGGTCACGTGGCTCCCGCCACATATTTACACACCGGAGCAAGCCAGCCCCGGTGACAAACACGGTGCCACTTGGGTAAACACAGCCCCTCTGAGGAGATGCATCCGCGGCCACAGTAGGAAGAGACCCAAGAAACAAAGAAAAGGAAAAAAAAGGGAAAAAAAGCAAAAAAGAGGGAAGAAAAGGGGGGAAAAGGCCACAAAAAGGAGAAAAAAAAAAAGGCGGAAAAAAGCCAAGCAATTGCCTTAAAAAAATATTTTTTCCCCTCGCTTGCCACAAAGCGGGCCGAGAGAAACGCCGGGAGCTGAACGCCCTATTTTCCGTGCTTCCTATAAAAAAAAAATAGCAACAACCAGCAGCCCAAAGCGGGGATACAAAGTCCACTTGTCACCCGCCGGTTGCACCCTCCCACCCTGCGGCAGCAGCTGGGTGCTTGCGCGGGGCTGCCGGCGCACAATAGCGGCTGTTGTTGCTGGAGCTGGGAGCTGGCTGGGTTTCAGGGCCGGGCAGAGCATGTGCTGGCGGCCGAGGGCTGGCGTCGCTGGTGTTAACTCTCCAGGCCCTGCTCCAAGCCCTCCGTGTGCGAAACAGGGAGGGAACCGGCCGCCGAATCCCCCCTCCCTGGCATGGTGTGGATTGGGGAAACTGAGGCATGGGTGCCTTCGCCTGGGCAAGGTGTTAAAGGGTACGGGCTCATCCCTCCGCAGCCTGGAACACGCCGCCCCCAGCCGCTCTTCCTGCAATAATTTTGGGTTTACGAGCCAAGTCTAGACCAGGACCATGAAACGTCGTCTCCCCCCGCACCCCCTTCCCAGGCCTATACAAGGCTCCCACCCGCCTGCCCCCTCCGCCCCGCAGAGAGGTGCCTGGCCCCTGGCACCGCTCGCCGAGGCCGCGTGGCCAAATGGCACCCACCACCCGCTGGGGTGCTGCCGAAACACAGCGCGATGGCGCTTCCTCCGGGGCGATGCCAGCGCCTCAGGGGACTGTCACAGCAGCCCGCCCAGGCAGGCAGCATCCACGTGTCCCCTGGGTGCCACCGCATCCCCCGGAGAGCCGCTGGCAGGTAGCACATCATCCCTTGGCGCCTGCTCCATGTGCCTGGGCGGGTTGTCGCCTGGGATGCCGGCCGGCCTGCAGGCCAGGACGCCGCAGTGCTGGTGCTACGCCGGCACTGGATATCCCCTGCCACCACCCCAGCCCCCCGCTCACCACCCCAGGATGCTGCAGAGGAGATGACCCCGGCAAAACACCGCAGCCGGACAGGCTGGTGCTCTCCCCTCTGCCGGCGCAGCTTGATGCCCTGTGCCGACCGCTTCGGGCAACGTGCCCCCCGCCGAGCCCCGGGGCTGGCGAGCCCAGCCGCAGGTGGGTGCTGCCGCCTCTGCGCCCAGCGAGCACAGCCCCAGCGCCAGCGGCTCACACAACTGCCGCAACCACAAAAGCCATTTTTTCCTCCCCGCTCGGCCGAGCTGCCCGGTCCCGCTAATAAAAAAAATAATAAGGACATGGAAAATTCTATAATATCCCTTTCCAGCTTCTTGGATTTGGCTTTCGCTAATTCGAAGCAGACCCCGGAGGGGGGCGGGGGGAGTCAAATCAAACCAGAATCACGGCACGGAAAGCCAGTTTTCACAAAAAAACCCAAGCCAGCAACCCCAACATTTGAATGCAGCAGGGAAGAAAAAAAAAGTTTAATGTGTGCTTAAAAACAAACGAGCAGTGGTATCATTTTTAATTAGGAGCCTATTTTCAAAGCCCTTATTACTTACAGTACGCTCAGCATCCGAGTAATTTTCCTCTCTCGTAAAATCGTGGCAGGGGAAGGGGGAAAGCGAGCCCTTTGTGCGGCCGGAGAGCTTTGCGAGGTGAATATTCATGCCAATTTGTCTGCAGTAATTGGTTTAGCTATAGACGTAGGCTGGCAATTGATTATGTGAGTTGCTAAACTTTTCCCGGAGAAGGGACCCTTCGCCCGATATTACTTTTGCACATGCCTCCGGTTCGCGTTGCTTCGGGACGCATCTCTGTGCACCGGCACAACTGGAAGCTTGTTCTGGAAAACTAATATAATTCTTTGCCGTTCCCTTCAAACTTTCTTCTTGCAAATTCCAGCCCAGTTTTCTCCTCTGGCAAACAAAACCCTCGGAGAAACCATTTCCTACTGCGGCAAACGCCTCATCCAAAGGGCCGCCGGAGGGGCCGAGGCCGGCGCTGGGTTCCCGCTGCGGCGCGGCGGGCGTGAGGGCTGTGCTGGGAGCGTGAACCCCCACGCCTGGCCCCGGTGTCAGACTGGAGCAACTGGGTGATGGCGGTTTTCCATCACTGCTGCCGGGGCGTTTGGCCCCCGGTATTGCTCTGGAGCCCCGGTCCCCAATATTATGTGCACCGAGAGAATGGGGGCTCGGGGCCGGGCACGGCCTCCCCGCTGCAGTGGGCGGTGAGGCGAAGGCGCTGGAGCCAGCGGCGGGAGCAGGTAGCTCGTTACCTCCCTGCGCTTGTTTGCTTTGGCAACTGATTAAAATTCCCCCATGATTCCTCCCCCTCCCGCTCGGGCTCCAAAATGCCACCACCGGCCGCTTTTGTCCTCCCCAGGCTCTGGCAGCTCCCAGGGACCGAACCCCCAGGGGACAGGGGTGCCAGCTGGGTACCGGGGCGCAGAGCCTCAAGGTGCTTACCGCACCCACTGCCAGCCACTTTCACTTTCTGCTCCCCAAAGCCTGCGAGCGGCTTCCCCGCTACTCCGCCCTCCTCCCCAGCAAAGCCATACTCAGGGTGATTTCGTCCTCCCCCCACCTTTGGGTGCTGCACCCGTTGGCCCATGGGTGTTTCGGGGACCCCCCCTGTATCGGGGCGCTGCCGGGTGCAGCATGGCGGCGGCACCTGCCTGCAGCGTGCGGGTGCAGAGCCACACCGCTGCACCGAGGAAGCCATCGGGGTTGTGGCACCAAGATGGTCCGGCTCCCAAAGCCGAGATTTCCTCTGCTGCCGGGGCCAACGGGTGTCTGCGGCGGCTTGGCGGCTCTGCTGAGCGGCGCGGGGACGATGGCAGGAGCCCCCGTCTGCCAGGTCCATCTGCAGGGAGGGGAAAAAATCAAATCTGGATGCACTCGCACCGAACAAAGAGACGGGGCCGTATTTCTCCCCATTCCTCCCGCTCCAGAAATTTCCCCGAATTCCCCAATACTGACATGACAAACCAGCCCTCGGAGAGCGGCCGCACTTGATTTCTTTCTTTTTGAAAAAAAAAAAAAAAAAAAAAAAAAAAAAAGTGAGGAAACATTTCCTGGTTGCATTTGGGGTTTGGTTGTTGGTTGGGTTTTTTTAACGAGTGAAATTTCGGCATTTGCAAGAGTTCCCAGCGCCTCCATCCACACGTGTCTGCAAAAACCCCGACGGGGCTTTGCCCTGCCCAAGCCCCCGGGTCGGGGAGGGCAGCGGCACCACGGCCCCGCGGGTGGATTTGAAGCCGTTTGGCAGCAGCAAGGCCAGCGCGCACAGGGAAAAGGCAAAACCCCTCCCTTTTGATGTAAAGAAACAAGTTTTAGTGTCAGTTCGGGGGAGATTGGCCCCGGTGAGGTCGGGCTTCCCAGTGCAGAGCAGTGCGGGAGCCGGGGAAAGGGTTGCAAAGGGGGTTTCTCACCAGCCGCGGCTCTTCGAGGGCTGATTTCCAACAAATCCGGGGGAAGAGGTGATGTTTGAGCTGATGGAAAAAATACAGAGGGGGAAAAAAATTGGGGATTTATATTTATTTTTTTTTTACATCTAACCTGCAGCCAAAAAAACCAAAAAAAGAGCCACAGCAAAAATCCTAAAAAACCTTGAAATTCCTGCAGAATAATGCCCTGGAATCTGCTAGCAATTTTTAAACTGAACCCCCCCCCCCCTTGTCAGCAACAATTTCACCAGTTAAAAACCTGCTTTATAAAGAAAGAGAAAAGAAAAAAAAAAAAAAATCGGTTTTCATTGCACGTTTTGGCTTTGAATTGAGCCGGGCCAGACCTCTGCCTGTTTGGGACCCAGGCCAAGAGCCATATGCAGGAATAAAGTAAATAAATTCTGGTCAAAACCAGAATATTCTCCTTAAAAGTTACTTTAAAAGCAAAGAAAGGCAGCAACAAAACTGTCCCAACGTGGGTTATTTCCCTTTCTCTCCCTCTTTCCAGCGAGGGACGTGGCTCGGCGATGCCGGCAGTCCCAAGCGCTGCACCCAGCAGAATGGGACCTTTGAAAAAACCCTGCAAAAATGCTAGAAATGAGCCCAAGAAAAAGGCTAATGAGGCTGGGGGATATTTTCCCGTGGCGCTGGGGGGGTTACCCAGCCCTGCGCTGCTCCGCGGGTATCTGCACCCCCTCGGCTGAGCCCAAAAGTTGGCATCGAGGCGTCTTAGCAGCACAAATCAACCATGAAATGCTCTTTAGAAATAAAATCCAGCTTTGAGGAGGGGGCAAGCGCGGCTGTCTCGGCCACCGGGGCCATGCCGGGGGCTCGGGTGGTGGCCGGCCGGCGCTGTTTGGGTTGGTACCGGGCAGGGGCTCTTGCCCATGGGCACCTGGCCGGGTGGGGGGCACGGGGTGGTGGGGAACAGCCTGAGCCCGCCGGCGTGGGATTTCACCGGCTTCTTGCAGCAGCAAATTTCACTGGTGACGGGGTAAATTTCCACTTGTTCCCAGCGCTGATTTTATAGACGGGTGGTCGGGAGCCTGCAAACAGGCTGGGATATAAACCCGAAGAATGAAACAAAGGGCCTGATCCAGCCTCTCCGTCTCCGCTCCAAAATAGAAGTAACTCAGCTTCAACCCCCAGGGTTCAACCCTTGCAAAAACCCATTAGGAGAAACAGAACCGGACCCCAAATCCCCCCGCCCTTTTTTTTTATTTAAGGCAGCAGGGATGACCTGCACGGGAAAATTAAATTGGGTTTGGATTCCACCCCCCCACTCCTCGGAGTGCTGTTTACAGGCAGCCTGGAAACAAAAAAA
>WAAD01004104.1:3729-18773 GCA_013389945.1 Fregata magnificens | reverse complement strand
TCTGAAACCTTGTTTCATTTGAAAACTTGTTTCATCAGCAATGCCAAAAAGAATGTTCATGTAGAAAAAGCTCTTTATTACAGTGTCGTGATAGATTTTGCTAAGTGCATGGCATGTACAGCTTTCTCTGTTTTTTGTGACGCTCTGGATTGTGTTTCCTCTTCTGAAACTAGGTTAAAAATGGTAATAAAGTGTACTTCCTTCTGACTATTGAGATTCCTATTGGTGCTTGGGGAATTGGCAGTAATTCTCATAATCAATATTGTTTTAATTTACATTGTTGTCTAGTTGTGATGGTGCATATACTAAGCTTTTAAAAAACACATATCTGTTTAGCAGCGTCTATTAAACTTATGCGCATGAATTTGACAAGCAGTGGTGACCAGATTTGAACATAAGCTAGAGTGTGAAGAACTTGCACAGATCTTATTATATGAAGATTATGCCATGACTGTTTTTCAGCACTGTCTCCCCCACCAAGTGTTTGCTGGTGCTCGAGAAATTAAGCTTTCTGCATCAGTCTGAAAACTTTCTAGATCTTTTGAAGCATTGAAACCTTCTAAACTGGTCTATCTTTTACAGAGTCAAAAGTAGACAAGACTTTAAGCTTCTGTTATCTTAACACTTGAATATGGAAATGCAGACCAAAACATTTTCACTTTAAACAAAGTACAAACTTAATTCTTTTTCACTAGGAGGGATTTAGGATGAATGATATGTGTTTAAAGAGACAGCTACACTTCTTTCCTGCTTCCCTCAAGCATCACCAAAATGGTTAACAAAGATCGGTAAAGAACTCCTGTAGAGCTTTGAAAACCCAGGTGGAAGTAGCTGCTCTGTTACTGTCCTAACAACTGTTTATTTTAGGATGCTTTGATCTTTGATAAAAATTGAAGTTTAAGTTTTCTGAAGTAATATGTGCTGAGGTAGGTTTTGTTTTGAAGGTTTAACTTTGGAAAGACAAACTTTTAACTGGCTTAAGTTGTGATAGCCATAAATGGTGTAATGGTTCATTTACTAGGTTATGTCTTGGTGTTACAGAGTCAAATTCCAGGCAGATCCACTTAAGTCAGAAGCTTGAGCCAAATTCATCTGAGGTAATCTTAAAGAAAAGACCAAATTTTTTTTTAATGTTATTGCTTCTCTGATACATGATTAGCAGAGCAATAGCTGCCTTTAGAGCTGTGATTGCTGCTGCTGCTTTACAGCTTTTAGTGAAATACTTCGAAGGTTGAAGGCTTGTATTGCTGTCAGCTTTCCTCAGCCCCTGTAACCTATACTTACAGTCTTTCTCTGCAGTCTGAGTTCTCAAATCTGGGCTATCGAGAGCAATTACGAATCTGGATTTGTAATTGCTTGTACAGTCTGTACTTTCAGTATAATGGGACCACAGAAGATTTGATGTTTACTAATAGCTACTGTGCTAACAGACCATGATCTCTGAAGTTCAGTGAAGATTTATGGCCTCTTGGTGGCTTTTAACCTTTGCTGTCCTTTCAATGAGCAAAATGTTAAACTAGTATAATAGTGATTGGGTGCTTAGCCCACTTTGTGTGTAGTGTGGTTTAATATCTTTGAATGCCTCTTTGAAAAGTAAATCTTACTATGAGACTAGCTGCGTCTGTTGTTTCTAACTTTGCTTTAGAAGAATAGTCAAGATGAGAGTTATCCAAAAGCTTCATCTCCTTTGGAACAAGTGAAAACAGATTCTCCGATTCTTGCTGAGCAAGTAAGAAATGTTTGTTTGATTTCAAAGCTTTCCGGTCAGGAGACTTCAGACAAAGGGGAGCTTCATCACAGCCACGTATGTATTGTAATACTGGCTTTTAATTATGTTGTCATTTCTATGGTGATAATGCTAAAATTTTGTATTTACAGTTAGCTTGGACTAGTAGTACATAAGACATAATGTTATGTCCAACATAAAGAATGTAAAAGGGCAACCCTTGATAGAAAAGTAAAAGTATATCCTTTCTTCTTCTGAGATAGGGGTTATTTCATATCTTTCTGCTACGATAACCACGCTTTTTGCTTTAAATTCTTTACCTTTGCTTTTTCAGGTTTCTCCAAGGTTATTGGTAATCGTTTGTGAGGGTGGCTTTTCTTTTGGATGGGAGATACTTAAATTTAATGCTTGTGGAGGTGGTTATAACACTGGCTGCCTGTGGTACAGGCACGTTCTGGATAGAGCTCAGTGCAGAGTTCTTCACGCAGTGATGTAATGTATCTCACATCTCTTTTATGTATACAGCCTGATATGTTACTAGTTAATATTTTGCTACGGTGACGGTGGTAGTCTGGATAATACTGAGTCATCAAGCCTTTTTTGGTAGAAGTCAGACACATTAGGGGTCACCAACAATGGTGATTTAGAATAATTTCATGTGATCTCTTTGTTTTTATAGAACATGACAGAATGCTTACCAAGCATAACTCCAACACCCTCACCAGTCTTTTCTGAGGTGCATTTACCTCCAGCAGTGCCTTCTGTACCAGCCATTGTGCCAGCTTGGCCAAGCGAGCCAACAACCTATGGACCAGCAGGTTTGAAGAAATATTAACGTAAATCAGAAGCTACTAACCCTGAAAAATACTTTCTGTCTTGCTAAATTGAAGATGCCTTCAGGAGACACTGTTTCGTATAACTTCACATTCCAAAGGCAGTCATTTATAGGAATATCGTTTCCCATTGCTGAAAGCTAGTGAGAGTTCTAGTAGATCTTTGATCGCCCATATGTATAGTTTGCTTTACTCCCTACCTGAAGGTGGAAGAGGAACGTGTACTCAATTCTCTTGTTTTTCTCCTGAGAGGGAGAGCATTGAGTTTTGAGGGGCTTATTCTGAGGATCTGCTTAAGGTAGAACACATCGTCAGCATGTGGAAGCTTGATATGTGTTTATGCTCTGTGTCCCATGTAATAAGCTCCTTGATTCACTGAGGACTCAGCTTGGGTCTGGTATGTCTGGAACTAATGAAATCCATTTGGACCTGAGCTGCAAAGCCGGTATAATGGTTTTTCTGTGCTGTGTCTATCTTCTGATAGGTGGAATTAGCTTAGATTCAGTATTGTTCATTAGGTCAGGTCCTGTATTTTTTCTCCACTGTTGTGTTTCTGTACAAGAACTAGCTTTCAAATCAGCATACTATGTTCACATGATACAGTAATAATCATGTCATACTTGACTGCATCTGTGACAGAAGATGCATAGCCCAGTTAACCTGAGCTCAGTCAAAGTTGACTGTAAGTGACTAGTCGGAATGAGAACTGCAGAGATTCACATACAAGTTTGTTACCATCTTTTTTTTCCCCTTTCTATTTCCTTCTGGTATTCATAATTTTAAAAGTAAATATGGGAAGGGTTTAGCTATTTCTGGAAAGCTTAACTGTTTCACTTTTTCTGAAAACTATTCTCTGCATTTAGCTAAATCTTCTTTTGTTTGTAACTTCGTGACTCAAGAATTTCCTCCTATGTCTTCCCAAATACCTTTTTTCTTTTTTTTTCTGTCTTTTAAAACTTGCTTTCCTGCTGTCATTTTCTTTTGAGATAGTACTTAGTTGAGCGCGCTCCCCCCCGCCCTGCATATTGTATATGTTTTTTTCCCTTAGGTATTCCAGCCCAAATACCTGCTTCTTCATTGATGCCAGCCCCAGCAACGGGACCTGACTCTATTGTGTCACAGGCTCAGGTAACATCTGCTCCAGTTGCTGGAGTTCCTGTGTCGCTACAAGCAGTTAACCAGCCTTTAATGCCTTTGCCTCAGACTCTGAATCCTTATCAGGATCCACTATACCCTGGATTCCCTTTTAGTGAAAAGGGAGAAAGAGCCGTTGCACCCTCTTACTCCCTGTGCAATACTGGGGAAGACTTACCTAAAGGTGAGAAGCTAAAAGAAACTCTGGATTTTATACCATTTTTCCTAATAGGTTTTTGTTTCTTAAAATGTAGATAAAGACAACTTCTTTGGTCCTGTGTGTTAGTCCGTGTCAAAAGATCTAATTGTCATTCCATGATTTAAGGCGTGGGAGGGAATATTGAATAGGGTTGCAACTCTTTAGTTTGCCTTGCTAACATGGCGATTATTTGAAGTGGTTACACCTGGAAATCTGATATGATCATTTTGTGGTTCTTAGCTTGACCAACCATAACTTGAGGTTTTGTGAATGTAAAGGATTTTCTTTGGAGAACTGCTTCCTTTTACAGTAACAGGTTTTCTCTTGTAATCAAAAGCTTGGAAGTTGTTGAGCATTTCCTTAGTGGTCTGGGAAAATACAGGTTTTGGCCTACTACAAATATGGAATATGTCCATAAAGAACATATAATGTCTGACTGCAGTGGTGTTTGTTTACTGAACTGTTTCTTTAAAAACTAGAAGTTCAGTTCCACAAACTGTTAAAACTGAAATTTTAACTGCAGTTGTGTTCTAGTTATCTTACTGTGGCAAAAAAACCCCAAACCCCAAATGAATCAAAGACATGCAAGCAGCAACTTGATACCAGTGTTTCTCTACTGAAATGACACTTTATGCAGGGACTAATTTTTGGATCAGATGAAGTGTAATATTTTAGGTCGTCTTAGATCTTTTCCTGTTTGTTCTTTCTTTTTTTTCCTAGATAAGAATATTCTTAGATTTTTCTTCAATCTTGGTGTGAAGGTAACTCTTCAAACTTGCTTATGTTTTTGTGTTTGTTATGCCATAAAATTTGCTTGTATTTGGTAGTACTTAAGAGTGCAATAGTTTGGTTGCTGCAGCTGTACACTTCAAGTTCATCTTTAAATTTGAAATACTTTCTTATTTTGTCTTTTATTGACTGGGATCCCAACAGTGGTCCACATTGCAGTTCAAGTCAACAGAAATAAATTTTATCTCAACAGTGATAGTGAGAACTATTGGCTTCCAACTGTGGCTATACAGTCAACAGATTGTGCTTTACAAATCCACAGGTAAACTATTATGAGTTTGAAGATGCATCCTTTCAGAAGCAGTGTATAGTAAAAGAGAAAAGGCCCTCCGACTTTGACCATGTCTGTGTACTGGCAAAGCCATTGCGGTATAAATACCTAGTACATCTTTCCCTGTGGACGCTCCCTTATGTAATCTGCACGTCTGTCCTTTCTGCTCAGGTTAAGGACAACAGTATTTTACTTTTAACCTTATAAGTAGTTATAGTAGCAGTTGTGTATATGTGGTGCAAATCTGTGTGTGTGGTTGGGGAAGAGGCTCATCCAAAAAGGCAACATTTTCCATTTCTTGGTAAGGACTAGTTGTTTGCTTAGTTTCTCCCTTCTGCACATAAAAATGTTCCTTTTTTTACCTTCTCTTACTCCTTCTGTCAGGCAAACTACTTTGGAAAAGGTGCTGAGAGCTTTCAGGCTTATTCCACATGACTTTAGCCATAAGTAATGATTTTCTTTGGTGTCTGTGTGTGGAAAGAGGGAATGTTCAGCACAACTTAGAAAGTAAATTTAGTTTTGACAAGTGTGTGCCTAATACAACTCTCTTTGCTTAACAGAAGATCTGTAAGTCATTAGCAAGTGTCACTGCAATATATTTAAACGGCATTTGTTTCATAAACCTACGTATATTTGGGACTGTCCTTACTGGTACTTTGTATTATTTAGGATATAGTCTGTCATTTTGGTGCTTCAGCACCACCTACTGGTCGAAGTACCATGGTCTAGTAGTTGTGCTCCTCAGCTGGAGACCAAATGGTATGGTAGACCAGGGAACTACTTTCTGCATTACCCTGTCCACTGCTTTGGTCCCAGATCCTGCCATGCTGTTATCCACACCCTTCCAGCTGCTTGTTTAGAGTGAACCGACTAGTACCCGTTGAGAGGAGGTCTGAGTGGGCTTCTCAGGATGGTTTGCTCCAGGGATTGTTTCTACAGATGGCACAGACAAGACCGTGCCAGGTTTTGGACTCTGCCCTCGACCTACTCCAGTGTTTTCTTAGACAGCCTTGTGCCTCCAGCAGCCTTGCACGGCGTTCCGTATGGCCTGAAATATGTGTATTTGGCACATTGTATTATAAAAACATCCCACAGTGTTGCTCTTGGGCCAGTTGCTATGTCCCATAGTACAAAGTCTGTGTTTTATAAACTCTGAGCAATGTAACCATAAGCCACTGTGTGCCAGTTAGTTAACATGGAAGGAGAGGAAGGGGAAGGGGGGTTGCCACCTGAGGTGGATGACCTCAGTATTGTGAACACAGCTTGTGTTCACTAACAGCACAGAAAAGGTTGCTGCTGAAAATAGTGTGTATCCATTCCCATCAGCAGCTGGAAAGTGTGCTGTATATTCTAATGAAAATGAAACCTATCCCCCTACTTTATGAAAGGGCTTCTAAAAAGCTGATCTGTGGGTGGTGTGTATGTATATGGATTTCAATCTTTACAAATTGTCTTTGGGGAAATGATCTAACTTTGGGTCTCAGTGTAGTGGTGTTTTTGTTGTTTGTTGCCTATTGCAACTGCATTTGGAAGGAAAACAAAAAACGAGAGCATCGTCCTGGAGTCCTAGCTATTTAGAATTGAGGGCAGTGACTGTAAATAAAATTAACCTTTACTTCCTGTAATTAACTGTTTCAAAATGGTAAATGACCTGTGTGCTATTATGTCTGTCTTGAACACTCAAAAGACCAAATACTTTTCTTTTCCCACCCCCCTCCCCCTATCTTGCAGGCATACAGTTGTCCCATGTGGGCACCCCATTCTTACTTGTACCCCCTGCACCAGGCCTATTTAGCTGCTTGTAGAATGTACCCAAACGTGTCCCTTCCGGTGTATCCACACAACCCCTGGTTCCAGGAGGCTCCGCCGACTCAGAATGAAAATGAAACTGCACGAGCAAACAGGCACTTTCCTGTTCAGAGTGAGGCCAGATCCAATGGTCAAATTCCACAAGTTGATAGTAGATCTCCATCACTGCCTCTGATTATACCTACAGCTCAGGTGTCAGAAAGTCAAGGACAGGTCTGTGTGGAATCAGAGAATCCGGTGCAAGCTCTTCATGCAAACTATGAGGAGTCCCTGAGAGGGAAAAATATGTTCCCACAGCCGCCCTTTGGACACAATCCCTTCCTAGGAGCTGTTCCAATAGCACCTCCTTTCTTTCCTCACTTTTGGTATGGGTACCCAGTTCAGGGTTTCATTGAAAATTCAGTAGCAAGACCTAACGTTGTCATGTCGCCTGAGGACAAAGAGGCAACAGCTAGCACCTCTGCGAACATGTATGTGGCTAAAGAATGCAGCCCTCCAGTTCCTGTAGTAAACTGTGCAGAACAGCTTCAGAAGACTAACAGCAGCAGCAGCTCGAACGCCATACCATTCCCTGTGGCTGGTGCAAGCAGTGAATGCAGCGCCCCAAAAGAAACTTCAGCAAGGGCACCTCAGTTGGAGCAAACTTGTCCTTCAGCTTCTCCTGCTAAGCAAAAAACAGGCGGGCAGCAAAATCGTTCTCTGCAAGCACAGGGGACTGAGAGGCAGACAGCAATGCCCAACGCTCCTCCACTGTTGGCAGAACCACTAAAAAATGAACTGAAAAATAGCATTCCCAGTCGTAAGGAGAAGACTGATAAAGGTAGAGATTCCAAGGGTGCTGGTAATCTGCAGACAGAAAGAGGGGCACAGAGAACGAGGGAAGAGAGCTCTGAAGATGAGAGTGAAGTTTCCGATATGCTGAGAAGTGGTAGATCCAAGCAATTTTATAACCAGACTTACGGAGGAGGCAGAAGGCCTAGAGTTGAATGGGGTTATTCTAGTAGGGGAGGGTACCAGTTCCAAAGAAATGAGGAAGCCTGGAAAGGACCACCCAGCAGAAGCAGAGATGACGGCTACCAGTATCAGCGAAACTTTAGAGGGAGGCCATATAGGAATGACAGGAGAAGGGCAACACTGGGAGATAATCAGAGGGGGCATCAAGCATAGAATGAATTGAAAATTTTAAAATGCAAAAAGTAATTTGAAGTAGCAGTTTAAAATCTTAATCTTTCTTTTTAGTGAAGTTCAAGGATATGCTTAACTTTGGGCAAGTAAGGACTAGGAGGATGTGAACTCCTACCATATGTTTTTTGGGGGATTATAGAGTTTGTTTGGCTTAGCATTTTTTCCTCGATGTCAGATTAGGAAAAAAACAATATAGGTTTAGTGTTTGATAATTCCACCCACCCCCAAGGTTTGAGTTTGTGGTAGAAGATGGGTATGTACATTTAAGATGGATACGTACGTTTACTAGAGTGACAAATTATAGCATTTGACGTGATCTAGATTCTAAAATTGATGGTAACATTGCACCAAATATAAATGTATATTTTATCATACAATGCCTTAGTTCTGAACTGAGCTAAAGGAATTCTCAGCCTACTGCACTGTTGTCTTTGATATGCTTCCAACCCAAAGGCCTTTCATCTCAAAAAAAAAAAAAAAAAAAAAAAAAAATCTGTCAAACTTGAATGTTTCTCTTCAGTGTGTTACACGTATGGCAGCCAGCTAACCCTGTGTCTTAGGTATGTTGTATATAGTTCTTTTCATATTCATAGGGTATATTTTTGAATTTTAAAAAGCATTTATTTGTTGAAATCAAAATCAAGACAAGCAGTCAAGAATAGCTGTGTATGAATTGATAAGAATGGCTGTTTCCACCAGGAATTCTTAATGCTGGTGTGACTAGAATGGTGCCTATGCCAACTGAATAATTACAAAGACAATAAAAATGTAGATGCTATGCATTTCCAAAATAATTCTGCATCTGTTATAATAGCAGAAATTTTTTTAATGCCACTTTAACACTAATGCACTGACAAATCCTAGATATTTTGTGAGGAGAGATGCATAAAGTACATATTACGTTTTTAAGTTTGTATGATTGAGCTACTGTTCAGTATTCTTTTGTTGTTGCACTGTTGATGCAAATTTATGTTTTGCATGTACAACTCCTTGCTGGAACTACTTTTAAAAGCACGATGGAGAGTCTCAGTGTGCTCTGCTCTTCCCTACAACTCAGAAGAAAGTGGCTTCTGCCTTATATTTTTACACTGTGTGTCAGAGTTCTGATGCTGTTTCTTCTGACCTTGGTAATGATCTCTGCAGTGTTGCTGTTGCCTTTGCAGTTTGGATGTTCAGCTGTCCAAACTCGGAGAGTGCAGTGTACACAATATTCACTCAGCTCCGTTGCTCTGTAAAATTAACTGTTGTGTATATTTTTGTATCTCTGTATATACTAATGTAGGTGATGGTACCCTTTCATTCATGTCTGAGACTGTACACCCTTGATCAGGAAACTTGAGTGATAGTTATGTGATAAAGAATTTCTTTTCAGATGCATGCAATGTATAAAACCCTACTTAAAATAAATGTTTGTCTTTTCACTTTCTTTCTAAATTATTTACATATTTGAAACTGTTGCAGTGACATTAAATGTATGGTTTTGTTCTGACAGAGCCACTTGTAGAGAGCAGCAGAACTATAAACAATTAGTTAATACGTAAGTAAGCTGCAACCTAGATGGAGACATAAACAGGATTTCTAGTTCTCATTCAAAATGGTAGTGGTAGGGGCTGTGCTGTGGGTTTTCTGTTTGGTTTTTTTTTTTTTAAATACTCTTCCATTCAGAAATGTATTCAGGATTTTGAAAGAGGCAATCTTCAGTTTTTCAGGTTGAGAACTAAGCAAGCACTGAGGGATTTAACAGTTGATACTGTTGTGGTCCTCTGTTTGCTTCTGCTATTTACAAACACTTAAAAGGTGCTTCTTGTCATCTTTCCTGGGAGGTTCTAAAACGTAACTCCAGTTCTAGCCCAAATCTGTCCAGCAGTCACTGAAATAATCATTCAGTACTAGAGCAGGCATTAAATTGTGAGCTTTGTGGCAAGAACAAAGGCAGTACGCTTTCTACAGAAACTTCTTGGGAAACAATGGAAAACATGGGCATGGCAGTAACTGGTAGGGTTGTGCTTTTAGAATTTACTTTTAAAAAGTGACAAAGTATTTAAGCTGGGCCTATGCCCTGCCTTGCTACTCAAGGATGTGCAGATGTATTTTCTCCACCTTTGTTGATAAAGTAAGTATGGTTTCCTCTGTTTTTGCTGAAAGAGTTGTAGATTGATTGGCCAAACCCTTTACCTGGGGCAAGATGTCTTAGGTTGCAGGACCCCACTGGTTAGTAGGGAACTATATGTAATATTTAGCATATAATGAACTGAGAGATGCAACTTCAGATATTTGCTAAACCACATCTTTACCTTTCCCTAATTAGGACTGATTAACAGAAGATGTGATCTGTACTCATCTGCATGACTTGACTTAACTATAAGTTTTAGTTAGCCTTTGGCTGTCTTTGTCTGAATACATGTTGGTGCTGGTGTAAAGCTGTGTTTGTTACCTGTACTTCTTCATGGAATACCTCTGCTGGCATAATATAGATGGATTTCTGTTGTTAGTTAGACATAGTGAGGTAGAGTGTATATAACACCTGATACTGCCAAGGTTATAAAATAGCCAAGTTACTAACACATAATGGCTTAAAAAAAAAAAAAAAAAAAAAACCAAACAAAAAAACAAATCACTGCCCTCTCTTGCAACTTATGAGGCAAAAATGTACATAAAGAACAAAGCCATTTTCTTTTCTCTCTCATAGCATTTTTCACACCCAACTGTTGCATGGAAAATACCCTTCCTTACTTTTAAGATACATAGCTGAAAGTTATTTTTACATGTCTGCAAAACTTATTTGTACAAGTAGGAACCCTTAAATACAGGCACTTCGCCCTCTGTCTCCCTGAAGGACCTTACTTTACATGGAAATTGATTTTTGACAAGCTATTTTTGATTTACCTTCATTTTGTCTGTAGTTAAGGATCGAAGCTTTTGCATCTTAACCTTGTAAAAACTTAAATCTTTCCATGGAAAGATGGCAGGTGCCAGCACTTAGAGCTGGAGGAATGAGTTGGAAAAAACAGCTATTAACATTTCTTCACTTAAGTTACAGAAGATTGAAAGGATTTCAGTATTTTCTTTAAGACTTTATTTAACTGATGATTCTCCTGTGTAGATATCTTCCTTTATAGTGTTTGTAGGCTATCTTTTGTGTGTTCTTTTCTACAGTGTGAGAAGAGGTGTGCATGACAACATCATACAGCTATACACACTTTTGAATTAGTAATTCAAGAATTTTTGCACTGTGTCACAGAAGAGCTGTAATTTAGGAGGAGATTTATTTAGGAAACCCTCACTCAGAGAGATTCAACCTTTTTAAAATAGGAGTTGCTTCTGTAGCTTGACATTCCTGGTAAGCTTCCCTCTTATACAGCAAACAGCTTCAAATATTTTTAAAATAAGGAAGTGCAGTCAGTGCTTGGTACATGAGTGGGATATATTGAATTGAAAACCTCCCTTAGATTTTGAAAAATCAGCAGACTCACTTGCACAATTTCAAGGTGGTCTATTTTGAAAGTATTACACTGAAAAGAGGGCTGTGTCACCAAAATATAGAAAGTGGCAGTTTTACTCAGACTAGGATTTACACTGCTACTGCTCTCAGATGTTAACACGCAGCAAGAGACTTTAAGCTCCAAAAGATTAAGTGTTCTAAAACGTGATTGAGTCTTCTCATCCACAAATGGTTAGATTCCAATATGCATTCCTATATGCCAGTTACAAAGATGCTCACATTCAATATTTAGTCATCCAGGAAAAAGTAGTTTCCACTCTTCTTTTGTTCCACATCCTTGGGAAGAGAAAAAAGGTCAATGTTACTTGAAGTAGTCTTTGGCAGACGTGAGCACAGCTGAAACAAAAGACACTTCTCTAAAACTCCTTTCTACTTTCCTTATTACTCCTACCACTTGTTTCACATGCTGTTTTCCAGCACAGCAAAACTACCAGGTTAGTCTTCATTTTGTTCCTTATTTTAAAACCTGGCTTTATATTAAACAGTCATGGCTTCTTTACTGTAAAGGTGCTTCTCTCTTACCTTGATTGAATTGAGTTTGTTTATTCTTGGTCTGTAATTGTTGGGGTCTCTTCTAAAAGTGATTTCAAGTTGCGATAAAAACTTATTCATTCCAGCCAAAAGCGTCTGTGGACTGTTAAGAGAGAAGAACACTCCAGCTAGGTTTTCAGAATTTCTATACTATGCAGATTACAGGCAGCTTTGGTCTCCATCCTGAGCTCATTCAGGTCTGGTAACACGAATGTGAGCTGTATCTGACGTACCAGGATAGGCTACATTTTCAGTTAAATCATGTCTCAGACAAGAAGTCATAACTACTCCTCTCGTCTTTCAGCAGTATCTCAGCATGGCGCGACATGTCTTCAGACTGCTACCTTTATATTCTTTTTACTTTGTATCCACATGTGTGTGTGTGCTGGCACACTTAGTTATTTACATGCAAAGAAAAAAAAACCCCCGAGTTGCACCATTAGTAAAATATAACAAAGATTGTAACATACACTGACACTGAGAAACCGTTATGTGATCATGAGTCTTGAATTCATACGAGTGTGTTTCTTAGGAGGAATACCATCAAAACCAGGCTAGCAGCATGTTGTAAACACAGTAAACACGTTGCTAGACCAATGTGTTTACTTCCCCTGGCTCACATTAAGTACTTGGTAATTACACTGTTGTAAAAGCCTGTTTCTAATAAGGCTGCTCATCAAAAAGTCTCTGTAATTTACATGGAATTATTTACAGGAACAAAAATAGCCATATCAAAAGGGACAGCTTTGAAAGAGTAAAACTCATAGATAGCGTACCCTATATGCTGCTGTCAAGACTTGCACTTCACAAGACTTGCACACAGGTACCCTTAGTACACTGCTTTCTTTTAATACATCTGAAAGTTATTTTCCTAAGCATAGTTTACAATTGGTCCTTTTTTTAATTCCTTACAATCCATGCCACTTATTTGTTCTCCTTCGATTGTAATTTAATTTGGTGTGCAGTTGCTTAAGCCTGGTTTAAGCCAGGAGCTGGCCTAGTTTTTGAGGGCTTGGTTACATTCTCCAACAATGCCCCAAGTCTGCATCTAGGCAGCCTCTAAGAGTGGGTCAATCCCATTTTCTTTTCCTCACTTCAAAACAAAAGCCAGAAGCCTCAGGACACTCTTGGATCACTTTAAATGCAGCTTAAATTTCCATAGACAGGGATGCTTCACCTCCTTGTTTTTGTTGATGCTTCCAATAAACAATTTGTTCCTACATTGTCCTCCTTTATCTTGCTTACTAATCCAAACAAGCGCCTTACCTGTTTGCAAGTGTGCTCTTGGAGGGAATACCATCAAAAACAATCACACGATCAGCAAGATATGTAGCCATGATAAAATCATGTTCTACCACAAAAGCTGTTTTTTTAGCATGAAGAATGAAACTGAAATAGAAATAAATAAATAAATAGAAAAGAGCGCTGAATGTAAACTTTTTGTAAAACTACTGAAAATTTCAGTTATTTTTCCCATCAAGTATACTTTACCGTTTAATGACTCTAGCAGCCATTAGACGTTGTTCAGAGTCCAAATATGCTGAAGGTTCGTCAATTAGGTAGACATCTGCAGGTTTACCAAGACAAAGAGCTAATGCAACACGCTGCAACTCACCACCAGACAATGTTTGAACCTATTGGGGCAGGGGGGGAATAAGGCCATATTTAGTTCAGGTACAGGTAGAGAATTAAAGAAGAAAAGTTAGGGCGTCATCTCAGGCAATTAATACCTCCTGGTCAATGATGTTTTCTATTTGAAGGGGTTTCATTACATCAGTTACAAACTGGGGGTGTGTATAGGCATCTCTGATCTTCTCATGCAGTAGCTGACGGACGCTTCCCTATTAAAAGAAAAATGTTGCCACTCAGTTTTATGCACCACACCACAAGAAAACAAGAAATAGAATTAATAGAGCTTTTTGTTCCAGCCATAAAGAAATTCTACCCATGTACTACAAACGTGCTTTTTGTAGCAAACACTATACTTCATAAATAAGGCTTAAACGTACTGTAGATTTAGGACTGATCTTCTGTGGTTTGTAGCTGACATTTAGAACCGGGACCTCACCTATAAAAAAATAAAATTTATAATGAAAACAAGAGCCTTTCCAGTATCTTCAAAATAGGTTTCAACTAAGGTATCAAGCACTACCTCCTTCATCAGGCGTAAGTCTTCCTGCAAGCATTCGTATAAATGTAGTTTTGCCAGTTCCTAAAATAAAATGCAAGTTACATATTACTTCAGACTTTAGTAACTTAGACCTCTAACAATTAAGTCACTGACATAAAAAAATAAAGAATACATTTTAAGATTAGACTGCTTTGAGAATTCCTACATTCACTTCCAGCAAGCAGCACTTGCTATTACTTGCTTTTTCAAATGGAAGAGACATCTGAAGCTACAGTAGTCTAGACTTGTGGCTAAGCTCAACAGGTCAATCATCATCCTGCCAATCTAAGTTCTTAAAATGGGGTAACAGACAAACGCAATGGCATCATTAACATTCAATAACTTCAAGTTCCTGCTATTTAGAGAGCAAGGTCATGGCGTGACATCTTCACTAGGAAACAAGCAGTTCAACCTGACTCAAAACCAGTAATATTGAAGCCTGGCTCCCAGACTGAAAAAGGGCTTTAGGAGCATATTTAGGGCTGTAGAAGCAGTTTCCAACAAGAATTGCACTTACCATTTTCCCCTAACATCACCATAATTTCAGAATCCGTGAATTCTCCAGCTACTATGGATAGTTCAAATTCTCCCATCTTTTTTTTCATTCCCGGATATTTGTACATACACATCTTTTTAACCTCTTCTTCATTAGCTGTCTCAGCTACTTTAAATACCAGAGATGCATCTCGAAACCTTAGATTTTCTGTTGGAACATAGCCATCTAAGAAAATGTTTATGCCTATGAAGGGAGGAAAAAAGATCATTAGAAAAGGTCTACAACAAAGCAAGACAAGATGAATTTCAATTCTTGGCTGTAAATTCCAATCAGATAAGGAGAATGTTGGATTTGAAATGGCATGTTAAAAGAGGCAACAAAACCTCCTATTTGAAAGTG
>WAAD01004100.1:328782-364003 GCA_013389945.1 Fregata magnificens | reverse complement strand
TATTGGGCCCTCTGTTCCCCTCAGCAGGGAATCATTACCCTCCTCCTCTTCTTAAAATCATCCTTATCCATTATCCTTATCTATTGAACCCCCTTTCTCTTCCTCCATCGGCAGCTTTGGAGCATTCTGCAATATTTATTATTTTACTTTCGTCAAGTGGTTGATTTATATTTGTACAAATAGGTTTTATGGTGCAACATAGAACTGCACTGAAAAAATCTAGGCCAAAGTAACGGTGTGGTTTAAAAACCAAGCACTCTGAAGTTGGATGGCTGAAGATGTTACTACCCACAAGGCCTGCTAGAAGGATACCACCCCCCCACCAGTTCTGCTGGGAGAGTCGTCTTTGTGATTATTTCCTAGCCCACTTTTATCAAAAATCATCTGGATTAGCCAAAGAAGTTTTCTTGGTGGCACAGAGAGATATTCTTAATTTAAGAAAAAAAAAAAAAAAAAGTTCCTTTATATACATCTACCTGCCCTTGTGTTTCCTCAGATTTGCTTGTAGAGACAGGTTAGCCAAAAGCCAGGGATTAAGTTAGCTTCAATCATTCGGGCATGAGCTGGGAAGTGTTTGGCTGAGCAAGTGAGTCCCCAGGCCTGAAGGGGCTGCCACCTCCTGAAGAGGGGCCGTGAAGGACCACGTGGGAGAGGTAGCCTCTTCCTCCAGAGCAGCCCAATCCAGAGAGTCCTCCTGAAATCCACCCACTGCCTTATGCCTGGTCCCCACTCGATCTGTTTTTACTGGAATATACCAATTTAGAAAGGGTGTTTTGACACACCTGGTGTGAATGCATTAACCTCTAGCTTCTAGAAATGGTCACACCCGTCCAGAAACTGGGTGCATGGGTCAGGCCTCAGGCAGTATCTTTCCAGTTATAATTTGAGGCACTTATGTGTCTGTGCTCTGTATCAGTTTCTGAGGATTGAGTGCACAGTGTTTTTGAGGCAATTATGACTGTGTTATCACTATGGAAATGTCAGACTGATACATTAACTGAAACATTTAGAAAGCAAAGAACTATTTTAATTTGCTAATGATAAAGCCATCACTTTTCTTGAAGAGACTCGTGTCCTCTGTGAATGTGCAAGTGCTGGTTCCCATGACCCCCTTCTCCTCAGCATCCTTTTTCTGTCCTCTCCTGCCTACATGTCCCCTGTCCCTGCACCCTCCAACCACTTAATCCATCGGATCCTATGAGTAGCAGTTTTCCTGTGGGGACCAGCTCCCTCTGCAAACCCACAGAGGGAATGGCAGGAACCTTATTTGGCCTTCCCGTGGGGGAACAAATTGCTGAGGCTGCTCTGGGGCTAGCTTGCAGCTGTATTTATTAGTGTATACTTTTTTTTTTTTTTGGAAGAGCAATACACAGCAACAAAATGGTCAACCTTAAACTTGCACAATATCTTCTACAACTATGGTTACAGGCTGATCTTTTGAGAAATGTACTGTACATCCTTTTGCTTTGTGCACTCTTTCATTTCTGTGCATGGGAGTGCTGCACATGGATGTCATGGGGACCCAGTCTGTCCCCAGCTTATGCTCTGTGCACCTCTGCACCTGCTCCTCTAGTTCATAGTTTCTGAGCAGGGAGAACAGCAGCATTTATTTGCAAGGACTGAAATGTTTTATTCTCTGTGTTGGTCATTGGCTAAGTACACATCAAGGTAGCCTTTTGGAAAGACTGGAAAAATCTGTGTGCTTACTGACCATTCCTAGTAGGCTAAGTTAAATCTTCTTGACTTCTGAATAAGAGTTTCCACAGAAAGTTCACTGTGATCTGGCTGATAGGCTTGGCTGGTATAACTTCAGCATGTTAGCCTGCATTTCTGAAGCAAACAAATATGGTATGTATATACTGAAGTAACTAATACAAATCTCCTTCTGAAGCGGCAAGTGTATTGAGCAAAAACTTTGTATGAAAGACCCAGTATGTATTCAGAATTCCAAGACTGTGCCGTGTTAGAAATCCTGCTTTTGTTAGATTAACGTGTTTGTGTAATCAGTGTGAATTTGGAAACCCTTGCAAGAGAGCTGATGGAACAAGAAAGCCACATGATGGACCGCTGTACAAAAACTGCTGCTCTGGAAGCGGGTTTTCACTGCATCTTTAAGCACTGCTTGCTTTGGGAAGGTGGCTGTGTCCAAATTACACTTAACAGCTTCTGTGTTTTGTGCTCACTGGTGATGATCTCTTAGTGATTACTTCTTGCCTACTTTAAGCTCTAAAGTATGTTCTTGCTGCTGTTGCATCCACAGACCTAGCACAGCAACCGGGACGTGTGCTGCGCTCTGTCAGACACACTTGGCAGGGCTCATCTCTGAGTTTTATGCAAAGAGACTTTGGAGGATGACTGGAGTGAAATATGACTTGAGAAGAAAAAAGCCTGGCATTTCAGATCTCATGTTTAATTTGGGAGCTAGCAGTTAGCAAAAGCACCCATTAGCTTAGAAACTGAACAAATGTGTTACGATAATTAGTGAGAAACAAATATGGGACCCCAGAATACCATTTTAATTAAACTAATTTTTCAGAGAAGAACAGCATTTTAAACACATGCTATCTTGGCAGCCCTGAGAGGGCTATTAGTAGCAATATGAACTAGAAACTCTGACAGTCACCTTTGGAGAAAGAACAGCTGAAACTGCTGGGCACAGTCAGATATGCCCTTTCTAGACCCATGTGGAGCTGTAAGGAAGTTACTGCCCTGCTCCCAGAAGTTACTGATTTCTCAGCTGAGTAATTGAAGACGTGACTACTTACGCTTCACTATGATAAAATGAGCTTGCTTAAATCCCCCAGCTGAGGGGGTGCTGATTTCCGACTGAGGTGAGGTAGCTAACAGCTGTGGCCAGTAGCTTTAAAACAGCTCTCACTTGATTGCTTATAATTGCCTAATTATAATTTGAGTCAATTAAAAAATATACTTCTACTTAAACTGTTATTAACTCATGTTGGAGTTGGGTTGCTGCCTTCAAAATCAACTTTTTTAAATAACAAAAAAAATTGCATTCCTTTTATTCTCAAACACTGCTAAATCTGTTTCCATAAATTGCAATATTGTACGTTAAGTCAGAGCAAAAAGTGCTAAAATGTGGAAAATAATAGGCATCCAGAACCAAGATCCTATGGCAGCTTCTCTTTCATTTGTTTCATCAAAAATTGGTAAGTGTATGAAAGGAAATATTTATCTTTGTTGTTTGTGATTCCAAGGGCCCCCTTGTCTACTCCGCTGGACTTTTTCTTCGTTTTTGCTGTCAGTCATCAAGGCTGTGACTTTATGAGCCTTTGCTGGCTGACTAGTTGCTGGGGTTGTTTTGTTTCTCCTTTCCAGGGGCCGCTGACTCAGGAGCCTCCAGCTTTGAAGCATCGGTGCTAGTAGGAAGCCTAAACTTAAACAACATCAGTTTTGTCATGTCTTTATCCAAAGGTGCCCTGACAGCTCAGAGGCTTCTCTGCTCATTTACATACGGAGGCTTCATACATACTGACCTGCCCTAAAACCTAGATGTTTGGTTTATGTCAGCATTGGTAAAATAAATCCCCGCATGTTTATCCAATGCAATCTTGTTATACGTCAATAATAATTTCTGCTTTCCCAGTGTCCTCAAGACTCTTGATACTGTGGAAAGTCACTGATATGACGTGGCGAGGTGGTAAGAACTACACTGTGAGAGAAAACCCTGTAAGCATATAAAAACTGTCATTTGTGTACGAACACACACAAACTTCATATCCATTGCCTTTTGTTAGCTGAAGGCTTGGGTTGTGCAGTTATACTCGAAGGTTTGTGTCATTGTTTAAATAAGTATATATATATCTACGTATATATTTGCGTGTATAAACCCAGCCTTTTGACTTGAAGCATACTTTGAGATGACAACAGCTACGAAGGTTTAAAAACCGCATAAGCCATAGGATTCAACTCTTTCGTAATCATGAATTCAAATTGCATCTCAGAAATGCTGTTAGCTCATGGTTGCTGAGAAGTCCTGGATGAATCACTGCTGTCAGCACCAGAGCAGTCCAGGTTGGGGAGGTTTTCTGTTTCTGCTGCTTCTATGGCAGAGGCAGATGTGGGAGCAAGGAGTGAGAAAGAGCAGCTGAGGACCTTGGTGGCTTTCTCTGGGACTAGACAAAGTCTACGATGGGTGGAGAAGAGACCATACTAAGACGGATTGGGCTGGTAAGGGGAACAGTGGTACTTGAAATACAAGGACATGTTTAGGTCAGTATTTTGCCTCTGTGGTAAAAATAGGGAGGGTGGAGGTTGCCCCAGAGCTGAACACATAGCCTGAACCCAACAGATACATTACTGTGCTGCATCCCACAAGACGTATCTTTGAAGTAATGCATGTGAAACTGGACAGTAATCAAGGGAAAATTACCATTTACTGGGGATTTAACAGATGTGACATTGGTTAATAAGCAATGAGCAAGGCTGATGTTGTAGCAAATACAAATCCATGGAAAATTGAGTGAATTACTGTAGCTGTTAATGGGTTTCCGAGGAATGTCCTCTATGACTGGTAAGAACCTTTCTTTTATTAGTTTGAGACCATCAGAACAGTTTATCTGCCCTGTGGGGGTTATTAACATATGCCAAGAACATCAAGATAGTATCAAGGAACACAGAATGAGAAATAATAATTTAGGGACTGAAATGTAATGGCCTCAGGGGAACATTGGACTGGTGACTAGACAGGGTGGTAAACCAAATATTACTGGGGGTTTTCTTTCCAACTATGCCACAAATGGCTTTGTGGCCAAGAACCCCATTTAACTTCCCTGTGCACAAGTCTATAAGGAAAGTATTCATGTGTGCCTATCTTCAACGTGTGTCAAATCTTTGTTAGTGAAAGGCTTTGGTATATTACAATGTAAGATACTGAAGATGTGCAAGGCTTACCATTGTATCTTAGCCACAAATATCTCCATACACAAAAAGCTAGCATGGGGTTGACCCTGTTTCCAGAATGAAGCAGTGCTTTATTTTGTTAACATGTTGCCCTTCTTTCATTCAGAAATATTTTTCCTTACCGAAAGAGTGCTTTTATGAAATGAGTATTTATGAATGAGTGTCTTAAATTATATTTATTCCATTCCACCAACCTCATAGTAAAATGAGGACCTGGCAGAAAACATGTTTGTATTGCTTCAGTCTATGTCGTTCACTTGGACTACAGCATTTTTGCAAGAAGGAATATCCTTGACTGTGCACACCAAGTATCTTTCTTGAGCTCTTCATGTGTTGCTTTAGTATAGTAACCACGTAGAGGATCAAAACAAAGGGATTACAGGAAGAGAGGGATTTGAAGGTTGATGTCATATCTATTCACACATGTATAGATAGCCCGCATGACTGCTAAATTCTTGGGGCTATTTTTACAGCTAAATCATGGGCTGTATGTAAGCAAGTTGACTGATAATGCTTCTAGCAAGAACAAAGAAGTGAGCTTAACTAGGGTTTTAACTGCAATAAATTGATATGCATTAGTTTCCTTTATACTATAGCGGAAAATGGCATCTGTGAAGAGCAGTTAAGAAAACAAAGTAATATGAATAAAAAAGAAGACTAATCTCTTCACATTTGAAGGAAATTTTTAAAAGTGACAATGGAAGCATTTAGTGAAAGGGCATAGTATTAGCATGATCGTAAATGTAGTGACTGGGACAGGCTGACATGGTTGTAACTAAACTTGGGTTTAAAAGCTCCCTGTTTTTGCGATTAGCTGTGAAAAAACACAGTGAGGGGAAGGAAGTCATGTCTGGACCTTCTTCTGTAGGTGGGTATTTGGGTTTTCTTTCTATGCATGAAGCAGTTGGGAACATAGGATTCATCATTTCTGTCTTCTCATTCAAAGTTTGTGCCGTTATAACTATGTAATTTAAGAGAGAACAAAAAAGATACTAAAGATTGGTTAAGACACTAAAAATTGCTTAACCAGTCCAGAAATGAAAGATCTAAGCTGTACATTTTCCATTGAGTTTTGGAAGACACTACAAAAAAGAATTTAAAATGTCCTATGTCTGTCCCACAGAAAATGTGGGAGAAAACTCCGTTTTTGCCACTGCATTGACATAAAAAGTAACCCCGTGTTTCAGTAATAGGTCATGACAGTAAAACTGTTGTCACAGAGGCCAGATAGAGTTTTTGAGCAGAATTTAGGATGGCCACTGACTTCACTTGTTTGAGTATTGATTTACACTTATTCTGTCTCACAAGAAAGCAAAACAAACCTCCAAATTCACTAATCAGCTGAAAAATACGAACATATATTTATTGTCCAGATATGCTTTTTAAATTCCCTCTTTTGTTATTGCCTGACATTATACGAGTGTTGCTATTTTTGTCCTGATTTTTTGGGATATGCTTTTAATACCAATATGACAGAATCCAGCTGATCATATATGGATGGACACCTGATAGAAGTGAAGAGTTGAAGAATCTTTCTTTAAGAATCTGTTGCCTCTACAGTTCTGAATGTTTTTTGCCAATCTTTTTACTTAAAAGTCAGAAATTAAAAGCCGTTGGTAAAGGATATACTGTTAGCTAAATCAAGTGTAGGGCTGGCTGAAATTAAGATACCTCCATGGCTGTTGTTTCCTCTCCTGGTCCCTTACAGCATCCATCTGCTGCTGAAAACCAGAGCTTTTAGTTTCTGAGTTATATTTTTGCTTTTATCTACTCTACTGGGGCAGTTTGGAAATGTAATTTAATGTAATGAGTCACAAGCTCAGTTTCATCACATGAAGGTCAGGCGAAACCAGCTGTCAATTATGCCAAGGGATTTTGTCCCACTCATCTCTCCAGCTCCCTAGCTCATTTCCCCGTTTCAGTCAGGGTAAGTCACCCTACGCCAGAGATCTGGAAGCAACGTTTGGGCACAACTAATTCCTGTGTTCTCTTCATCATAGGTCTGCTTGGTGCTTACATTTAAAATAAATTTGCAGAAGTCAGCTGAGCTGTGCACCTCTCTGTTTTGGCTGTTGGATAATACCTGCAGGGCAAAGGCTCGAGCAGCATGCCAGAGCCGCAGGTCCCTCCAAAGGATCAGCTTCTCCTTCAGTGGAGCTATTAATCTCTTGGCACTAGAGAAGTGCGGTCCTGCTCACTATCAAAGAGAGGATCCCGGTACTTTATTGCAGGAGGGCCAAGAGGAGAGGAGGTGTGGGTATACTGTTGGAGTCCGTGTGGTGAAAAGAGCAAAGAGGGGTCATTATGGAATGCATCTGGGACCTGCAGGTGTCTTGTTTTCATTACACATTTCAGAAACACAAATTAATAACTGTTATTTGTTTTGCATAGCTTAAGAAGGAAATTATATAACCTTTCTCTGCAACTGTAAATCTCCAAGTGTGGCCTAGGTTACACAAGCTAAATGGCCTTCTTAAGGTCTATGACCTTGACAACGTACTTGCAGTGCTGTTGTTGATTTATGCTCTCATGTTTGTCCTGTTTTACAAATGCAAATATTTTCTCAGGTATTTAAAAAGCCACAACCCTGTTTTAAGTAAAAAATATCCATCCCTCACCCTTCTAATTATACAGAATAAATCCTTTCAAAAATTTCAGCTTGAACAGAGCAACGAACAATAAATAAATCATATATCCAATAATATACCCAGCAAAGAGCCTATTAGTTGAATAAATACATCCATCACATTTTTACAGAACATTGCCACATCAAACCCCTCACTTGTACTCTTCTGTCTCTGGTTTCCCACAAAATTTAATAAGATGTCAATAGACTTGAGCTAAAGACCAAAATTCTTTGTTTTTGGGAAATGACACTGACAAAATTAATGGACACCAAGAAAATGACCATGAGTGTATGCGAGTTTGATCACAAGCCCCAGAATTGTCCTGGTTTCTGGAAGGTGTCTAGCATGGGACAGGTTCCTGAGCAGGAGCCTGGAGCACCATAGATCTTCCCTGGCATGCTGAGTGGTTAGTACAAACAAGTGCCATGTTGTGTGGATGCAATGATAAAGAAGGTATTCAAGCCACATAACAGACTGCTGCGGATGCTTTTCAATTGCTGCAATTGAGATGAACAGGCCAAATCAATGTTACATATTGGATGGAGATGGCTGGCATGTTGCTCTGAAAATAAGATCTGTAGCTTTTAAGTATAAATTATTCTTTGCAATGTGAATTGCACGTCAGGTCTTATTTAAAAGGCACAGCCTGAAAGCATAGCAGCAGGGAAGAAATGAGAATGTCCTCATTCATCTTAGCTTTGAAGTCTAAACAACAATTTAAATATCTATTATTGATTTGCTGCAGAAACATTGGAATATAGAGCAAATGGTTTTATTCCACTTTAGCTGGAAATGCTGATATTTGCCCAGCTGACTGATTGTTCCACGTGTGCATAAGTCTAAGCCAGTGGTATGAACAAAACTAATAACAAAGTCGTAAAATCAATCTAGGGCAACACTGGCCATGTTCTCTTTCACTTTCTGAGAATACATGCAAGGAATTCATGAGTTTACCAACCAAACGTTTCACCTTTAAAATTAGGTTTAAAAAAAAGCCAAATATATCATTTTTACTGAAAAAAAGAATACATGCTCTAATTATCTTTCCCTTTAACTCCTCTGAATTCTCCCTTTCCCCTCTTTACATCACAGCCATCTAAATAAGGAGGTAAGTAAGTGCTGTGTCCACATGGTATAGGAAATGGGATGCAGAGATGCTGCTGCCCATGTTGCCTCCAGATGCTGCTTGGGTTTGGCACTTTGGGATAAGACTGAGCTGCTTTGGAGGTGCAAGCTAGGACTTCCACACCTTCAGCCACTGCTTCATATAAATGTACCCGCTTAGATCTGCACTGGTTTGGGTGCAAATGCTGCGTTGCGTGGCTTTGTGTGGGACACAGTGAAGCACGCACACTCTCTGTCTTACTCTCCATTCATCCCTCCTTCCCCTGGGGCCATGCCTGGGGCCAGCCTGGCCACCCTGCAGAGTGGGGTAGGGGCCCGTGGGAATGCACGGGTTGCCTCTACCTCCTACCCCTTCCCTGCTCCACGGGCCCCTGTGAACATTGTACCAGTTGTACGAGTGCACCTGGTCTGCTGGGCGCCCTGTGTCTGGGGTGAGGCTGGGTGCAGCAGGTGACAGGATGCATTTTCCCCCTGCCCTCAGCTTTCACTGCACTGAGCCTTGCTCCTGGTGCATGCTGCCATAGGCACAGGGCTGGCGAGGGAGGGGAAAGCATCAGTGGGAAGGAGGTGTTTTTCCCTATCCTGTCCTTTTTCTTGCACTGTTTTTGCTTTGTGTAATGGGAAGGCAGCTTGTGGCACGCCAGGGGCTGCCAGGACACTTGACTGGCTCTCAGTATGCTGGCTGAAAACCTCTGCTATGCTCAGTGCCTTGTCAGACACAGTGCTTCAGGCCCTTTGGAGCAGGGACGTTGTGCAGCTATGTGTTTGGAGAGGGCCTGCCACAACAAGGTCCTCATCTTGATTATACCTCTGGTGTCAGCATGATACCAACATCCCACCCACTGCCAGGGATTTACCGAGGGGGACGAAGAGGAGCGACAGCTTTTGCCCGCCATGGCAGCTCCCTCCTCCCCACGCTGGCTGGCCTCTGCCTGCCTCCAGTGGAGAGAAACACCTGTGTCAGTGTGCGCATGTTTCTTTTTCCCCAGTTTAATGAGCTCGTGACCCCTAAAGCAGATGCTACCATTGTAATGGGTACTTTTTGCGGTGGCACGTGTTGCTTTTGGCACCACGTGGGCAAGTACGGCTGTGCATATGGAATATCAGACACATTTGCTTTCTCCTGTTGTGCTCCATTAGGATAAAAAAACCCCCAAGGAGCACTTTGGTAATTCTTATATAAAAAGCAGATACCTACAGCTGGTAGCTCATGAGTCTGAATTAACTCTGTGGTAAGAGGCAATTGTTCCGACAAGGGGTCTCGGGGAGGCAGATAGGGCTGGCTCCTTTAGAAACCCCGTCAGCGCCGCAGCGCTGCAACCCGGTGCCAGCACCGGCTGATAAACACATCAGCTTCTGGCAGGGGAGCGAAAGGGGGGGTACGATTTAAACCAGGGATGAGTTTTAACAAAAAGGCATCTTTTTTTCTTACTCGTACTCTTTGTGTCGTCGTATTGCCGTTATATGGAATGGGATTTTTGACCTGTTAAGTGATACCCTTGCCATGTCTATATTCAGTAAAAAGGAACAGGTTAAGTGGATGTGACCACAACTCCTGTGCAGCTGAGGCCGACTGCGGCATGGCCAGGACTTTCTTATATCTGTGGTGAAAGAACAAAATTTAGCAAAACATTTTAGAGCATTAGCAGAAATCTGCAGTTACCGTACAGGATTCTGCCAGTCAGACTCTTGAAAAATCAACAGCAAGGTGTGCACTCATTTTTTAACAGAGAAGGTTACAATTTTCTTACAGCAACAAAATTAGCATTAAGAGCTGGCTTCACACAGACATTTATATGCTGCCATGAGTCATGAACCTGAAAAGGAGTCTGCCTAGGTAATTAATTTTCCCTGTGTTATTGCAGATCTTGTTATTTGCTCATGTATTTTTTTAAAGGATCCATTTAAAATTTATCTTAACCATAAGACTTCGGGCTGAATTTAATTTTAATAGTACTCTTCAGCATGGCTTCCAATACAGGAGATGGTGGAAATTCAGTTTTAAATTCATGAGAGTCTTGTGCTTTATGTACTTGCCTGGCATCATTGAGTGGATCTGCCACAGAAGACCGACCCATGTGTGTGATCTTTTGCAAGTTGTTCCCTGCTTCAGCTGCCATCTTTAAAATGGGGCTTCTTATATTCATTGTAGAAATGTCCTAGGAGTTGAAAGTCTTTGTGAAGAAGCCTGGTTTCATGATAGCAGAGATTTCCTGCGCAGTGATCTGAAGTGTTGCATGTCACAAAGCTGTGATCTTGCAGGGATGGTGGAAATGCCATTATACACGCATGGAGAGAGCTGAGTCATTTACCTCATTCTTCTCAGGCTGTGGCAGTGAGGAAAACAAGCACAGGCTGGTAGCAGCGCTAACTCTCATAGCAACCACCTATTTGCTTCAGACTGATGTCCCTCTGGAAATCTCAGCTAGGGACACTCCTTAAGTGCTGGGAGATGCCCCAAATCAGACAGCACTGCAGAGCCCTCTTCTCTCCACCCTCGTTATTGCTTCTCTTGCTGATACTGACACGTAAACGAGAAGAGCTTCAAAATACAGGGCAGAATTAATTGCATCTCACAAGCACCACCTCATCAGGTGGTGTCCAGTTGATGCTGGAGGTCACCTGAATGCAGCTGACAGGCCAATACATAAACACAGTCCGTGCATGTGAGGCGAATGAGCAGTTAGTTTGCATCCCTGCGAACCTCTCTTTTTGACCTGTGTTTTGATGCGGTCTAGATGCCCATCTAATTGTGCTGGTGCAAAGCTTCTGAAGGCTTTCAGAAGTGGTACTGCCTTATGACCACAGGTGCAAAACAGCATCCGCAAATAAGCAGCGGATTCAAAAACGTGCTCTGTGCTGCTCTGCATATCACTGATGTACTCACCATGTTGAGGCTCAAGGGTACAATACTGAATTTTTGGGATATAAGAAACACAGCATGCACGTTTTATGGATTCTCGTACAAACTACGGCGCCAGTGAATAAAAATAAAAGCACAGCCACAATAAAAATGCTTATATTAGCAAATCCATCCTTACAAAAATACATGCTTTAGGTCCTAAGAGTTACTGGCTTGGGAAAGTACTTTTTATTAAACATATTTTTTAATGCTTGGATGTGTATTTTAATGACATATTTTGGACAGCAGGTATTTATCTCTTGGGAAAAAAAGCTATTTTTTTTTAGCTTACTGAACTCTTGAGTAATCAATTGGTTGCCATCCATAGATAAATGTATTCTAAAATGATGATTAATACCGTTTACAAGTGTTACTGTGAGAGTCAGTTTGGAACAGCTTGAATACCTAATGTGATAAGAAACTGTGATCAGTTGCATGATAATGTAATGTTTTTCTTAAGTTCGTGCTGTATAACTTTTCTGGAACTTGCTTTCCTTCAGGAAAAAAACCAGGTAGTTTCTGTCTGATATTGCTTTGGCAACAAGAAGACACCAAACCAATCAAGCCCTTTGGTTTATGTTGGATTTGTTAGCCCTGAGCCCCGTTTTACACAAGGAAAGAAAAGGGTTTGTTTTGGGAGAGATTTCTTGAAAAATCTAAGCGACAGAAGCATCAAAAGTCAGCAATGCTTGTGCTTCCTATAGGTATGTGCTTCTCTCACCTGCACCGGCTTTGGGACGGTACTTCTAGAGCAGACCCATTCCATTTGACCATATCTTGGGGACATCAAAGGCACAGGAGTTCCCCAGCTCCTTGATGTCCCAGACAAGCACGCTGAATCATTACAAGCAAATTTGCTTTCCAGACTCATATGCTTCTGAAGGCATTGCTGCTGGATGAGTGGCTTGTGTTGTTAAGGAACACCATCTTGGGAGCAACATGCTCAGAAAAAGGCCTGGAAAAAAACTATCCCAGCCAATATATGGCTCAGATGCCAAAGTATGCAGCAAACCCAAGGTAAATAAACTTTGTAATCTGTTTCTACTGCTGATTGATAGCTGCTCCCTAGGTATCACAGTTTTGTCCTTCTCCTTGGATTTACTCTGTTCCATTTTTGAAAACCCATTTTTCAACATCATCTTTCTTCATCTTAAAAGTAACAGGTATCAAAAGAGAAGTCCACGGTGTTCCTTACTTTCCTGGGTGTCTAGTTGTTGAAGAAATGCAGGCTCGAGAAACCACCTGGTAAATCTTCCTGAGCAAGAGCCAGACTTCTGTCTGGCCTCACCTGTGGTTACTGTCCTCCTCACAGGCTTAGCATAAGAATATGGTCTCTGTCCTCTCCATATTAGCTTAAATACCTGATAGAGGTGAACATGCAGGAAAACAGCAGGGTGATTAAATGTTCCCAGAAGTGTGTTGCCAATGGGCTGCCTTTGATGATGTCCACCTCCGTATTCCACCAGATACTCCATCGGGGAAAATACTGTGTGGTCTCTAGCTGCAAAAGCTTAGTGCTGAACTGGAGGACCTATTTGCAATCACAAATCCTCTTTTGTCTTTGAAATGAAACTGGTGGCATTTTTTTTTGAGCCTGTTCCTTTTTTTTCCTCCAAGGGAAGAGCCTGCTTCTCCAAAGCCAAGGGTGAAAACAGGCATGAGCTGAAGGTTGAGAAAAATTCCCGCTGTTTAAAACAATGCTTAAATGTTCTTTCAGGACAGAATGAATGAACTGCATTTTGTTAAAACATCTTAAACCTGATGGGAATACAGTTTCTGATTCCTGGCAACTGTGCTTCTCTCTCAAGCTATCATTTTTAGAGGCTCACCCTTTTTCTGAAATACTTTCTAGGCTAGACACTAATTCCTCTGCTGACTTCTATTTATCTATCTCACTTATTTATTTTCCCTTCCTTTGCTGTGCAGGAAGGGAGTGACCATTTCAGGTTCTGGTTGCTTTTTCAGTAAACTATGAATTCATGGTGTTTGTGCAGCACCTGGCAGAGCGAGGTCTCCGCTCATGCCTGTATCACAGCAACGCTAAAGGAATCACGCTGCTCTGGGAGTATCACTGGTGCAAGGAGTTCGGGGAGGCCGGTGGCTCCGTGCGTTTTCAGGTCACTCCAGCTTCCAGGCAGCGTTGGTGAAGTGATCCCCATTTACAGTCTTTCTCCATTGCAAGAGAGGAGAAGGAGGCGCTGAGAGGGGTGAGCTCCCCTGTGAGGACTGGGGAGAGGTGGGAGCGGGCTGCAGGGAAGCACCAGGCACGGGCGCTGGCTTTGGGGGGACCAGCAGGCACACAGACATCTCCCACCCAGTCTGGGCTCGAGGTCCCTCTTATGTTAAACAAAATCAGCGTTCAGGAAGCCGTGTCTTGGTATATGGCCGCTGTTGTGTCAGCCTGCTTGGTAAATTGCTTTGGGACAGCTTGAATATGAAAAGTGTCAAGCAAAAAGTCCTTTTGCTATATTATATTTTAAGGAAAGCCAGAGTGATTTCCAAAGGTAGTCTGGCAGGGAAAAAATTGCCAATAAAGAAGATTTTGCTTCCAGCTTAGAGGGGAAATTTGCATTGCTCTGTCTGCTTTTCCATATATATATATATATATATATACACACATGGAAATTATTTGCTTTTGTAATAAAAAGGGTTGGTTTGTTCAGCATGCTTTGGTGTCTAACCAACAACTTTTATTTTTACAACAGAATCGTTCTAAGATGTGCACTGAAGTTTTGGTCATTTTTGATCAGCTATACAAACTACAGTCACAGTTATTCACACTGCAGAAACACAGGCTGTCTTCCTACCTCCTGTGTGTACTTAGAACCATTCGTGGCATCAGTTTGGCAAGAAGAAGTTTTGTCTGAGGAGCAGTTTTGACACCGCTGAGCTTTTTGCATCTGAATAATTTTTTGTCTTCAAGTACAGCGGTTTATACTGCAGTTCTGCAGCACATCCATGCTTCTCCATGGGTACTAGCTAGTGGAGAGAGTGTAAAAATTTCAGTTTAATATGGTTTTGCGGAGCAACCTTTGATGCATGACCACATTGAATTGTGGTCCAATTGAATGGAGAGGACAGAAACAAAATGTCGTGAATGATGTGGCTGAGGTTTGGCTAAATCTGAGCTGGATCTTGGGTTGTTTGGTCTCATGTCTCAACTCCATACTTCTCTTCTTTGCAAGTTATATTAAAACCCCTCACTTTCTCACTTTCCTGTGCTTGCTTTCTCCTCAAAAGGCTATGTGAAGAACTCTGTGTGATGCCAAAAGTAATATTAGTTTTTGGAATCAGCTTTCAGGATGTGCTGAAAGTTGTGTAATCAGCACCTTACCTCTCAGAAAGACTGGGTGCTTTACTCTCCTACATCTCACAGGCGTGCGGGGCCTGGGAAAGTTGTTTTTTTCGGCTACTCGAGAGACCTGACTAGAGAATTAAATGGCCTGGAAGGGTATCAAAAGTTTCTCCACCCTGGGTTCAAAGCTAGGCCCATCTTGACATCAGACTCTTTCTCCAGGCTATAACAATATTTTGGGGAAGAAAAAAAGAGTCAAATGAAACTTTAAAAACATCATAGTATCTAGAAGAATACAGTAGAAAAATACTAAATAAGGTTATGATTTTTGTTAAAACATAAGGGAAAAGCACTAATAGGACAGTGATAAGCACAGAAAAAGAAACGTGTGCAAGCAGGGGAGTGAGCTGTTGGCAGTACTGCGCCATCCACAGGGCAGCTGTGATTCAGGATAGGGGCTTCCAGGCCATCAGAAGCAATGTCTTGCACTCTCAGCTTCAAAACCATGTTCCCTCTAGAGACTACAACACTGCTGTCCTAAAATGAACATGCATTCAGAAAACCCCTTAACATGACAGAGTCTTGTTTTTACCTGCGTTTGGTCAACTGAAACAGGAGTCAGTTACCATAATGCCTGAGAGCGTACGGTGGTGCAATTTCAATTTACCCTGAAGTGTGGGGCAGAAACTGGGGGGGTCCAGAAGTCGCTTCAGATGTTGTTTAGCTTTCCTTGCTGCAGGCGCTGCACCCTGCGCCTGAGCAGCAAATGGCTGGTGGATATCAGTACCCACTTCATCGCCTTGGTGCATGTGAACTGGAGCTCTGACTCTCAGAGATGTGGCTTCTTTTTAGATGGTTTAAATAATATTTGGTTTTAGATGATATTTATGAAGCATCTTGAAGTCCACATAAGATAGGTCATTCAGGACTATGCATGTGTAAGCAACTTGTCTCTCTCCTTTTCAGCAGCTGCCTAAGCAAGTTTTGTGATTAAACGTTGTGTGTTTTGGACTGCAGTTCCACAGCATGAGTAGTTTGGCAGCAGCGCTGGATGAACGAGTTCCCGCCCCTGGCACTGCGCTTAGGGTGGTGTAAACTGGTGTAGAAGTGGGGTTTGCCTTTGATACAGCTGGGAGCCAGTTCTTGGGCGTCAGGAAGTCCTTAACCCTGGTATTGCCACTGGCCCACTAGGCTTATGAATTGCTGAACGCATTTTACAATGCGATATGCATAGCAGAATAATTACTAAGTGGCCAAACATGACTTGCAAACAGCTTTTTGTTCAGTGAAGAATCGTCCTGTTGCACGGTCGCTCAGGAAAGGCTAGTGGCGCTGGTCCACACTCCCCAGAGAATGAGCTGGGGCTTGGTGGGACAAGCAGGAAACCAGTGCTGGTGCTGAGAGACACCCAGCTGGAACCAATCCTTGCTCCCGGCCCCTGGAGCTCACACCAAGCCAATGTTTGCGCAGGGCTTTAATGAGGAAAAGCCGTGTATTGTTCATTACTCGTAATAACAACCTCCTGAGTTTCCAGATAAGGAAAACAGTTCAGAATAAGCTAGACCTGGAGATTTGGACTGCGGTGTCCTGAAGGGAGAAGTGGACCCATTCAGATGGTATGATAAGGGGCAATACCGGCATGTATTTCTGCTGAGATCTCCTCTTCGTAAATGGTTAAGTAAACAACCCAGGGAGCTGCTGGCCAGTTTGTCTCACTTTAATATCTAGCATAGTGAAAAGCAAATAAAGAGATTATTCTGTAAACAGTCAGATGGTAACAGGTTGATATACTGTGGGGAACATGGATTTTTAGAAAACAGACCAAACTTTGCAAAGCTTGTATATTTTTGAAGCAATCATAAGCTTTTTAATAAGGTAGCTGATGTGAAATTCAGGGCTGATATCAAATTGAAACTGAGTTCAGGAATTAATGAAGACACTTATGCAAATACCTTTGTGTCAAGGGTAAATCTGTATTTAATTTTGTTTGTATTTTGCTTTCATGAATGATCTGGAATTTTAAACTAGATGGTTATTGCAATTTGTGGAAGGTTACAGTTTTGGAGTACTGAAACTGCCAAGGGCCATGGAGAGTTCTAGCAAAACCTGTGCCTTCCAAGAGGAATTTCAACGTCACCAAGTTATGTCAATGAGAGGAAAAAAAATCCAAGCCAAACTTTTATCAATCAAAACCCAGAGAAAAAAAGGTTATATAGTAACAGTGGGGAAGAGGATCTGGGCATTAATAGATAACAAATTAAACACACCACAGTGTAATTTGCAAAAAGGCAAACACTGTTCTGGGCAAGGTTCCTAATGTTTCTGCTACATCTGATCCAGGATTACCTCCAGTTCTTCCCTATAGGGGCTTAGTTTTGTATTCTCCTCGGGCTTTTACATAAGCTTGCAGAATAATGAAGCACAGTTTACAGATAATGTGTGTTAAAGTAATTGCGTGTTTTAGTTTCAAGTTGTATGCAGTGGGGGTTTCTGTGTGTGCGTGTGTGTGCGCGCCCTGGACATGTATTTGGATTATTACAGGTCACGGTAATGGTTCTGAGCTATATTTATCCTTTGTCTTCCTTTTAAGTCCTCAGAGTGATCATTTCTCTCTGAACAACATAGGCAACACCGGGAATACTCCATGGAAGAACGGAGAACAAATAAAAAGTCTCTTCAGTGAACAAAGGACAGGGATAGCCTAAAAAGTTAGGAAAAATGACTTTAGGCTTAAGGCCAGCTTTCATGAGAAGGCAGGTAGAGTTGGAAATACACAGTGTAAGAGGAGGGCCAGGAATACTTTAAAGTTATTTTAAAACATAATATTGGTATTTTTAAAAGTAGTAACAGAAAGAAAAGAATTACTGCAGGTGACCATAGAAATAAGCCAACAGAAAAAGGGTGACTCAAACTATGTATTAGGGAAAATATGTAAGACTGGTGGAAGGATTTGCATCACCCATGCAGTTTGGTGTGCTCAAAATGAGCTTACTTAGAGTGGGCCTAAGAAAACTTTATTTTCTATGGAAAAACTGGGCTTCATTGAAACACAATATTATCTCAAAAAGTGCTTGCCATACTAAAAAAATAATTTTTTGTCAGGAGAGTCCCTTAAATTAAAAACAAATTAAATGTTGAGATTTTCTACTGATAATTTACATTAGGGGCAGGAACAGAAGCAAAATTTTGTGTGAAGGTAAAGGTTTTTCCAACCAGCTCCCTGTCTTGCTTTGCTTGAGTTGAGCAAGATGTGTCTGTGTAATGGTGCTAAGCCTTGGTGAGGTGGAGATCACAGCCGTACAGGTCTGTTAGGAAATCAGGCATCCGAGAGGGCAGAACACCTCACCCTCTGAGCTTCAATCGTCCCCCGCTGCGGGGACGCCTGGGGCCAAACAGCGAAGTTAAAGCCTCCCCAGCCGTGGCAGCAAGAGGGAAGAGAACAACCAGGAGCCCTTGTCCCCTTCTTCCTTGCAGCTCTGAAATGTGTGGAGGGACAGCAGTCTCCATCCCCTACGGCTCTTCAAAACTGTTTTCCCCGCAGAAAAGGGAAACTTCTGCAGTTTTCTGCATTCTCTTTGCCTCACTGCCGTGGGCTCCTGGGAGGGGTGGAGGAAAATGTGTCAGTGGAAAACGAGGAGTAAAGCTGTGGTGCACATTGTACAGCTTTTCTGAATCCTTAGTGTTTAGGCAGAGCAAAAATAGCTTTAAAGAGAAACAGGCAGGCTTGAGTTCAGGTCCATGTCTTCAGCAGGCTGCACAATTATCTGACTTGCAAACTCTGCAGTGTGATGAGTTAAGGAAATGCCCTTTTGCTTCTGGAGCACGAGCCTGAATAATCTAAATTTAGTGGTCAGTTATAAAGTTACCAAACAATTAGGTTTCCATCCTAGTCCGTGCTCATAAATGGCAGCGGCCAAGACGTGCATGGGTGTGCATGTCAGAGCAGCAGTAAATGAGCAGGGCTCTCCGGGAGAGTGAGTGGAGGCTTCTGCGACAAGCCTGAGCACTTGGCAGGCGAGGGAGCGGAGAGGGTGGTGACAGCGGGGGAATGTGGGGACCGCTGGTGGCCTCCGCGGAAGGGCATGGATGAGGCTGTTGCTTTGTGTTAACCTTTCAAAGCAGTGAGCATTTCTCAAGAGAGCCTATCTGCCTTTTTTGCTAAATATAGGACTGCTTTTCTCCTTCCCGGTTGGTAAGTGTGTTCTGTGGGTGCCAAAGCTGTCTGCAGACTCTATCCTTTCTTTTCCTCCTGCCCACCTCATGTCTTCTGTGACCAGCTCTGTAACGTGCTTGTAAAAGCTTTGCTGCTCCTAATTTGCCTGCTGTCGTTCCCCGGCATGGAGCTTGCTCCAGGGAAGGCGCAGGGGCCGCCTGCCCTGCGGCTGTGTCTCAGGGAGGCGGGAGGGTGCCCGGCTGTGCCCGAGGCTCAGGTGGGATTCGGGGCTCTGGTGGGATTCGCAGGCAGCGGGTGATTTTTCTGATGGGTGGGAGTGTCTGTCAAACAAGGCTCCACCTGGCTTTACTTCTCCCCATCACTGATAAATTCAAATGAAAGTCAGAAGACCCATCCTGCAGAAGGTCTTGTTCTCTTAATGGGAGTCTGTATAGCAAAGGACCGTGTTTCATGTTCATGCATTAACACAGGTATTTCTGAGCCGAGTCCGCACTAATCCTCCGGCCCCAAGTTCAGGAAAGCATCCTTCTTCAAGAGAACTCTTGAGCACCTGCTTTCATTTGCAGATATGTTTATATGGCATCCTGGTTTCTAGAGTGAAAGGCAGGTTAATGGCCCGTGGAATGGGGGCTCTGGTGAACAGCAGTACTGAAAGCTGTGACTACATCCCTTCCAGCTTAGTGAGACCTAAAGGCCTCTTCTGCAGAGCAACTTAATCCATCCAAACCTGAATCTCCATGCAAAAGCTTAAGCTAATAGATCAGGTGAAGTTTAGATCAAATCTGAAATCTGAAATGCATTAATTTAAACATTAATATTTCTTTTTAATATTTATTCCTATTTATTGAGCAAAAAAATATTATCTTTACTGATTTCATTTTTTCTCTTTGGTCCAAAAGCAACTGTCTTTGCAGCCATTGTGTTTTTCCTGCTCTATATTTCTTTTTGAAGACATTCAGCTTCATGGATCTCTTCTTTTCCTCCCATTTTCAGGCTTTATTTTGCAAGCAACTCTTTATAGAGGAGTTCAGCATTTGTAGACCTTTGCTAGTGGCATGGCGAGAATGCTCATGATAGCACTGTGTTCTCCTCTAAGGGACTCATTGATTACAGATGAGGTGCCAAACTCCTGTGAGATGTGGGTACATCAATATAAGAACTGGCATACTGGCTGAGATTAAGGGGATCCGTAACACCATAATGCTGTTTTCTATGGTAGGCAGGAATGATGATTAAAAAAAGTGTAGAAGACAGTAGAAAAATTAAGAAATAAGTAGAAGATATACGGTATGTTTTCCCATTCCTGATGGTTAGTGATTTAGGGTCTTCTTGAACTAGACTATAATCTGAGTGATTTTGTTTAATAGCCACTGATGGCTGGGAACTTGTCTATTTGGTTTTCGAACCCATTTTCACTCCTGGCTCTCACAGTCATGACAGTGAATTCCACAATGGAGTTATGTATGACACAGAAAAATGATTCCTAACGCTGGTAGGGCCTGTCCTTTTGTAGAAAGGGAAAAAAACAGGTAATGTAACCTCTTTTAGGAGTAATAAGCCCTGAATATGCAGGGTTTTAGGAGAGTGAATGTACAGTGGCACAAAATATTTAATTACTCCAGTTTAATTGCAGGCCACTTTTGAAAGGCAACCTGTAATCGTCCATTCCTCCTGCTTTCCCTGCACCAGGTATAGCAGCTGAGCGACCTCAGGGGGAGTTGATCTGACAGAAGATTAATCCACCAGAGGACTATTAATTTTCCTTTAGAGTAGCAGCCTTACCACACAGCCACTAAACCAGGAGCATGCTGATGGACGTGAGGAAAGCAGAGGGATGCAGGACTGCTTCTCTGGTGGCAGCCCACCACCGGCCAGGTTAAGCCCATTGTGAGTCTGCACAGGGTCTCAGTGGCAGGAGTGTTTAGAGTATAGATACCATAGCTTTTCAGGGCTTTCTCATTAAGTGAGAAACTTGTTTGGTTTTTTGTAGTCTGCTAAGACAAATTCCACCCTCAGTGACATGGGCACAACAGCCACCTAAGTTTGAACAGAACACAGTTTATTAATGGCAAGGAGAATGATGGGCTTGTTCCTGTTGTGCTTGAGTAGGAGGAGCCTCGTAAATGTAGTTCTCCAATCTGTTTCCCTGACCTCGCTTGGAAAAAAAATCCCACCAACTATGCTACAAATGGTAGCTACAAGTTTTTCTCCTCTCTATTATTGCTCTTCAGATCTTAAATTGAGATTTTCCATTGCAACACGAGGCATTAATGTACTGCTGTTTTGTGTAATGCATGGTGCTTAGCCACATATTGGCAATGCCTTCATGTTCCAGTGCTGTAGGGAAGAACGAAGAATTTACTTGCAGACAAAGCGACAGACACTGTCAAGTTCACTTAGGTATTTGGATTTAACTTCTGAATTTAAATCAAAAGAACATTGATTCACTTAATTTATTTTCCTTTGTATATATCTCATATTATTCAATTACAATAATACCAATTTTGCCATAATGGTATTGATCATTTAATAATATTCGACTGAAAATAAATGTGATGGTTAAAACAGGAAAAGATCCTGAGTCAGCTAAAAAAGACACAAAGCTCAGACCTTAAAGGATTGGCAGGTTCTAATAGAGATTTATTTCTTATATCTATTTACAAAATTTAGTCTGATTTTTTTTTAAAACTGAGGGAGGGGAACATCTGAGTCTCCCTTCCTCCACTTAAAAAGTCCGCAAAGCTTTGTTAAGAAAATAAACAGAAAAGGCTCCGAGTAACGAGTGAGCTCCAGAGGAATGCTATGGTCCCGCTGCTGCTGAGGCTGAGGGACATTGGTGGCTCCAGTTGTTTGCTTGCTGCAGACACAGAGCGCTCTCCTCCCTTCTGCTGAGTGTCCCCTGGCATTTGTTTTGGTTGGATTCCCACTGAAAATGGTAGAGCGTAGGTCTGTGTGTCATGACGGCAGCAGAACTGCCACATTCTTCTTAGCCTCCATCAAGCAGGCACCATGGTTTGTGCTCTGGTACCTCCTGCAGCATTTGTTGTGCTGCACCCGTAGGGGGATTACACACTTCACTGTGCAACGCAAAACACTCTGCTCGTTGGATGATATTTCGGAGGTGAATCCAGAGGAACTGATAAACGGACACGACAGAGGGGCAGAGGGGGCAATATGGAAGGTTTTCCTGTGTAAAGTTCTGCCACGGCTTTCTGTCCAGTTGAAGTAATATGCCTGAGAGATGGCTTCTCCATCTCAGACCCTTAGCTGCACCTGAGGTCATCCTGGAGGTAGCAGATATAGCTTTGATATAGCAGATATAGCACCTAGAGCTGTGTAGCTTTCTCTGCCTTTGGTTCAGGAGCAGTTTTCCACAACAGAGCAGGAAGAATCCCATAGTTACCATTTCCAGGAGTCACTGTGGGATTCACCGCACTGCCCTAAGGCTTTGTAAAGAATCACAGGGAAAAAAATGAAGTTAGATTTAGACAAACGTTTAAGCACGTACAGAGCTTTAAAAGTACAAACAGTCTTTGGGCTACAAACATACTCAAAGCTATGCGAGTAGTTAGCTGCTACCTTGAATCACAGCCATTGTCAGCAGCCTGTGATTAAATAAAGAGTAAGAGGGAGATTTGTATTGCACGTTGGATGTTTCACAATGGTTTTGAATTAAAGTAACACAATACCAAGAGCATTCATTCACAATTCAGTAGGGTAACTACAGCAGTCTAAACATGATTCCATTTATCCGAATAATCCAGATGGTAGACAGACGTATATAGGCATCGTCTTCTGGATCCCTCTAGGCTGATGGAACAGGTCACCGCAACCATCTGTTCACCACTGTAGTGTGCTGGTAGGCCTCACAGGTACCAACAGACCAGGATGTGTGAAAGCTGGCTGCTTATGGTTCAAGCAAGAAACCAGCCAAATCTTCTCTGGCTATCAGTGTAAATCATTCAAGCGAGCCAAGATGCTTTTGCTTAAAATGAAATAAGGAGCAGCATAAAAATTTTTCTCTCTGTAGACCCATGGGATCAGTAATTTCTCTTAGGACAGTGATGATTCACCCAGGATGACAAGAGAACTTCTTGTGCTGGTACAGCTGGGAGCCTGAGGGAGCAGAAGAGTCTGTCATGGGCGGTTTTCAGCCATGACTTTGTTGTTTCGTGTCCGTTGTTCATCTGTAGAACGACACCAGGCCTGGGCACCGTCAGCAGCAAAATACCGCTGCCTGCCTTCTCACAAGTACCAAGGAAAAGTGAAAACCTATCTTCTCCATCTCAGACAACCTGCCTAGGTCTCTCCTCATGTGAACATTGCATTCCTTTTCTTCGGAGTCTCTTGTGGGCTTGTAGCCAGTCTCTCCAATCCTCATGGGACAGATCAAGTGCCATAATTTCATCGTAAGGTCAGCAGCAAAGTTGTGCTGGCACAGGGACTGATCTGCATCCTTGGCTGTGAGTAGAGCTAAGCCAACGGGGAGTGCTCAGACAACACTGCTGGGTCGACTGGGTGCCCAGCTGTGTGTGCAATTTAGTGCTGTCCCAGAGGGGAGCAGTGGGAGCTCCTGGCCATTGCGTCTTCGTCTCTGAGAGCTGCTCCAACAGGCACTGGAGCCTGCTGCAAAAGGCCCTCGAGTTGGGGGCATTGGTCGCATGAGAGCTCTTGGCCACATGAAGGTGTCCATTTCCAGCTAATGATCAAGAAGCTTGGTCATCCCTGTTGTACTGCCATATCCATTTCTTCATTCTTTATTTGCTAATGCTATCTTTTCTAACATTCTCTGTCATAGAAAGATTTATCAAAGTTAGAAACAAACCTTTATCTATAGTGAGTATACTATACCATAATTTAGTGGAAAAAAACCTGAATTGCTTTGCAGATTTCAGCTTAGTACCAACGGTGGATGGAGAGATGTTATAGATGAAACCGGGGGACGGACATTTTGCCATCTCGCTGCCAGGCACACGTATACCTAAAGGGGAAGCTACAGATCCTTTGATTCCTGACTTTGATATCTGTCTTTGAGTACTTCAGTCTCAGTTTTATGGGTAAACTTTTACATGATGTTTCATTGAAAGATCATCATTAAACTGAGATCTTTCTTAGATAAGAGATATTGCTTGGGCTATCGAGTTTACAAATTACAGTTTTATGTACACTGAAAATTGGGGAACCCTGTTATTACAGACAGAGTGATATTCTTATAAAGCTGTTATAGATGGCCATAGCAATTTTGAATGGAAAAGGAAATAAAACATACCCATTTGATCCCTGTCATCACATCCACATCAGGACTTCAGCTACATGAGTAAAAACTTACACTTCTAAATTGATTTTGCAATACAGATCCATCTTTCTATGAGGCTTGAGTTAAAGTACGCATGTAGGAAAGGGAAGGCATGAGCACTGCTGGTCGGGAAGAAGGAGAAGGAAATACCTGAACCCCCTGTTTCCTTTTCTCCAGCTGTGCCATCTAACTGTTTCTAGCTCAGAGACCAGAGCAGCAGACAGTGAAGCAGCGTGGTAAAAGAAATGGAAGAGTTAAAGTGAGTTTGAGAGAAGCAGAGGCAGTGTAGATCTGTGGAAGAAAAATGCTTCCCAAAATGGATCAAAAATAACAAATACAAAATGTCCTGAATGAACTTTTGTTTTTGCTTAAGATTAACTTAAATTTTTTAGAAGAGAAAAAAGCACTTTCTCTAACAACATGAACCCTGTGTATATTTACCTGAGGCTTATAGAAATAGCTCATATGACAAGTCTGGCTCCACAAACTCCGCCTAAGAAGCCTGGGTCAGCAAAATTCAATCTGGAAGCTGTCTATAAATTTATGAAACCTGTCTGAGGTTTCTAAGTTAACTAATAAAATCATCTTTTGTTTGTAAAAAGATATAACAGTTTTATAAATTAATATTGAAGTCCATGGAAATCAATTTTCAGCAGTTAGTGCTTTAGCTAACTTTTGTTTTAATTCTACCGATAAAGAAATGCTAACTCAAGACCAGACACATAAAGTGAGGGCTATTTGTAAATATGTTTAATTTTTTTTTTATATCTTTCTGTCTTTTTTACTCGCTGGAGACTTTCAGCAGTTTCATGCTTCAAATAAATGTTAAGGAAGAAGTCAAAGCAAGCAGTCAGCTGCTCTAAGGCCGATCAAATAGTGCTTTTCTGCATGTTTTACTAACAGATGAACAGGCAATCCCATTTATAGATCATACTACATGTTGACAGAGCGCATTACTTCATTTTGCCGTATTGGCAATTTGAGATCTTAACAAAACAATGCTGAGGTCGCTCTCATTCTGTATTGCCATCCTTGGAATGCGGCTTCGGTTTTCATTAACTCTGTCGCTACAAGGTACCGCAGATGGAGGCAGATTTTGGGGGGGGTGGGGGTGGGGTGGTGGTGTAATAAACATTAGAGAGCAAAAAGCTGTAAACAGCTTAAATTCTTTGTCCTGTGCGGATGAATTCCTTTTCCTTAATACTCTCTGGCGTTCTCACCATCTTGTGGACACTTGGTCTAATTGGAGGTGAATGGGTGGATAGCTCGCAAGGGCTTTGATACCTCCCAGCTGTTGTGTGGGGAGAAGCGGTCTGAAACTCCTGCAGCCAGTGAATATAAGCTTCAATATAAACAGTAAAAGTTTGGAGATTCAGCCCAGCACTTGGCTCGCAGCATTCTGGCTCTGCTTAGGAGCACAAATCGCGTACAGGACCACGTCCAAGATTTCCCCTCAACTTTTCAGTCAAGGGAGAAGGACAAAAAGGGGGAGAAAAAAGAGCATGGCTCTGCTTCACTGCTGCATTATTCCTGCTTTCCCCTATGCCGGCTTCATTGAAATCACTGGTATTATCAAGCTAGGCTAAAACTGCGGTGAATCTTTCCAAGGCCTTTTCTGTATGTACATTTTTGTGAGTCTTACCAGGACAGCTAAAGCAATACAAGTCACTTCAGAAGAATTTAACTACAAAGGAACTGGGCGTCCTTATTGCAGAAGGAGAGCAGGCTCGTGGGGGATTCTTCAGGAATAGCTGTAGTGCTTTCAATTCATAGCTTACCTTTTTCCAGAACAATTGCCCGAGAATAGGCCAGCATTTTTATACAAGCCAGCCTTTCCCAAGCTATTTTGCCCAGGGGCATCTTCCCCTCCCAGATTAGCATAAGTGTCATTGCTCAGCGCTGGCGCTATACCACCTCTGGATCCCTGGATCTGGGAGGCTATGGGCTGTGCCTTGCTTTCACCTTCCTCCCAACCCTGCAAAGGGAGTAGCCCCAGTTTGGGATATACTGGAATAACTGCATCCAAGCTACGAGGGATTTTAGTATACTTATATCAGTAAAGGATCCTGCAGCTTAAAACAACACAGCTCTGCAAGCAGAGAAACTGCTTGGACGACGGTGCATGTCTTATATGAATCGTGCTTTCATGTTCCTGTTGCTTTTTTAAAATCACTTCCTCAACAGTGCTTGCACTCAGGGCTCCAGTTTCCAGGTAACAGGGAGCACCAGACGCCCAAGCACTGGGTGATTTAGCCTTTTCACTGAATGCAACTGGGAAGCAGTTGTGAGCACTAACATATTATAACCCTTCAGTTAAACACAGCTCTTTTGGCATGAGCACTAATTTGTGAGAGTGAGATGCCATCTTTACGGCACACCAGTCACGTCTGGTGCAACTGTCATCACGGCTACTGCAGGGGAGAAAAAAAGTGCAATAAATACACCTTTTGCTGTATGTTTACTGGGCTGTGTTTTCAGCAATGTGCACTGCTCACTACCGAGTTAGTCCATGAATCCCCCTGCGTAAGGTAGTAATCCATTTTGCCTGGACATATAAGACAGGCCTTCTTGCAAATCCCTTCCCCAAGCTCCAACCTGTGTGCATTTTGGTTTATATTTTGGGAACACGTGACTGTTGAAACAGGCTATATAGCCAGCTGGACAAAAGGTAATTAACGTAGTCATTCTTTCCTTTGGGTAGCACAGCTTGTTGTAGGGCTCTGTACATGGATGTGTCTGCAATGGCAGCTTCTGCAGGTGGGCATGTGTAGTCAGCGTACTCAGCTGGGTCTGGAAATGTATTCAGCAGATCAAACATGGTATCTGCTTTAGACTGACATGTCCCAAACTCTTTTGACTCTATTGTCTGTATAGAGTAGGTCTTCAGTGAAAATAATGGTGACCAAGACACCTAACTCATGCATAGATACCAACAGGTAGCTATCTGAAACTGAAGATGAATCCCATCTGGAACACTTGGACATGGTTGTTGTTGGGTTTTTTTCCCCTACCTACTTTACAATGTTTTCAGGCTTAGGGTAAGAGTCATCCAGAGTGTTTACGATTCTGCATTTCCCCATCTCCTCTTTGAGTGCTGAAGTCAGTTCCCTCATATTCTCTCTCACTTGTCATGGCAGGTCAGGGGAACTTTTATGCCTGAATCATTAGATGATTGAAGTTTCTTACTGGAAAACAAATATGTGTTGATGCTTCTGCAGCCTCGAGGTGAAAACAACAATGGACTTATAGCCAGGGAAAATGATGCTCGAATAAAACTCATTACTGCTCCAAGCCCTCAGAACTCCATACAGTGAAATTGTAACCATACACTGAAATTGTAACCAGACCTGTTCTTCAGAGCAAAAACAGACCGTAAATGTAAATTGCTAGAGCACACGGTAAAAATACTCATTGTTAACTCAGTGGACAGCCATATATATAAGTTTAAAATACCTCATAAGGAACTCGGTGTGTGAGGTTATTGCATGTGATTCCATTTTATAAATACAAAAGAAGAAACGTTTCAAAAGCCATTAATCACAACAATGAGCAGAAATTTGCTGCAGTGGAAAAAGTCAATTTGTTGGCCTTCGAATATTTCATTTGCAACTCCTTGAATCCACTTCTAATCAATCCAGGAAAACTATCCCTGCGTTACAAGCAGGCTGCATGGAGACTCTGGGTTTACGACTGTGAGAAAATCCTGCTGGGTTGTCCCACAGCCCAAGGCCCGGGACTGACTCAGAGTGTACATCTTTGGTTAAGTCCATCCAGCGATCCAAACCAAGATCCAGTGATCCTGAAAATTCTGGGTTCCCATTTCTAGTGCGGGCTGCCTGGCATAACTGCTCTGCAGCGGACTCCCGGGCTGTAGGGCAGGCTGCCTGCCAGGGCTTGGCACCGCCGGAGATGGCACGGCCCTGCAGCTTCCCAGTGCCAAGACCTCAGGGCGTCACAGGACTGTGGCAAATCCTAATTCCATAGGAATTCCCAGGCTGGCTTTCTGGCTTCCCAGGCTCCCTGCCCTGGAGCTGAGATGTACTGGGATGCCTCCCAGGGACTGTCACTCGAGGGCAGTTTGCGTGAGTGCTCCCCCAGGGCTCAGAGAAAAGGGCAATTTTTTGTCAGGCTCGTTGCTAACCAAGCAGACTGCTTCATGATTTGTCGTCTTCTGGCTCAAAAAAGTATAAGAATTTACAGTTCACAAGAAGTTTTAAAATGTTGGCTTTAGACTCAATAGGATGAAAGTCAAATTTTGAAAAGCAAAGTTCCTTCTCAACCGGAACCCTAGCTTTTCAACCAGCTCCAGTGAATACTATGAATAATAATGCCCTGACTTTTAATTTACAGTTGAAATCCAGAACAGAAGAACACAAGGTCCATCTGCTTACACGATCCCAGAACTATTGACAACTGCAAAAACATGATGTTTGTAACCACTGCACATATAGCCTGAAACGTATTAAACAATGACTTCATTTGAAGAGGTTTGTTAACATTATGAATATTATTATTGTTGGTCACAAGAGGCTTGGTCTTGTTCCAATCTTGAAATAATTACTTTTACACAGCAAAACTGGTTTATGAATTACAGCATTAAAGCAAAATGTACAGTAGTCACGTTACTTCTTGGGAGGTTTTATTGTGTAGTTGTTACTCTGCACACTAAATGGATTTTAACAATCCTATGCTATCCACGAAACAATTTTGAATAAACTTTAGGATTGTGAAAAAGAGCCTTTCCCCCTCCTAAATTCTTGTCAAATACCCAGATGGTAAATTTAGATAGAAGCCCATGCTTCTATCTGTTGTTGATAAGCATTCCTCTTTGTAGTCAGAGCAAGCAAATCATGTATCTGCAGCCTATTTGTTTCAAGTTAGTGTTTTTAAAATTTTTTTTATATAGCTGCAATTTCTGTAAAAGTCATATGTAATGAAAGAAAATTGTGCTTTTCTCCCTCTCCAGTTCTTGGAAGACATTTTAGGGAGAAGGATAATTGCTAGTGAGAGCTCAGCCCAGTAATGCAGTTTACAGTGAACGTGAGTTGCAAGGAGATAAACAAGGAAGGAAATACATGGAGATCTACCCACTTTCAGGAACTAGAAAAATCTTCCAGTGAATTGTTGTTTTCCCAGATGTGTATCATTTACAGAGATGAGACTTCACTGAAATTTTTTGGCTTGTATGCTTAAGCCCCCGAAGCTGTTTTGAAACTCTATACCTGGAAGTTACATTTGCTTCCATTTTTTTTTCCTTCTTTTTCCCCCCCTTCATTTTTTTCCCCCCATTCCTGCCTGCCTTTTTAGCTTGTTCTGTCAGCAAGAAAAACCAAACATCAAAAAAAAAAAAAAAATTAGGCCTGAAAGTCTGTCATTTATCTTCACACAAAGCAGTGAGTGGTCCCATTTATTTAAATTGCAGCCTTTGAGGAGAGAAAAAGATTCCAGGATAACTGGTAGTTTCTTCTGCAGCTTTAAAACCTGAATGAATTCTAGTGACCCACAGGGTGAATGCTAATTTTTGTTGAAAACCTATTTTATGCTATGTGATAGGGTCATATTTTTGATTTACAAGTTAGTAGTTTGGAGTTTTAGTTTAAAGATATTCTAGTGAATTTTCACTGATGCTGGAGAGACCAATGTGCAAACACAAGGGATGCGAAGTAATTTAACCTTCTTCTAAAATACAAGTCTTTGAGATTAAATTTCTTTGCCAAACTGCTGATAACTGATAGTGCAGTAACGTGTGCAATCACGTACAGAACATAATAGGCCTATAAATTATACAGTATATATACAGTGGCCTATAACCTAAACAGTGTAGTGATTTATCGGATGAAAAAATTATGAATGTGGTAATGAGAATTAAGTACGTGAGTGAAATTCTGGTGACACACCAGTGCTAACACACTCCTGGATGCTTGCTAACACTTTCATTAGGGAAAAGGTTTCCCTTGTGATCGCTTCATGAGTTGTCCATTTCTTATACCGAGTGCTTACCAGAAGAGTTGGTTTTGGCCCTGGGGCACGTTGTCTGGAGTCTCACCTTCCCCTGGGGCTACTTTTGCATTGCTGCTGCTCCTTCCCAGGTGGTGCTCCATCAGGCAGCAGCAGCTCCAGCAGCTCCGACTGACCGCAGGCAGAGGGCATGGGGAAGAGCGGAGGGGAGGGTCCTCCTCTAGATGCTTACGGATGCCATTCCTAAGAAAAACTGCTCCTCCTGCCCCTCCACACAGCACAGTTTACAGGTTTGAGTTAGTAATCTGGAGTCCGGTTTGCCCTCTTGGGCTTCACAGAGCTGGACGGTGAGGGAGAGTTGCGTGGGTATGCACAGGGTGCAGCTTCTCTCAGCTTGCACCACCTGGTGCAAGCACAAGATGGGTGTTTGTGTCTGGGGAACACAGGCCGCTTTGTATCTGCTCCCGAGGAATAAAGTGCTAACTTCCTCTCTGCCGGTATGAGCAACACTTGGGCAACTGTGCTCCTTGAGAGCTGTAACAGTGTCATGCTCTTCTAGTGCGTTAGATCTCGTATAAAGGGGTTTCAGACATCTAGGAAATTACAGCGATCAAGTTCTTTCTAAATAGGATTTCTTTTGTCTAAGAAGATTTGTGTCACTGTTGTGAAAAAGCACCTCCACCAGTGAGATTGCACTTCATTCTTCATGGGCATTAAGTACTATTTCCCTTAGTTCTGTTACAAATTGGTGAGAAACTATCAACATATTTTGATAGGTAGCAAATAAATACTTTAAAAAAAAAAGAAGTAAGTTCTGAACACAGGATTTTTGCAGTGTATTATACCTAAATTCTGATTCCTTAGTTTCTAGTTTTTGTTTATAGAGCTTTATGCATTTCATTTCCTTGTCTGTCACCTTTTCTCTCTCTTCTTTTTGGGAAACAAACTTAAACTGTAACGTGTAATGACCGAATGAACATTTGGCCAGAATAAGAAAAGTGCTAATTCCCTGAGGAAGAAGTGTGCTGCCAGTATCACTCTTGGCCCTGGTTCAGCAGCCACAGAGACAACTCTTTTCCAGATTTGGAGTTAGCTCTGTGTGGAAGCTGCATTCATGTGCTATTAGAAAGGTCAAACAAAACAAGACCTTCATGCTTGCTTCAAGCTTTTGCACCTGAAGATGTCGACTGGTTTTTTCACCCAATAAGTACAGTAGCCCCTGCCTTCCGGAATGAAAAGAATCAAGACACTGAGACTGTTAAGGACTTTTCTGAAAGTCAAAGTGAAATTTAAAGGCTGATCCCATAGCTCCGTTCCCAGGTGGGCTTCCCCTCACTTAACCGCAGATGCCTGAAGGGCAGCCATCTGAACTAATTGCCACGGACTCCCACTGGAGTGAAGTAGGCACTTCAATTTATGATGTGACCTATTTTAGATGTCTACTTAGAATGACATAAATTGTCTACCAGATGTGCCAGTTTCTTCCTATGGACGAGGGGAGCCTAGGGCGATAAGCCGAGATGGAGACTGTAGATGTTTACATTTAGGTGACACAAATCCATTACTGCCGTAAGGACCAAGCTGGCTTCCCTCCCATAACCGGGTGGATTTGGAAACTTTTTCCTACCTCATCTGATGTGACGTCAGACAGCTTGAGTCACTAGTTCCAGGCGTTGTGGCAGAGAGGTAGGGAAGTCGCTTCTCCCCAATTTCATAACCCTGTGCTGTCCGCAACTGTATAGCTAGTTTCCTTTGTTTAATAGCAATTAGTGTTGAGAAAGCGCTCGGTTCATCGACTAATATTGGAAAAACAAAACCTGGCTTCATTAATGATCAGCACAGTAAAATTCAATTACCTACTCATTTCCCAGCTGCTGTGTTGGAAGCAACTAAATTTTAGCTGAAATGTTGCTTGTTCTTCTTTGCTGTTGTCAACAACAAATGATAAATAGGAGAGAAGGAGTGAAGGTTTTACTGTGATCTACATTTGCAGGTGTAAAGCATACATTACAGCCTCTTAAAGCAGTGCGAGGAACAACCAGAATGGGAATCATGGAAAGCATTAAAAAAAAAATGCAAGGAAGCAGTACCTCCTACAACAGAAGTGATTTAAAATGGATTACTGAAAATTTTCTGGTTTGTGTTGTTTTTTCTTGATTGAGTAGCCTTGGAGTGAATATGCAGGAAATTAACTGTTATGCTTTGTATCACCTGTTAGGAGAAGCTGACCTGGAAGGTTTATGCTTCCCAAAGTGAGCTGCCTGCATTCCTTAGGTACCCATTGTCAGCTAAATAAAGGAGGAAGGAAATTTGGAAGGAACAACAGGGAGGAATCATAAGTGTGATTAAGGAAGGAATGTGAAAGGGGAAAAGGTAGTCAGAACTGCCCTGTAAGATTCGTATGTTAATCCCTAGAGGGATGGCTGATTGCAAGCAACTGAGTAGTACAGCTCAATCGGTTACTGCTCATTGCAGACCAGGGGTGTGCTCCAAATCCTGTGCAATTTGAAGTCAGAGAGACTCCTTGGCCACCATAAATACAGTATAAGCGAGCTTTCTAGTCACAGCCACAATAACTTGCTTTCAAAATCCAGAAAGCTTTTGTTTTAAGGTCTGGCCTTTGAAAACACCTTCTGTAATTAGCAATTAGTTTAAAATTTTGTTACTAGGTACACAAAAATCTTGAACTGTACTGTGAAATTTCTGATAGCTGCAGCTTACCAAATCCTTTAAGACTTTATAAATGAAAATACCTTAAAAACCTTTTCTCCCTATTTTTCATATTGTGTGGACAGAAAAAAACGACATCTAGTAAACCTGCATTTTTCTGGGTTGAGGTGCCCCCCAAACCGTAAGTTTTTGCCCATAACTCCTTCCTTGTCATCGTAAAAAGTTCTACTACATTTTCCTGCTTGTATATTCTTTATTTTTAACCTTAGCTGCACCTGTCACTATTGCAAAGGTACTTCCATGCACGCTCCTCTCCTGCCCCCAGTATCCTGCTCCCAACTAGGCAACGTCCCACTTTCCTTTGTGCCAGCTCTGGCACTCAAGCCCTCCCTCGGAGAGCTGATTCAGCCTGCTAAATAGGAAGAAAACTGCGTGCTCCATTTGCTGTATTGGTTTGCGACAAGCACTGAGGCAGAGGGAAGGGAGGTGGTGGCAGCTTGCGGCTGGGAGCGGGGGATGAAGAGGGCTATATGGGAGCCGGATTCTCCTTTACGGTGGCAATGAATTGCTAGGTCAGACGGGTTCAACCTGCAAAACATCACCTTTAGTCCTTCCCCTCTCTGGCTTCTCCCTCTGGGGCATTCTTCACCTTCCTGGCTTTATGTTTTTCTCCTTTTCCCTAAACTCCCCTGTTCCCTCAAAGTTTCACATCTCCCCCTTTGCTAGTCTTTCTTCTTCTCTGCCTTCCAGTTGGGGATTTCTGGTCACCTCCATACTATTCTTTTTACTTTGGGGTGTTTATTGAAACATGCCCCACCCCCCCAGGTTTTACTCCTTTTCTGATGTTTAGCATTTCCTTTTGCATTGACCGTTGTCAGAAGATAGGGCTAAAAAGAAGGTGGTGATGCTATTGAGCTCGAGGGGAGAAATCCTATACACCTCTCCCCAATCTTGTTCGCCTGCTTTCTGTTGCTTTCTGTGGTCAAACACCATACCTGCAGAGCAGAGGAAAAAACGTCTGGAATCAAGAGCATATGATATCTGTAGAGTTCTTGGGTTGAAATAATCTCCTTGAAATAAATAAAAAGCAGAACTTCAGAAGAGAAAATCAGGCGCTCGGATCCTTTTTTTTTTTAAACTTTTCCCCCCCCCTGCCTGCTTGGAGAGCCTGATGATTTGAAATGTTTGATATGTGAGGTTTCTTTCTGTTGGGTGCTGCTTTCCAATACATGCTCTGCAACTGCTCAAATATCTACCCTGCCTCATTTTCCAGGAAGGGGAGTAGCACAGATTGTTCACCCGAAAGACAAAACCGGACTTTATGGGTAAATGCAGATACTGTATTCTTTGTTCACGCCAAGTTAACTGAAAACTACCTCCCTGTCCGTGGGGACTCTTAAAGATGATTTCCTCTGCGACAGGAATTAAGATCCATGGCAGATCCATAACTGGAAGCTCGTTGGGTACAGTACGTCATCATCAGAGCACATTGAAACTTTGCCTCAACCGATTTATCTTTCCAGCATGTATTTTGAGTTATTTTGCAATTTTTTTCCCCAAATACCTTTCCTTTTTCCCCAAAAGAACTGTGTTACCTTTGTTTATAGATAATGCGATGCGCTGGTAACACGTTTGCCTAGATTGTAGGTCGGAAAGAGTAGAACTCATTAATTTCGTATACGTCATGCAGCACTAGAATAAGGCCACTTCCTCAGAGAACAACTGAGAGTAACTGGGGGAGTTACTCTGCTAAGGAAGATCTGTGCAAAGCATTGAAAGATGATTAATGCGATGGAAGAGGGCTCAGGAAATCATCTAGCTTGTCCCTAGCCTCACTCTGCTGAGGTCATGCCCAGCCGGGGGAGGTTTATGTATTTTTAAACACTTCCATTGATGGAGATGCCATAGTCTCCCTAGGCAAGTCACGCAGAAGTCACCGCTAATTCTAACACAGCAGAATGCCATTTTCCTTCAGAATTCGCCTCGTCTTCTACAGTTTAAGTACACAATCATCAAATAACAAATAGGCCGTGAAATAGCGTTTCATTTTTCAAAGCCTACGTGTTCAAGAATGGTGAGCCAGTCCCCTCAAATCACACTTTATAAAAATACGTCTTGGAAAGTTAGCTCTGTTTGTTCCTCGCCCCTCAGCCTTTGGGTCCGCCCCCGCAGGACCGGGGCCGCCCCGCCAAGCTCCCGGTGCTGCGAGGGGCCGGCGCCGGCTGCTCGGATGCTTTGCCCTGGGGATGAGGGA
>WAAD01004100.1:266763-328152 GCA_013389945.1 Fregata magnificens | reverse complement strand
CGGCGCGGGGAGCCCAGCCTCGGGGAAGCTGGGCTGCAGCCCGCGCAAGCTGTGGCGGCGCGGCTTCTCCCCGGGGGGCAGCGGGGGGAGCCGGGGCGCTCTTGCGTTAAGGAGGCGCTGTGGAGGAGTCCGAGAGCCCCCCGCAGCGCCGCCTCGCACGCTGCTCCCTTTTCTCACCGGCGGGGTGAACCCCCAGCACCAGAAGTGCTCTCGGTAGCTGGTTCCGGCACCGCTCCCGCTGCACTTGAGATAATAACACCGTATTTTATTATTTCCTTCGCAAGAGGTTGTGCTGTTGAGAAGCCACTTCCTTTCTACCGGCCTCCTCAGGAGCGTTTTCTCGGTTGCTCGGGCAGAAACAAACAAACAAACAAAAGCCGCGTAAAAACAGCCGGTTGCCTCCTCTCCTGAAGGCATAAATAAATGCTAGTACGAGTAACAGCGTGCGAGGTCTGATGCTGCTCTTGTTTACACTCATGTCAATAACGAACGGTTTTATGGCTGTGGATGAAGTTACGGGGGAGTTGTCAGTCAGAGCAGGCTTGCTTTTCTGGTCCTGGTGGGGACGGCTGCTAGCGCCGCAAGGATGGGTTGATAAGTGGATCACTAATGGGATACGCTGCGATGTGCTTTTCTCTTTCACTTCGATTCCTTCAGTATTGGCCGTTAAGTTTCTTTTTATGCCTATTTTTAAAATCTTGTCTGAATAGTTTAGAAGAGGTGGTTTGGGTTTTTTTTTTCGGGGGGGGGGGGCGGGGGTAATGTCTGTCTTTGTAAATACTCATACCCACTCAACTGCAGGTATTGGTGCATTCAGCTACTGTAGTAATACTAGAGCTTTTAGAGGTAATGGCGTGTTGGCTGAAGTAGTTATATAGAAGCAAATACATTTTGTATCATCTATGAGTAGAGATAGTGGTTTCACCATGAAACTAGTTGTCACGCATCAAATGAATTGGAACCTCTTCTTTCGATAGGGTAATTGCCCCGTTCGTATTCAGACACACAGGAGACCAGTGACAGTCACGTCACATGCTAGCTCCATGAAACCTTTATTACTTCCTGTGATTGTGCTTGTCAGTCTACCATTAACTACTAGTTACAAACACATTATTGTTTCTGTCATTTGGGTATCAGTCTATTTTCTTGCCCGCAGCCGGCAGCAGATTAAGTTCGGGTCAGCAGGCATGCAAAGGAGAAAGCAGGATGGCCAGGTGACCATGACCACTGTTGCAAAACCACTGCTCTTCGATTGCTGTATATTGCAGCAAAGGGGAAATTGTGCACCTAAGAATAATACTTTAAAATAAAATATTTTTTACTATTTTAAGTTATATTTCAATAATAAAGTGACAACACATAGATACATCTAGGAGGTAAGTGATTTTTGCATGTGACGTTACTGGTTTGTTTGGAGAGTATGGATCTGGATGCTGTGCGTTATCCGTGCATACGCTTAATGTGAAGTCTGTGAATAGCCTAATTGAAAACAAATGCAGGCTGACCTGAAGATAAGCTAAGACTTTAGAGCTTTGTTGGATTGAGGCCTTAGTAATTAGTGCTTAAATGTAACTTAGTACCGTTCTCGTTGACTTTGAATAATTGCGTGGTGTAAATACAAATCAGGTTCGTGGATTGTTTTGATAACTTTGAAATAAAAATTATATGGTATTATAATATTTAATAGTAATTAATTTATTGGCAGAAAAAAATTTCAGTGATTTCTGTGGTGGGCTTTTCTTCTGCTTTTCGGGACTGATAATTAAAGTTTCATGATTTTCATAAAAGCACGTAAGGAAGCATCTGCGTTAGCATCTTGGTTCAGATCAGCAGTGTGCTTTTGAAGGGAATCTCCCAGTCTTCCCCACTCATGTGCCGTGGTTCATGTTTCGGGGCAGTCCTGGAGCGTGGGAAACAGCGTTTGTTCAGGTAATGCTGAACTGAGGCATGTGCTCCTGGTGCTGCCCAGTGCCTGCAGGGTATTTGAGCCTCAGGACCAAACTAGAGTCAGCTTGAGTGTAAACTTCTGAAATTCGTATGGTTTGGACATTGGGTCCTCTGTATCAGCTCCTTAGCTCTGTAATGGGCTACTGCCAGTGCAACATGTTAATGTAGCCATATATCAACAGGGATGCCATTGCGATTCTGAAGCTTCATACTGTATTTGCAAGAAGCGCTTATACAAACAAAGACTTAATAATTTAAGCCTGTAACATCTGTGAGGATGATCACATAACCTATAGCGCGTTTGATCCAGCACATATTAAGTGTGAGTGGGATGACTGATAATTATGTCACAGTTACCCTTTGAATTTGGCATTGGTGTTGACTCACCAAAAACCTCCCTTAGGCAAAGAGGTAATTTTAACCAGCTGAAACGTTTTTTTCAGTGAAAAGTAAGTTAAAAGAAATCAGCCAGCTGAAAATGAATGAAAATATCTTACTAAAGGAGAGTAGGTAAAAAAAAGGGAAGAAAAAAAAAGAGGGTTATACTTGCATTGAGTCACAGAAATGATTTTTTTTTTTCCTCCTAATATCTTTTCACCACCCCAGAGATCTCTTCTCCCTTTCTGATGTTTATATAGTATTTTTATGAGAACTTGTAGAAAGTTAAATAATATCTCATCCTTACTGTATGTTGCCTGGCCAAGCTGTACCCTTTAATTTTTAGACCTAAGTTAGTTTTACCTGCCCACTAATCATCCGTCTGAATTCACTCTGATTTACAAACTATTTTTGGTATTGTGGTGTTTATAACCGATACCAAGATCTCCAAATGTTCCAGGAACATTTTTTCAAATGGTTCCATTAAGAGGGATGGTNCTAGTAGCAGTTACAGGGGGAATTAAAAGCTGCTTCATCTATTTTGGCTAAAACACCAGAAAGCACTATTTTACTTGCTTTATTTTAAGAGATCCATTGGTGACTTGAAATGTAGTTTTTTACGTGTGTGAAGAAAAGACTCAAAATAGCTTCGGGTGTTGCCCAACCAACCGGCCCCTCAGTGGTACAAAGCAGGAAGCCTGAAGTATGATCTGATTTGGATATAGCCATTTTAATCTTGGTGTAGCATCTTTAATCTTGTTTTGTCTTGAAACATTTACCACAAGGGATTTCCCCGAGGGGAAAGGACGTCTGCCCTGATGAGGAAACTCTGTCTGTCTTTAACCAGGGAATATGAGAAAATGGGCAGGAGCTGGGGTTTAGAAGAGGCTGCCGTGACCCGTGGGATACTGTGGGGCATTCATCTGCAGAGAAGATGCGAGACTCTTCCTTGGGGCCAAAACCCGGGAGTTCTGGCAGCTGGAGTGGAGGGGATGTGTGGGTCCCTGAAGGACACAACTATGAGTTGGTTTAAGCCTCTGAATCTATCGCTGATAATGAGGTCACCTCCAATTCAGATGTCGGAGAGTATTTGGGGAGAAGAAGGGTTTTTCGCTGCCTCCAGCAGTATTTGGGTCATTGTCTTGTCTTTTGTGTTGGCTCAGCCTGTGCCCAGCTGACCCTTTGGTGCGGTGGGTAGACTTGCTGCTCGCTCTTACCATCTTAAATCCGTCAGTCTGTGTGGAAGGATGGAGGAAACAAAAGAAACAGTTTGCAAGGGAAACTATGACACTGGTGAACTGCAGAATGCCTTCTGGAGCACAGAGGGAATTAAAAAGAGGATAATAGACATTTTCCTCCAGTATTCTAGTTGTAGTAATGCTAATTGTTACTCGTAACAAAATTAGACTACAGAATAATTCAAAGTGGAATAGGGAGATTGGTGGTGACAGTGTAAAACTGTGAGCTAGGACTGTAAAAATCTCTTTGTGAGCAGGACCCAAGCGCTGACATCCTCCTGTGGGCTTGCTTGCGTTTTGCAAGAATGCGCTTTTAAAGAGAGTTGCTTGCTTTTCTGATTTCAAGACACATTGCCTGATGACTCGAGCCTTCAACCTCTCACAGATTTTTAACAACAAAATTACGTGCCACAAGGAGAGCACATTTATTACAGTGATTGTAGGAAATCCTACAAGTAATTTATCTTACAGGACTAGTAAGTGTGCTGCCTTCACCTAGACCATTTGTCTGGTTTTTCTCTCTTCCCAACGGGCTCTCCAGCAAGAAGCAGCGCAGGAGCAGACCAGACCGGTGCATATCCAGATCAACCGTAATGTACGTTTGCAGTCCGGCTTGGTGAGGTGGAGGACAGGCTGTGGGATTCAGGCAGCGCTCAACATGAGAATAAGTTCTTGCCTACCAGGCTCTGTAATTCAAACATCTCTGCTTCATAGGAGACAGCTGCGTATTTTCTCATATTCCAAGTACTCTAAGGCAGAGTTAACTAGTTCAAAAAAATTAAATCACTCTGCAGGTGTTGTTTCCTAATCAGGAAATTGTGAAGAATACTTCCAACTTGGTCAGATAAGCAAGTTACAGATGAGGCAGTTAGCAGTAGAGGAATGGTTAAATGTCACATTTCTGGCATCCGGCTCTTGGATTTTATTCATCAGAGACTTAAGCTGACCTCGTGCATGTTGGACGTTTTGCTGAAGGAATATGATTTCCGATAGCTGTTGCGCCCAATCCTTCATTCTTCATTTGGGTGAAATTCCCAGTGCTGGTGATGATTCATGCTTACACTTTTGCATCATTTGAAAGTGCTCTTATTGCTAATCTCTAAAAAGCATATATAAATATAGGAAACGAGTGCTATTTGTCGCTCAATAGTGAACACCAATGCCAAGCTTTGATTGGGATTGATGGAATCTGAAGTGAGTCCAGCCGGCTTTTATCTGCTGTGCAAAGCAGGCGTGGGTTAATGCCGAAGAGCCAGGATGAGGGGAAGAGAGGAAGCAAAGAGCCCTTGTGTGTGTCACAGGCTTTTAAAAAGTTGCAGGAAGGAGTTTTCAATTCTGATCAGGTCATACTTTTTACGGTCCTTGAACTCTTAATGTATTCCTGGGGCTCTCCATACACACATGGGTATTAATGTCCTTTCTCTCGTGTGCAGGACAAAAGATGGGGGCAGATGCAGGCTGAGTTTGGCAAGGCTTGCTAGGTCAGGTGCAGAGCCATGCTGATACGGTCATATTAGTCTAACCCCAGATAGGGGCCAAGAATAGAGATGGCCTAAAGTATGGAGAAAGTGGCCACCCCATGTATAGACAGCAGGAGATAAAGCTTCCCTTTCGTTCGATTTCTCTGCCTGTCTTTACGGAGTATAATCTATCACTGCAGCTCAATTGCAGTTCTTGTGCTATTTAATAAAACTCCATGTGAGTGGAGCTTCAGGGCTTTTATTCAGAGGCACACGATCATTCGGCTCTGGTATGGCGGTATACTTCCCCGGTACAATTTATGCTGATTGTGCTTCTCCAGGAGGGGATTTAATCAACTAGCAATAGTCCTTCGTAAAGCTGCTGCATGGATGAGGATTTGTACTCACAGTACTGAGGAAGTCTCCCTGAGCAGCAAGGTGATGCGTGGCCAAAATCAGCAACCTGTGCCTGAAAGTAAGGTTAGCCATGCAGATGAAGTGCAAGAAGAGAACTGAGGATTTCAGTCTCTGTCATGTCCTTTTTTGGTGATTTTTGAGCAGGGCGCTTGTCCGGTCCTTTTTTTATTATTTATTTTTATGCAGAAATGCTTCTCTTCTTAAAAGAACTGGCATTTGGAAACGCATGCTAACCTTTAGGAGATGTTCAGATGCGAAGGTGGAGCGATACAGAGCCATCCTTAAGTAAAAATGTTGGACTCTATGTGGTCGATATTCCCCCCGCAGGCTTGGTGGTTTGTATTTCAGTTCTGTTTCCCAGAACGTTTTTGAAATTTGCAGGCGGATTTTTACATGTCTTTCAGCCTGAAGAGTGAAGCCATGTAAATGGAAGGTGATTGGGGTTACAGATATATTTAGGTAGTTGGTTCTACTTTTATTTATCTTCCGTTGCCAATCAGTTATCTTTTATACCCGAGTGTCCTTGCATGGTACTGTGAAGACGGAGGTTACTTGCTTGTGATACGTGTTTCTGTTGACATAAAAATAGTACTTTTGCTGGCCACAGCTGTTCAAAACTTAATTTATTTAGAATTTAAAATCCAAACAGAAGTAAAACCTAAGAAACGGTCTCTTTTTCATGACATGCTTACAGGGTCTTTTGAACACTTTTGAACTTCTTTGATTTGTCTAAGTACCTCTGTCGTTCACCGAGCAGTATACCTGTGCAAGGGCTGTTTGCTGCTCTTGTTCTGATGGAGTATCTGTACCTGCAGCAAAAATACAGCTGAACTCTCAATGGCTTGGAAAAGGTGTATTCACAGTTCAAATGTCACACTGTTCCTGCCTTTCTATAGTTGAGAATATAGAAAGCCATTTCACTCCATGCAGTGAAATGGCTTTTTCTTGTCCAGGGAATAAAGGAGGTGTGCATGCATTGTATTGCTTACAAAAAGAATCTGACAACCTTTCTGTAGCAAGCCTTGGGTAACGAATCCATGTGCTTCACACTCGGTTTCTCTAAAGGGGTGTCAAATCTTAATGCTCCCTTGCGAGATGCCTGGGTCTTATCGGGCAGGACTGACTCTAAAAGAAAAGTAAGTAATGTTTTTCTTTGTAATGATTACTATCTAAGCGTTATCAACAGTGCACAGTTAAAAGGATTTCCTGAATATATCCTCTACTAAATCAAAAACTGTTAAGAATTGCTAATGGAGAATTGAATATTGCAGCAGTACTCAAATAGACGGCAGTAGTTTTCACTTGCTGAAGGCAATGGAAGTAAAGTTTGGGTTTGTTCAGGCTACGGTGCCCTCAGGTATGCAGGAAGAGTAAGTGCTGATCATAACTACCTGTAAGATAGTCTGCTGTTATTTCATACTTGGATGCTTTACATTTTTGAAGCAGGTGAATGAATCTTTGGAAATGATACTTCAGGCTGTTTGATATTTCATCATACCATTGAATTGTTTACTTTTAAATAACATCTTATATATATTTTTGTGCATTACTTTATGTGAATCTCATTGTCAATCACCTTTGCTATGCTGCCATGAAGGCAGATGATCCTATGATTTTATGACTGCTGCCGTGCTGTGTAATTCCACTAGATTATAGCCAGTCTGCACTGTTCTTGTTTACTGTAGATGATCAAGTTTTTTTTTTTTTTTTAAATCGAGCATCTTGAATGGCTAAATATGTCTATGGGTACCTGGTGCGTAGCACCCAAACTTTAGCCTGAGCATCTGTATCTCCTGAAACTTGCAGTTATTTTCTTTTGTTGTTGATAAGGGTACAATATTTGCAAAGGTTTACGTATTTAGAAAGTTGATTGCATTGTCTGGGATGTCAGATTTGATTTAGAGACCTAAATTAGGTGGCGTTTAACGTTGATTATTTTCTCCTTTTGCCTGTTAGTTTGTAAAAGCTCCTGTTATGCTCATCTATACGTGACTTGGCGTATGGATTCAGTATCCTTGCAGGCTGAAATTCTCATTTGAGTAGATTACTGTATTTTTTCCAGTCTGGTCCTATTAATAAATACCCTGAGGTTTGCAAAGCACTTTGTTGTTTAAACACAAGCTGTGGAAAAGAATCTGAAGATCATCGTTTGATAGATGGATATTAAGCTTGCTTAAAAACTTGGAAATGTATTTATACTTTCCAGCTGGGGTCTTGAATGAGCATAGCATATAGTGCTATCTGTATGAAAACCAAACTAAACCAAAAACCAAACCCATAGGTATATGTAGCCTGGTCCTGTTCTTGCTGACATATGTCCCGGCTCTTGAAACAGCTGTTGAGTCCAGCTTTGTGCAGAGGCCACACCCTCTGTTTCCCTTGGCAAATTGTCTCGCATTCCAGCGACCCTCTGGGCAAAACATCCTTTAATTGGTACTGTGGCCTTAAATGTTTCCTTTTTTCCTCTGTGGTAAATTGTTCATGCCCTATATCATTGCAGGCTGTCATTAATATTTGCATACTGTGATTATATACCCCTTTAACGTCAGCTTTTGTAGCTGCACGTATTGAACGTTGGAAATATTCCCCCTTTCCATTTAGGTTATCTTAAATAAAAGCAAGTGAGTAATTTATTTTCGTGCGGAGTATGGTACTGAGGAACTTGCGGCAGAACGTCGGAGATTTTGTTGGTTTGCAAGCAGAGCTCTCTGAGTAATTGGGGAAACCCCTGATTAGCTGGTTGCTTCCTCTCCCAGATGACTGTTTCTGTGGTCTTTCCTTGTGAGTGTTTTCGTACTCGGGTTCAGAGCCCGTTCCAGCATCTGAGCGCATCTGGACAAATGGTAGAAACAGGTGGTAGGAGAGAAAGAGCATGGCTTGGCTTTTTACTGGAGGGTGGATGTCTTTCAGAGTTGCAGCTGCTGAATCTCATACTTGTGCTGTCTGCAGCGTCTTGCAAAGGTAGGGGTAGGAGCAATGACCAGAGGGGTTTTGTTTCAACCTGTATGAGAAGTAAGCGTGAACCTCGGGAGCTATCCCTCTAGTGAGGGATGTGAGATGTTCAGGTCTTAAGAAGATGTACGTATCTCAGTGACACATTTTCACTGGAGATATGCCTGACATGCACCTGCATAGCTCTCAGCGTCATTTGAGTGACAGGCCGTGCATCTTAACACTTGTGTTCAGCTCAGGAATCGGAGATGACCCCTTTCGAGTAGGGAGCTGCTGAGCTGTGTCCTTGTAACCTCAGAGTTGAACTGCAGTGGTGCTGCATGCCTGGGGCGACTCTTGGAGGAACACCAGACCCTGCTGCTAGTGGAAGTGCAGCACCATGTAACAGCTGAGCTTCGCATCCCTCGCTTCCAGTTGCGTGTGATGTACAAAAAGCCTAAACCATCCAGGAGCAAATGGCAAAAGATTTCACCTACTCCCGTGCGATGTCATGGGAGGCCATGAGTGAATCCTGTTCTCAGCATGTCCTGGAAGTTTTGGATTTAAAGACACTGGGTTTTCCAGAGGGAGTTCATAGTCCCTCTTCTTCAGCAGAAAGTGAACTCCTGCTCAGTTTGTTGAGCTTCAGGGCACATAGGTTTTTGTTTCAGGAAAGGATTTTGCTGGTGCATTGTTCTGGCAGGTAGCAGGTTCTGGGCTGCTTTGTTTTCTTGTGGCTGGGTGAGCCCGCAGTTGGATCTTCTGGCTGCAAGAAATGAAGTTGGTAGTGATGAGCTTTGTTTTCAGAGTTAATGAGGAGCATCAATATCAATTCCTCTATAAATATTTATGGAACTTTTTTTTTGCACGTCCTTGTCCTGAAATGTATTCAGAAGGTCTGATTTAGATTGACGTAAATCTGAAATTCAGTCTAAAGCCACAGGAAAACAGACTAATTAAATGCAAAGTTGAGAAATTTATTGTCCCCTTACCTATGTTCTTCCAGAATGCATCTGCATTTTAGTCAGGATTTTCCACGCACAACTGCACAGCCCGTGTGAAGCAGTGTCAGNTTATATAATATGATAAATAATATGATAAAAATGTTGCAACAGGGCAGAGTTAATCTCCATCAGAATCACGAAGGAGAAAAAGGGTAAAAAAGAGTAAACTATGCAGGCCTTCTCCATAATTGTACATTACTGTGTCAAATGTTTTTGTTACTAAATTTAACAAGGAGAGTGTGAGTTGCTTACGTTTATTTATGGAAAAGATGCTGTTGTCCGTTCTGATTGCTGATCACTTGATGATTTACCCTCTGGCTAATTATTCTTTGGAGGAAATTCTCCCTGCTGTGAGTTTTCTAACGGAGAATAGTTGTCCCAATACAGGTGCTACATGGCATCAGAAGTGGTCCTTGCAATTCTTTAATTATCTGATAGCGCTGTAGTCTTTGAAAGCATGCCTTTGATATGAGAAATTTGGGAGTCTCCATTTATTGAGTCTTTTTGCATGAATTTGGAGAATTTGTTTGTTGTCAGCGGTGCTGAACGGAACCATATATTTTTACTTCTGGAGAGGGTACATAATGGCTGGCGAGTATTTAAATCCTTCAGTGCTATAGCCAGAACAGCATTTCTGGCTATAAATTAAAGTTGTCATAGTGTGCCTACTAGACTCTAAACTAGACTGAACTGGAGTCAATGTTGTGGCCCTTCCTGCAGTGGGATGGATTTGGGTTTTCCCATACTGTGTGTCACGCCATCTTGTATCACTTTTCATTTATGCATTTCCGTCGTCCATTTAAAGTTACCTAATTCTGTATTTGCATTGGTGCAGGCTTTCTCAAACCCAGGTAAGCAAGACCTATTTTTGTGCCTTTAAATATGTCATAGTGGCATTCAGACATCTTCTGTGAAGTCGTGGGGAAAAAATGACTCTTCGGATTCTCAAATTTATTGTCTTTCAGTGACTTTTAGGTCTGCACAGCTGAATTTGAAAAGATGCCTTTGCTAGGAGCCAGTCCTGTACATTTAGCCAGCTGAAGCCTCGGGCTGTGGTTTTTTTTTGTTTTGGTTTTAGGTGTTTTTTTTTTTTTTTTTTCCTTCTTATGTGATGTTGCCAATACAAAATACCCAGTAATTGTTAGTGTGCAGCAAAACTCTTAATACTGTTGCAACTCCTTTTCTCTCTGCAGGGCTGAAAAAGGTGAAGGGCAGTATTTAGAATCATAGAATCATTAAGGTTGCAAAAGACCTCTAAGATCATCAAGTCCAACCATCAACTAACACCACCATGACTCCTAAACCAGGCCCTGGAGTGCCACGTCTACACCTTTTCTGAACGCCTCCAGGGTTGACGACTCCACCACCTCTCTGGGCAGCCTGTTCCAATGCCTAACCACTCTTTCGGTAAAGAAATTCTTCCTGATGTCCAGTCTAAACCTCCCCTGATGCAACTTGAGGCCATTTCCTCTTGTCCTATCGCTAGTTACTTGGGAGAAGAGTCCAACACCCGCTTCACTACAACCTCCTTTCTGTCCCTAGAGTAAATAGAGAGTAATTGAAATGCACACAGAGAGCACATCTGATGGGTAGCAAGCTGCTGCTTTTTTTCTTTTCTGTCTCTGAGCATAATCCCAAAAGTGTTTGGCAAGAAGTATTACTGCCAGGAAGCCCTTACAGTTATTACCTATGACTATAAATACGGTACCTGTTACCTTAACTTGCATGTAACATTAAGCAGAGTTGAAGTATATCTATCTTTTGGCTTATTTTGTACCAGTTGTTTAAATCACTCGCCCTTTATGTAGAATTCATGCCTGAAAAAGGAATTTCAACTGAAGAAAAAACATTGAATTCCTTTCCTTTAGTAACATGTTCCTGAGGATTTTTTTTTTGTTTACTGCCTTTTTTTTTAATAAGTTCTCTTAAATTCTGTCTCTTGCAAGAAAATGAGAAGATGACCCATTGTGAAATACAAACGCTTTGTAGGTCATCCACAATTCCATAAAAACTGTGCAGAGCACATTATCAGCCCAACTGATCTTGTATTGTTTCTGGTGGAGTATTCACACTTTTAGTCAGTTTTCTAGTCTCCACTACATCTTTGCTGTTAAAATAAATATAATGCAATTGGCTATTGATATTTATTTACTTTAATGTGTGAGGTTTTGCAAATTAGAACATCCCTTTCACTAAAAGTCACAGGAAATAGCATGTTTTTCCACTTCTCCCAAGGGGGGTGTGTGTGTGTGTGGGTGGGTGTGTGTGTTCGTATTTAATTTGCTAACACATATTCTCCAAGGTAGGTTTGTTAGAGCTGAGACCTTCATGCTGTTCTCCTTTGTTAATTATATTTCCTTTAATTTTGCTGGTGTCATTTTGCAAGGTGGGGCTTTGGTTTGAACCATTCAAATTCACTTGTGCTGGAGGGCTTCAGCTGCAAAGATGTAGAAGATTGACATTACAATGATTCCCTCTGTGTTTTTCCTCTTGTCTTGTATGGATTGTCATGACATTGTGTGTCTTAGTCTTGTGTTTGAGACACTTGTATGTTTGATCTCTAACTAACTTGATCTCTAACTTGATCTATCTAACACTGTTCCTCTCTTAAGGGCGCTAGGCCAGGTTTCATTTTACAGGGATGAACGTTTTGTTTACAGTATATATTACAAATGCTCTGTCTGAAGTTTTGTGAAGTGCTGCAACTTTGCTCACGCTGAGGTCTGGAGTAAAACAAACTTCATCTTCACTGAAAGCAGATTTCAGTCATTGCTTCTGAAAATCCCAGCATTCACGTGGCGGCTTGACAAGGGTGAGGATGGTTTCAGTGTTCTCAGAATTACTTACGTGGTCTTTGTTTAAAATAAGCTTTTATCCATTTCCTCTTTCCATTTCCATTTATACATGGCCTCTCTTCTGCTGCATCATTCTCTGTGTGTAGCCTCATGCGCCCCCCTCCGCTCCCCAGCACAAAAAAATCTTATGTGGTACCTCTTTCTTCCATGCAGGCGTCTGAATCACCTGTTAGAAATTATTGGGTTAACTTGTACCTCTGAGGTTTGTTTTAGATTCTGTGGAAGCTCAGGGGATTTTTGAATCTGGGGGGTTTTTTTGAAACTTTTTTTGCAAGTAGTCCAGCCAGTAATTTATACCTTGTATGGTATATAATATATATAAAAAAACTTATAATGAAAACTCAAATTGTGGAATAAGTGGTCTTTTTCCTTCCCTAGAGTGCCTTGTATACTGTTGTTATATCCTATATAATTATTACAGTTGAAAACATGGGATTTTGTCAAACACCTTTTATCAGTATTTTTAGTTCTCAGGCATTCAGGAATTCTCCTGTGATCGGAAGAAATTTGAATCCTATTTCTGGTCTTGATTTCTTTAAAACAGCATGTCCTATGTATTTCCTTTAAAATCACTGACCATGTGTACTGCAAAACTTTGGAGTTCTTTTTTATGAACTGATACGTTGGTGTATTCTGTACAAGAGAGACTAGCATTAAAAATATGTGCTTCTTGCTGTAAAAGGCAATTTACAAACATTTTCTCTCTGGCAGTCAGCACACAGGTGGACTTGAACATTTGAAAGCAGACTGTTGATCTGAAACATAACTTGTTTGAACATGATCATTGTCATCTTAGAGCTGTTTTAGTTAACTACAAATCAGAAGCAGAGTGTACCCCTGTTAGAGCAACCATGCCAGATCCTTAGGGTAACCTTTATGTTGCCCCTTCTCTTTTTTGAGCATGTCAGTTCCATAGTTTTTAATGAAATCAAGTTTATAAACTGATAGGAGCAGAGCTTGTATGTAGCTTGTTCTGTGAAGTGTTTAATGCATTTTGGTGCATTCAGAGGTAATAGCATTGGGAGTGTGTATGTATGTCCTTGGTTTTTGCAGATAACCTTGTTATGTTCTTGGTGATTCATCTTGCTGTTTTCCGGCATAGAACTCTCTTTTCTTGCAACTAGTGGTAATACTATTCAGTTTTCTGTTAACTCAGTAGAATTGATATACATCTATTAAGGATGCGAAAGCAAGGGGGAGAATAGGAGGTCACATTTGTTCTGGGATAAGTATCTGCAGTTAATGGAGTTACCCTGAGGAATTAATGTGTCTTGCTATTCATATTCATTAATTCTGCTTGAACTGGCCTCTAGCTATCTTTGTGGATCCATTTTAAAGCAAGCTTGGATGCAACTTAAACAGGGTGACTGGAGCAAGGCAACAATAAATACTCTGACTCATCACAGTGCATATTTAGGTATTTAGACAAATATTTAAGTGCAATTTCTCAATCTGGCTCCAAGTAAGCAGATAAAGAAACAGGCTTTTCTGATCGCATTGATCAGCCAAATGAGGTTGCTTTTACAAGAGCTTTCTTTGAATCTTCTAAGGGCTTCTCCGCTTGAAGCGGAAGTGGGAAAACAAATGGCTGTGTATCCCCTGTCACCCATTATAGTTATGTCTTATGATGAGGTTTCTTTGTATTTGGGATTGTCCTTTTTGTCTGTGTTGTACCGCACGCAGTTCGGATGGTCCCAGCCCTATGAGTGGTGCCTTCAGCCTCAATGATGGTTATAAATAAACAAATCTAGTGAAGGCTGAAGGTCAGGACTATTCCTGCCTTACTGCATTGACCTGCTCTGAGCAACCACAAGCTGCAGGAGTGTTCTCAATTGTTTCAAACGAGGAAAGTAACATGGTGTTTGGGTGGGCACAGTAGGTGCAGTCTTACTGATGGTTTAGCTGGGTGTCTTCCTGAGCTCCGTCCTGCCCGTAGCAGCCAGTCACTGCAAGACCACTGCCTCTTTGGCCAGCGTGCATCAGTGTTTGATGCATGCTCTGTCTGAGTGAGTGTAACACTTGTATAGCAATTGTGCTGACACTCAAAAAAGGGCTGGAAAAAACCCTATCATCTTGTGTTTGGTGAATCCGGGGTCTTTTCAACTAATTACCAATGGCTTGGTTTTTATTAGTCCTGGAGGTTGTTAGCTCCCAAAGGCTTCAGCTGCAGCTTTGTTTGCTCAATGTCACTGAAGAGCAACACTTGGAGATTGAGTTATACATTCATGTAAATCTTTCTGGCTTATAAACAGGCCTGCTGGCGCACCCACGTAAGGGAAGGCCAAGCCAGGACACAGACCTACCTTCCCACCGTGTTAGTGAGGAGCAACGCTCAAAAGATGTTTCTTTAGGAAAGAGAGTTAAATACCAAACACTCCTGACACAAATATAAAAACCTGGGAGTGTTTGGTAGCTTCTTGGCTCGCTTACACTTCCCATAGGTTTATACCCTCTGAAATGTATTTAAATTACTTCCTAAATGACCTCTGAAACATGTACTTCTAGTCTTAGTAAATTTGTGTAGGTGTAACTTGAGCACCAAGGAAAATTGTACAATGGGGGAAAAAAAAAAAAAAGAAAAAGAATAGCTTTTCTTCAGCTCCTTTAAACATCCGCATGCCCCCTGTTGCTTTGGTACACATCTTCCTCCCATTTGTAGTAGGCTGAGATTGTTTTTAGCACTCGCACTTTACTCTATTTCCTGGAGACTGATGCGATTTAGCACTGCAGAGGGACCAGAGGAAATGATCTCTTGACTGAGTCTATTAATTATTGTTCCCCCGAGAATCTGTTTCTCCTTCAGAAAAAATGGCAATAGCAAACAGAAAGAGCACTCTGGAAACAAGCTATTGCAATTATTACGCACATGTTTGGCAAATTAGGGGACTGATCCTTTTCCTAAAGGTGTCAAAGAAGCATATCTGTTCTGTTTTGATGTAACTTTTTATACAAAAATCAGTCTTTGAGCCTGTAATCCTTCATACTAGCTTGAAGCTTGAAAGTGATTTCTTTGGAAGCAAAATATTTGGCAAGTTTAGCAAAATTCCACTTGGCCAATATCTAGGAATGTAAGACACGGGGGACCTCCAGGGCCGTGGATCCCTGCCCCTTTCTGCTGCACACAGCTACGCGTAATCCCTTACATAAACACAGCAGGCTCTGTGTCTCAGAAGTAGTTTTTCTTCAGTTCACTCCTTCAGCGGAAGGGCTCTTCCAGAGCTCTGTGACTGATAGTCATCTTTTCATATTGGCCTAAATTTATTCTGGGGGCAACGTGAGCTTTTAGCTTAAGCTGCACTTTTGCTGCCCTGCTATTTATCCAGGTTTTTCCCCCTTCATTTTGTTTTGGCTGAGGAAGGGGAGCTGGCTCTTTGTTGTGACGGGCGTCTTTGTTCTGTGCCTCTACCTAGAAACTGTCCTTTGCGCTTGTTGCTTTCTTCAGGTGTGGACTTCATGCGCAGTGGAAACAAATGGCTGCCTGGGAGAGCAGAGCGACGGGAGCTCGTATCATGGCCTGAAGTCAAAGAGAAAACGTCCTCTGTCCTGATCCCTCCCCCACCCCAACTGTAAATGGAGCCTGAGCTTAGCAGTTGACATCAACATTGCAGCATTCTTCATTGAGATGAATACTGCCTTTGGCGACCTTTGCAACTCATGGCTTTTTTTTTTTTTTTTTTAATTTCCCATCTTTTAAATAGATGCCCTAATCAGCTTTATTCTGCAGTTCCTCAGAAGAAGCATCCTTCAGACACTGGGATCTGCTGCCTCCGCAGGCAGAGGAGAGGGAAGCTGAGCACATACCTAACGTTTCTCACTCTGCTGGAGTTTCTCTTGAAGTGTGTTTTGCATAGCTCCTGGTTTCGGGGATAGAAGAGGGAGAGGTGAAGTTGGGAGGCAGCAAACTGTAGCTATGGGGGATGAAAAAGGAAGGAAAAAGGGCAAAGTATTAATGAGAGAGAGAGAGAGAAGGGTATAGCTGAGGAGACCCCACTGCCGTTGTGTTTGGAAGCCAGCCTGCAGCCCTCCGCCCTTGCACGGCCCATGGGGTATAAAAACTCCTGGCACTTGGGAGTAGCAACTGTGGAAGAAGCTCCTAGATGCCTCCCTACCGCATTAAAGCATAGGAAGTGAAACAGATGTTCATTAATGTGGGGAAACCTTTTGCTCATATGAACAGATTTCTTTTGTTTGCACCACCACTACTGTGACAATAATTTTTGTATGGATAGCTTAATTTGAAGGAAGCCTTCAACTTTTACATTTGCCTAGCAGTAGTTATACAAGGGAGCAGCATTGTCGTCGGGAAAATCACGCTTCTGCCTGGAACATAATATACATATTTGACAAAGATGACTACAACTTAAAAGAAATAATGTGAACTTCTTCAGACTCCTTCCTCTCCTTAATTCATTCGCTTCAGTGGTGCTATTATTTCTGCTTTGCCAAACTTGAGAAAACAGAAAATATAAGATTAAAAAGACACAGAACAGTACATACTGTTTAAAGAAAATCTGTTGCAAACTGAGTTAATTTAAAAATTACATTAATTTTCCATTCATATTGGCTTTATTTCTCTCTTACATGGCTGCACTTAAGATCTAAAATCATTATCTTTGTGCCAAGCAGTGGCCCTTTGTGCTGTGCGTGCTCACCATGGATATGTTCCGTTTTCTGGGGGAAATGTAATTTATACTTGTAAAATTTTAAGGATGACATTACATTAAGGAAAGGGTTTTTTTTTTTGCATGTCGTGAATCTGAATAGGGAAGAAGAGGAACAGATCTGTGTATGCCTCATTGTTTAAAGTGTAAGTGTGCCAGCTCTCTCCTACATCTTTTTCCCCAGGGCTGTAAATTTTAGTAGCACTTAGCAAAATGTTCGAAAGAAATACATGCCAATATGTTTTTAACGACAGCATAAGGCACTTTGAAGTAGTGACTCATGCAAAGTGTTAATAAATACAACTGCACTCAAATTGCTTAAAGCTGCCTTTGTTACACTACAAAGGTGAGAGGTGCTTCTGAAATGCCAAATCAAGATTAAATTGTCTTCAAACTTGTCCATCTGTAATGATCTGTCTAATGTAGATATTCTTCTGTTAGGTCAGATTGGCTTATTCTCTGACATGTTTTGGCAGGAGGGGTCCACAAACTTAAGAAATTTTAAAAAGCTTGGCGAAGTTTATGAAGTTTTCAATTTTTCTGTCACTAGGAGTACTTCAAAAATGGGTTCTGGTGAGTTCTGTATGAAGTAAACAATTATGTTAGTTGTCCTTCCCAACTGGTTTGTACAGAATGGCGTGGAGGTAGTGAGAAGGTTATTCCAGTTATTGGTGGCCTGGAAGGCGTTCTGGTTGATGGGGTGGAGCAAAGGCCCCGTGCGCTCCCCCTTGTCCTGCTTTACTTTTCCTGGGCAGGTTTAAGATGTGAGGTGCAGTGGGACGGTGTTAGGAGTCTGCTGTAGATGCCAAGTTCAGCTTTGCTCTAGAAGTAACATTAGTTACTAGAGAAAGAAATACTGCTGGGAGATACATGTCTATGGGAAACTTTTATTTCTTAGAGAAGATACTATTAATAATGGTGGGAAGGATATTTCTGGATGTAGTAGTCAACATATTTCTTCTCCTAATAGTTATTGAATGAAACGATCACTGTGTTTCAGGCTTCGGTATGTAGGAATGACTGTGTGGAAGAGCTGACTAAGAAAACAGTCCTCGAACAAATGCTTACCATTTAATTAATTTCAAATAGAAAGGTGGACAAAATACAATCAGAAATCAAGGGGAAATAATAAACTAACTAAACTAAAGAGATCGGGGGAGATGACTTTTTTAAAAAAAAAANAAATGTTTTATTGGAGATGCAAGTGGATTAACTGCTTCAGAATAAAGGGATAAAGGGCAAGCAGAGATCCTGCAACACAAGCTGTGGCTTGGAGGTTAAAGGCTTCTGTGAAAATTGTCAAAAGTCAAGCTGAGCTCTTTACAGAGGAAACTGATGCAAAGAAGAGGTACTTCAGATCTAGGAATGAGGATTGAAATGAAGCCACAATGCATCGAAGGTGTAGTATACCTTAAAAATAATCTAGGTATGATCTCAAAACTAGATTTATTTTCTACCTCCACTCTCAATAACAATTATTACATTGGAGGTGCTGTATTAAAACTAAGATAATTTGTGTGAGGGCCTGAAAAAGAGAATCTCTGATTTATGAATAAAACCTAAGATCTTCCTGGATCCTGAGAACTGTATGATAGCCATCCCTAAATGACCATAAGAATGCCACAAGGTCAAAAGTCATGTGTATGTTTTCTTCCTCCTAACTTATCTTGATTGTTCTTGTAAAATGTATTACTTCTCTCTGCAAGTCTTGTGTTTGCTGTTTCATTAGACATCTCAAAATATCGTAGGGGACTGACACATAAAATTTAAAATCTGATCTCAAGCATTTTTGATAGATCAGTCATTTCAGAGCTGCTCACATATGACTGGAGCATAACAAATATAATCCTTGCTGTTGAGAAGAAGCAAAAATGTGACTCAGGCACCTATAGATTGATTATTCTGCCATCAGTTGTATGAAAGGCTTTAGAACAAGGAAGTAATTATTAAAGACAAGGAATAATGATGAATGGAAGATGAGAGAAAAATGAAGCATAATTTTACCATAGCCAGTTTGTGCCAGAATAATTTGATGGTTCTCTTTGATAGTTGTTGCGTTTCTGAAAAGTGTGTGTGGTTTTTGTTTTTTTTTTATTTTTTCTTTTCTAAACACAAGCCTTGTAGAATATAGCAGGTGTTAGATTTTTGGTAGAGAAAGGGAAGTGTTTATACTATTGCAAAGAGCACTGGTACAGTTTCACTGGGAATCTGAGTACATTTCCAGTGCCCCATGTTCAAGAAAGATAAATTAATGTCTGGAGGAATTGTAAGAAAACATTTAAGGAAATAGAGGTTCTATCATCTTGAGGACTGGAGGAGAATAACTTTGCTTAGCCGAACAAAAGGGAAGATGAGAAGGGTGTGATTATTCTCAATGACTATATCAAGGCAATAAACAGAAAAGAAAGATAATTCTTTCTGTAAAGGCACAACGATGACAACAAATGAATCATAAAGTAGGCATAAATAAACTCAGGTTAGCAATTAGGAGGCTTCTGCTATGGAAGCAGGGTGTTTCTCGAATAACCTGTCAGTCAGGTGATGCTCACCTTCCTCTTGTCATGTTCTCTCATCAAAAGTGTTGTCTGGAATAGGAAATACCTGTTCTGACTAAGACTTGTGGGGTCCACAAGAAGTATTGATTTTCACAGAAGAACTACTTTAGATCAAAAAGATTTGTATTGAGGAATTTGTGGTGGTTTCTGTGTGCAAGGACTATTAGCGTTGTGTATATCTGTTCAAAGGCTCCTATTCCACTCTGAATAAATGAAAAATAGAGCCTTGAGTATCCATGGAGATAAAATGTGCTGGAGGACATAAAAACTGAAAAAATTATAAGATATTTTCATCTCTAGACTTTGTTATTGAATGGAATGTATTTACAGTGGAGGCAGATCACTTCATAAGACGTAAAATCCTATGTACCAATTAGTCTTCTGGGCTTTAAAGTACATTAATATCATGAGGGCAGGAAATGCGGAACTTAAGCAAACAAAGATTGGTAGTCAAGTGCGCTAGGAAATGAAGATTGAAGTTTAGCGTCACCAGGGCAGAAAAATAGCTTGTAGTTTTAGCGCAATGATTTAATCCAATTCCATTTTTCCCACTTGCCTTTTTTTACCATTTGTAGGGTACTTTTATTTTAAAAATTTATTTATTTTAAGGTGTCTGCCAAGTGGAAGAAATGTCACTCAGCCATCCCTTCCCCTCTGGTGGGGAATGAGATGGCGTTTTTGTCCCCATGTGTACGGGGACAGAGCATGGTTTGATCCTTGTAGGGGGATAGAGAAGAGCCCTGGGAAGCACTAGCAATGCAGTCCAGCAAATATGCGAGGGTTGGTGTGTTTGGGTTTTTTTTTTTTTTTTTTTTAAAGACAGAAGCTATGCAGCCTTAAAAGGACTTGTTTAAATTTTTGTGTGTGTGTGCTGAATATGTCAAGTTTGTAAGGAGCCAGTGATTCTCGCATCCTTTTAAAGTGAAAATTATAGAATACTTCACATACTGTTTCTCACCAAAATGCAGATTCTATCTCTTGCTACGGGTAGCATCATAAAACTGAATTTAGTGAGAAACAGCATGTGTACTGTTTTCATGATCTGCGGTTTAAAAACGGGTCGGGAGGCCAGGATCTGCTGGCTTCTAACAACCTTGACAGAGTGCACTCAGAAGGAACCCCCTCTCCTCCCCCTCCCCCTGCAAACCTAAACAAGTCCTTTTAAGGCTATATGAGAAGGATGGCTGGTAGCTAAGGATATAGGTGCTATATAAATCATTAAGTGAATTAAATAATATGAGAAGGACTGGAGTGAAATGGAAAGCAGAAATGGCATTAAAAATGCAAAGCTCCATAGAAATGAGATGGGGGTTTGATGCATTTCACGGCTGCTTTGCCTTAAAATTGGTTCAGATGGTTGGGGAGTGTGTGGTGTATTCCTGTTGTATAAGCATAGCTGAGCTAGGGTCTCAGAGAAGGATCTGAAGAGTGTTTTTACCAACACTTGGTAATTGGCTTCCGTGAATTGCTAAAGAATGCCGTGATGGAGGCTTTTTGGATTTCAGTGTATATGGTTTGCTAATGGGGAACTGAGTGGTACAGTGCTCATTTGCCTGTCATTTTTTCAGAGTGCTTCCTTAGCTTACGGTTGTTTTGTAGCAGGCAAACCCTGTGAGCCTTTGAACAAAGTGAAAAACGCGATTGCTGCTTTAGGACAACTTCCTCCTTTCCTGCATGCGTTATATGTCTGGCTTTTCCTGTTTCGAGCTCTTGTCATTAGATTGCACACTACACCACCTACTCCTCCCACCAGGCACCATGCTTCACTAGCCGTCGCAGGATTTAACGCCGTTCCTCTTCAATGTGTGGTTTTATTATGAAATGTATGTTGGGTTAATGGGCATGAGGTGCTTGGCCTTGCAAGCTGATACAGCAATCTTGTTTTCTTTTTCCTGTTCTGAACTTTATTAATTTAGGCATTAGCATGGGTTTAATGCAGTATCACTTAGATTAGCAAGACGTTAAAATCATTCCTGTAAGTTAAATCCCTTAATGCATCTTCTCATCTGTGAAACTCCTCTGGAATGGCTTTGGCTTAGCCAAGGCTGCTCTCTAGCATTGGTAACAGTCTGTGAGCTGTGATCTGGCTATAAATAAATGTAATGCAGTAAAGTCTATCCTGATAAAATTTTTGGCATTACTCCTATTATATGTGGTACTTTTAAAACATATTTGATTTCTATGTGGCTTGTAGCGTACCTCTGTCTGCAGGATTCTGATCCTAATCCCTTTAACATGAATGGGAGATGTTTCTTCTCTCACTGGAGTCAGTTGAAGAAGTCTGCAGTCTCTTCCCACGCCCCCCCCCCCTCAAATATTGCTGGTATGTCAGACACTCCAGCACTGCTTAAGCATTCTCGGGTGTCTGTCTCATTTTACCTCTGGAAATGGCTTTATTACCAGACTTTGAATAGTGGCTCTTTAGCTGTGCATTGACTTCATTTGTAATCATCATGACATGGAGGGCAGAACAACCTTTGCTGCTTTACAGGACTCCTCAGTATTTTATTACTAATAATTATTAACATGCCACACCACTGTAGAGACAGTACAGGGTACAGCTAAATCCAGTTGTGGATAAATGCTTGCCAGCCGTGACAAGTTCATCCTCTTTACCTCTGTCAGTAAGGGACACTAGGCTGGTTGAAGGCATAAAGACTCATGCCATCTTTTCATGTTGTCCTCTCTTTAACATTGAGTAACCTTCAACAGCTGATGCTGTTTTGACATCAGTGAAAGTCATGTGTCATATTTGTCATGGAGTACACGGTTAACTAGTTCTGCACGTTTGAATCCCCGTCTGTGGGAAAAATGTAGTCAGATGTTGAGTTGGAACAGAGCTTTTGTAGGAAAGCATCCTGGCAAGAGGGTAAGGCAAGAGACTTGATTAGGGCAGCGCTGTTCCTGGCTGGGTCTTGGGATTAGATAGATGCCAATATTTGTGGATTTTGAATGAAGCTGCTCATCAATGACCTTGAGTCCAAAGGGAAGATACCACTCTGCTCCAGAGGAGTTTCAAGGCAGTGAGATGAATGAAAGCTCCTCAAAGGAAGAAATGGTCTGGCTTATCTCTATCGTTTTGTGACTTTAGAAAACGTCATTTTTTATTTTGAGAATTGCTTTCTTTGATTTGCAGTAAAAGACCAGACTGTTTCCTTGGATTTCTTCCCTAGCCACACAGTTTTGGGCAACTTCACATTCAGATTTGAATGTAAATTCTTTGTCAGCCTCATCACTGGCATGAAATAGTAAAATAAGATCTAAGTGTGATGGATTTCTTTTAAATGGAAAGGTTTATTAGCTTATTAATTTCTTGGGTAGTTTGGTAATGAGTACGGAGAAAAATGTTTTTATTACATTCTTTCTTATTTCATTTTTTTGTTTGTCCCCTAAAGGAGAGCTCTTGCTTTTGGCAGCGATTTTTATTGGCCACGTTTAGATGGAGCATAAGTGTGCAGCCACCACGCTTTCTTATGCTGCATAGTTAAAAAGTGTGTGCTGTGATTTTGAATTATGAAGAAATTTGTTTTCATGACAACTTTGAATATTCTGTGGAGTGTACTTATTTATCGCAATAGGTACTTTTTATTTCAACAGTGTACTAATTAGCATGTTAATACTCTTTAAAAATCCAAGACTGACAGTGAAGGTTTGGGGAAAATAGCACGATGTACTAATTTGTTTTTCTGAATGATATTTTGCCACTTATTTTCTCAGCTGGTCAGTAAACTACTGTAGATAAAAGTTTCTGTTTATCTGACAGAAGAAGTTTTATGGGTTTAAAATAGTTTTTCCTTCCTTTAGGAAGGGTGGAGAATGAAAGTAGTAACTTGCTCGAGCCTACAGATAAACTTCAATGACTGGCACTGTCAGCTTAAAAACCATATTTCTTTATATTTCTGCCAGTTTTACAAGTACTGTCTAATAAGTCTTATACCAGGGAAAGATTAGAAGTTATCTTTTTTTCTTTCTCTTTATTTTTTACAGAATTAGAGAATAGTTAAGATTGGAAGGGCACCTCTGGAGATCATCTGTTCCAACCCCCTGCTCAGAGCCGGGTCAGCTACAGCAGGTTGCTCAGGGCTGCGTCCAGTTGTGTTTAGGGTATCTCCAGAGATGGAGACTACAAAACCTGTCTAGGCAACCTGTTCCAGTGTTTGACCACCCTCACAGTAAAAAGGTTTTTTTCATATGTTTAAGTGGGATTTCAGTCTGTGCCTACTGTCTCTTGCCTGTTGCTGGGCACCACAGAGAATAGTCTGTACTTCCTCCTGCCATCAAGTATTTCTACATGTCGATAAGACCCCCCCTAAGGCTTCTTATCTCCAGCTCTCTTAGCCTCCCCTTGTATGAGCAATGCTTCTGTCCCTTAACCATCTTTGTGGCCCTTTGCTGGAGTACTCGCTCCAGTAAGTCCCTGTCTCTCTTGTACTGGGGAGCCCAGAACTGGACCCCACGTTCCAGGTATGTCTCACCCAGGCTGAGTAGAGGGGAAGGACCCTCTCCCTTGACCTGCTGGTGATGCTTTGCCTAATGCAGCTTATGCACCTTAGGAAGCTGTTGGCCACCTTTGCTGTGAGGGCGTGTTGCTGGCTCCCATTCAGCTTGTTGTCTACCAGAACCAGGACCTTTTCTGCAAAGTTGTTTTCCAGCCTGGTGGCCCTGCTATATTTGACTTGCATGCTGGACGGTTCTTGCATTATGCCCCAGTGTCCCTAGAGGTCTCGTGGGTCTGCCGTGATGTGGGCCTGACAGGCAACCTTCTCATTAAGTTTGTGTACCTTTGTGCAGCATAGGCAATCTACATACCCAACAACTCATGCAGCATTTGACATCTGCAGCTGGCTTGTGGGCCTCATGATGGCTACTTGACATAACTGCAGTGATCTGCTAGGAAGCATGGTCTCAGGGTTGAAATCAATACCGTGTGCTCAGTTTGTCTACACAGTGTAGATAAGAATACACAAGCGTGGTTCTGCACTAAGCTGTCTCTGTCCTGGCTACCTTAGTGTCTTGCCTTACACCAAAAGGTGAGCTAGTATCCAAAAGGTTTTGACACAAGAAGAATTGGTCTTGTTCTCAAAATCCAGTGTAGATCTGTTGCTATTATATAACCACTTCCCCTGGGTGGTTTATAGATGCAAGTGTTCTCTCTTTTAAGTGTGGATCTTTCACTCGTAGTAAGGTTAAAAAAACCCCACAAACTTGCTTGTAAACCAACAAAGGTTAGTAAAATTCAGGAACAGACGTGATACCTGTAACTACTCTTACCTTCCTATTTAAGTTGTGCTGGATTGCAGCTCAACACTCTTTGTGGTTTCATGTTTATGAAATAAAGGAAGCTGGGAAGCTTTATGCATGTTTCAGGGCCAAAAAATCCTGCATGCGGACATAGAAGACATCTTGTGAGATCTTTATCAAATGGGAATAATGTTCTGAAACAAAAGCAAGGGAATCAAAGATGTTCTCTAACATTTTCTTTGCAACTTTACACCACAACACTTTTAAAAAGGCATTAAATATTTCTTTCTGTCAGATGCAAAGATGCAATTCTACCTTTCTAAATGCGGAAGACTGTCAAAATAAGCCTGGTTTTCCAGTCAACACTTTTCTTCCTCTAAGTAAGGAAAACTTTTATTATCCGTATAACGCCAATACATGAAAGAATCGCTTTAATGGGTGAACGCTCTAAAAGTACTGAAGCCTTGAAACCCAGCCTTGAAGTGAAAGAAACAGGTCAAAAGAACAATTCAATTTTTTTTCCATTTTTTTAATTGTATAACCTTGTATCAGTGATGAAAATAGCTGATATTGCCACTGTATTTGGAGCCAAAGTAATTAAATGAATACAAAAGTCCTATGTAAAACTTTTTTCTTTCCCTGATGTGCTGCCAGCAGATATATTTATCTCAGATGTACAGCATTTAAAAGGTTTAGTCATTTTTAGGCTCATAGTAGTGTTGCAGTTCTGAAAAACGCATGTTGCCCTGAGTTAGGTGGATGAAAACTCCAGAGTAGTTACTTGTTTTGCTCCAAATGTTCACCAGAGTAATGAAGAATTAAACTTGCCTTTAGCTGTTCATCAACAGGCAGTCGTACATAATAGCAACTAGATAAGGAATAGAAAAGAGAAATGCCTGAGTCTATAGATTAACAATTATAAATGTTCAATAACTTCTGGAAAATAACGGTTAGGTCCAAAAAGCAGAAGGACTTTGAAATGAGAGTTAAAAAGTACTTAATTGGCCATAAGATCCTGTGTCTTCTAACCACAGACTGTTGTGATGAGCCGTGTGCACCTGTAGTGAAGAAGAGCACAGCTGTTGCAAGAGAATGAACCAGTTCTGAAGTCCTGAAGTAGCTGAGATAAAACTAGCTGGACCAACCACCTCCATTCAGTGAAAGGAAAGGGGGAGGAAGGAGCAGAGTGCTGAGCCCTTTAGCAGAAAGGGGAGAGAGCCTTTTGTCTCATCTTCGATGCTCCTTAGGACCAGTCAGTTAGCCAAATATTTCTGTTTTATAGGCTGAGGTGCTTTGTCATCTCTTCATAGCCCTGTTCTGGGCTGTGAATGTATGCTCTCGGAGGTGCAGAAGAACAAGGAATGTGCCAGGGCTATATATGCTGATGTAGAAATGATTAATGATTTAGGGGACTCTTTTCCTAACAATGGCTGTTTCTACCTAGGCTGAGCAGTATTCATCTTATGCGATGTTCACAAAGTTGTAGGTCTGAACTGCTAGTACTCCTCTGTACTCCACAGAGGGACCTACAAGAACTGGAGCGAGCTAAGTACCTGTGTGTGAAGCCTGGTCATAAATATATAGATATATGAAATGAGATGAGGATGTGTTGGAGAGGAAGAGTTTCATTCCTGTTCTGTTTAGAGGTTCCTGCTCCCATTGAAAGGTTTTTCCCATTGCTGTCCCATGTGTGAAGGACAGTTGCTTCTGAAAAGCAGGCTTCAAATTTCTTCCTACTGTGAAAATATTACACCCGTGGATACCTCACTCTCCACTTCCCTTTTACAGCCCTCTGGCACCTTAGCTCCACTGGCGCTCATGACAGCTCTTGCCAGCTCTGGCTGCATGCAAGGCCCCTTGGTAAAGTACAGAGATGTTCTTCATAACTGATGCAGTAGCCTCAGCAGCTTAAGTATTCACTTAAGCTCACTTCTGTTGCTTAGTATTCACTGAACCTGCAGAAAATCTTTCAGGAAGTTGTCTTCTGCTCATGAGACAGAGAACTCTGCATGTATGGTCCTCTCTACACATTAACCTGAACTGTCCTTTAATTCTTAGGAGCTAGAACTTGATACTCTTTCCAACTGGGAAAGAACGAGTTTCTGTTTGACTATCAGTAGCTACCAATGTCACATTTTTAATGTTGGGGGGGGCATTAATGTTTTGTTATATTGCCAAACATACATATCCCACTGGATATTTGGAAGCTCATAGAGGCTGATTTGTTGCAGTACCGCTGTCCCCTTGGAATTTAAAATGAGAAAGCTCCCTGGTCTGTCCCTTGCGAGACTGCTTCGTGGAGTCCGTGGCTGTGTTCCCAAGCCCATCAGAGAATCTCTTCATCAGTAGAATGAAATTAATATTAAGCATCCCCTACTAACTCTACCACTGTATCTTTACAAAAGACTTTGTACCTCTCCTTTTTTTTCCCCAGCTGTTCTCTCAGTGTCTCAGTTAAGGTGACCAAGGCTGATTGCCATGTACACAAAATCCTCTTTACTCTGGCAGTGTATGTGATTAGTCTTACGTTGGATGTATTTATAACTAACAGGACCAGGCTTAATGTATCATTTCATGAAAGAAAGGCTATTCCAGCATACATCAGTTAAATCATCCAGGTGATAGAAGCTACTACTTTGGGTTGGTTTTTTTGGGTTTTTTTNTTGCTGTGTTGTTTTAGATTCTGCTTTAGGAATTGCTTCTTCACTGGTAATACTGAGAAGACAGACATGGGGCCATTTGAGGGGTAGCAGTTGGCATGTGCTTGATGTGTGGTAGATGGCCAAGCGTGTGCCGCTGTACTTGCATGTTACCTGCCCCACTAAGAGTGTGGGGGGGTAGCTTCTTGAGGAGAGATTTTTGAGGTGGGGACTTAGCACAATAGGAGCCCTTTGTGAGAGTACAAGTACTATGGCAATATAAACTTTTGTGAGTGTAACTAACGGGAGGGTTTGAGGTGGGGTGTTGAAAAGGCCGAATGCTTTCTGCTTGTGACTTGTCACCTTGGGTAAAGGGATCGACACCGTCTGTTGTCAGCTAAGATGATCACTCTTTGTTCTTCAGGCAGCATGATGCTTTCTGTCAGGTGGTATTATCATATCTGCTTTTGACTCTCCATTACTTAAGATATTCACAGAAGCGACAAAACAGCTCTCCTCGCACACCTGTATTTTCTTTGGTAATGCTGTTGGAGCCCAGCCCTATGCCCTCTTCGTGTTTAGCTTTGAGAAGATATCACTGAAGACAGTCATGCTAGGGAAGAAAATGAGGAGATTTGATCATTAAAAAAAAAAAAATTATCTGAAGGATCCTTGTCATACTAAATTTTTACATGTAATAAGTATGTCTCTCTTTATATTGACCCGGCTGAGGACCATGATGGTGTCCAGCAAGAATCTGCCTGTGGTGGCCTGTCCGTGCCTGACCTGCCCATGGGCCAGGGGGGTTGTTCCTCCTTGATAAGAAGAGGGGTTGGCGTGACAGTTGTGCGTCATGCAGAGGAGACGCTCATGGAAGAAGTGTGCACGGAGTCCCACAACACGTTGGGCTGTTGATGTAATTGGTTTATGCTGAGAGAAAAACTTTTATTACAGTCTGGTAGGATGGCAAACCACAATCAAAACAGTTACATTCGTACACAATGTGAAGAAGCTCATTTAATCCTTGGGCAAGTTTCAGAGGTCAGGTCCTTTCATCCTGCTGCCTCGTCTTGGCAGGGGCCCAGGGGCGAGGGGGAGTCCTGTCCTCACTCTGTAATTCCTCCTCCAGACAGCCTCCACAGCCAGAAGAGACTGTCTCTCTCAGCTATATTATCTCCCTGAACCTGGTCAATGCACGCACAGGGAAGCTATGCTGGAAATGTGTGTTGCCTAATTGTCTATTAAAGCAATTGTCAATGACCTGGTTCCCTTCAGACCCCCGATCTCCTCCCGTCCTAGCCGAGGTGCGTACGCGTGATGGTTTAGGGGGCCGGGGTGCGTGGAGGCTGCTGGGGTTGGCGAGAGATGAGGGGAGAGACATGTAAGTTTCCAAGGAGGTATGACGAGATGGCACCACATACAGGCAGGAGGTGAGAGGGCTGAGCTGCTGGTGTGGGGCGTTTAAAGGGAAAAGGAGAGCTAGCAGGCTGAGAAAATGGCAGACTGCAGCGTGTAAGGGGAAATATGAAGCAAGACCTGAGAAGAGAGAGCAGGAGCCGAAGGATGCAGTCTGTCTGAAGCTGCTCCACTTGCTCAAGAGAAACACAGGCAACCTCCTTCGGTATAGTCTGAGGAGAGCTGAGGGATGACCACAAGCTTATTTAGGCCAGTGCTGTCAAAAGTGCTTGTAAACTGTTTGTCTTACACCTGATTTTTAGGACGTTCTACATGCGTGTTGCTCTACGACTTGAAGAATGAGGGAAAGACTGTGAAAATTTGACTACGTGGAGTTTTCACGAGCAAGGAAGCAGAAAGCACTGGCTCTAATAAAACCTACATCTTCTCAGAGTAACTTCCATAATGGTGATGTGCCCAACTGCCCAGTTAGATTCCTCGTGAATGTGACATTCAAAATGTTTACATGAGCCACTGCCTTGGAATGTCTCACTTATCCTTGGGGTGGTGGGGACTAGCAGCTGCGGTGGCCTCTGCCTTCTTGCTGCCAGGTGGGGTGGCTGCAGGGAGACTCCATCTCATCCTGAGCTTCACTTTCCAAGGAGTTTATTTAATGCTTGTCAATTATTTATGATGTTCAAGCCAGCTTTTACAGGAAAGTCGCATTAATTCACGCAAAGTGAGCTGTAGGTGTATACAGCTGAAAAGATACCGAGAACTGTGTGGATTGAAAAGGTAAAGATTTCTCTGAAGACAGGACACTGCTCTCATTTCCCAAAATACACATAATCAAGGAGATGGGATTACATGAAATGGGCTGGCACCAAGAAATAAAAAGCTCTTTTAGGCTTGGCCTGAAGAGATATGGAAAGTTCTTGTTAAACATCAAGCATCCAGGGAACCCCTCGCCTTTCAGGTACTCAGACCTTTGCAGCGTTGAACGTTTGGAGACCTCTTTTTATTTTGTTTCATTCACATCTAGTTGCCAGGAAGTCTATTAGCTCCTCGACAGAAAGAGAGAGTAGCTAGTTAGCAGGTATGGAAAGACGTATTCTAAAATAAATGATAGTTTTGTTGTTAAATGTTCTTTTAGGTCTTGTAGCTTTAAAAAAAAAAAAAAACACTGAGAACATGGCAGCAGAAGATTTCTGTGCTTCTGTCAGAATATTCCCATCAGATCATTATTTTTGCTGACATGCTGTATAACTTTTGAAACCTCAAGTTAAGGGAGAATCCTAGAAGAAAAGTGATTAGACATCCTTAGTTGCTCTGAAGTACCTACAGTGCAGTTTTGTTGCATTATTTATGAGATAGAACTATTTAATTTTTAGTCTCCTTCATTAAAAAAACAATACTATCAGATAAGAAAGATTGTGCAAGGTTAAAAAAAATAACAGAAACAAGGCTTTCTGAGAGGTTTCATGGACTCTGTCTCAGATGGAAGTTTATTTTATCATATGGATATGTTCTGCTGCATTTTCCATTGCATATAATGTAAAAGGTTTGGTTGTCACTTGCAATCGCATCGCTTTACATTTCTCTGACTACGTAAAGCAGCTAATTGTGGTAGAAAATGTATACTGTGAAGATCCCCGGTGTAAGTGACAGCAAGACCTAAAAACATCTTTCCTGAAGAGTTTACATTTTTGAAATGTAAGCAAGTTAAAACAAAATAAACTCAAATGTTACTTTGCTGCATGTCAGCTATTAAGTAGTTACTGTCCATTACAAATGCTCTTACTCTATGATACATGAAAAGTGGCTTGTTCTTTGTTGCTAAAGGGTGACCTATTTCGTATTCATTTCGGGGTTGCAGCACGAGCATAGGCTTCTCGGCTGTAATCTTACCACAGAGTTTACCCAGTGGCAATGCTGCAGCAGCTGCCTCGTCTGCCCATGTTTCAAGCTAAGAAGAAATCAGACTAGTAATGAATGCTATTTGAGTAAGAAGAGTAGAAGTAGGGGAAGCAATGTAGTAGTGGGATTAGTTGAGAGGTTAATGCATGTGTTTTCAAAGTAATTGTCCTTTTTTGTTAATACCTTGCTAGGATCTAGTATGGGCTTAAAGGAGGTGAGGAAGAAGACACATCGAAGAGAGTCAAGAAGTCGAAGAGGAGGAAGTAGGGAAAGGAGAATGTGGAGCCCATCCAGGCAGGTTAGATGGATTAGGTGAAAAGTATTTCAGGGAGAGGGACAAGATCAATGAGGAGCAGGTCAAATGACTCCTGAGAAAGACATCCCTGAATAAGCAGTGGAGCAAGTGGGTCGTGTTTTGATAGGTGACCAGGGGATTTTGTAGATCAAGAAGTCAGTCTTTATTAAATGGAAGAAGTGAGTAATGGTTAACTACGGTGATAAAGGATGTGGATTATATTGTTCATCTTTATCTACCATGAAAGTAGTTATGTGGGCAGTCCTGGAGTATCAGCATTAAAGATTAAGATAAAATCCTGTGTGACTGAACTCAGTGTATGTAGTCCCTCTGACTTCTGTAGAATAATTCTACTCTTAAGTTTTTGGTATCTTACTAACCAAACTGACAGCATGAAATATACCTGAAGAGCTCTTTTTAAAAAGTTTGCATTTTAAGATCTGGAGCTATATAAGGATTGCTTCTTTAACATTTACAATTCTAAGCATTCTAGTTCATTGTTTAAAATAGGGATCAAAGAAACCCCAGATTTTAATTTTCTATAAAGAATAATGGCATTATGACAAATCTTAACTTACAGCTGTCCTAATTTACAGCCTGTTGGACTTCTTTAAGTTGAGGTGGAATCTCCCATCCCAGGGCCAGTGTAACATCTCAGGAGAACTGGGTATTCTTCCTTCTCTTTTAGTGACTTTTTGTGGCATGTTATTTCACTTCTCAGTGGTTTGAGTTTCCCTGTTTTTCTATTGAGTCAGAGAATGTCTGGCATTATCCTTATTTATTTCAATTATTAAAGATCAACAGCTTGCTTTATTACTGTTTTTCTAGACGATGCATGCGAGTGACTTTGAGACACTTTCTGACACGGTTGAGGTGCTCTAAAGCACTAGAACGGCAGTCACTCCAAACTAAACAAAGATCTGCCATTTCTGACCTGCTGGGTTAAGGTTAAGTACATTTCAGATTCCTGTTGCTGGATATTATCTTTCCAGTGAAATCTTTTAGTGAAGCTGTCAGACATACTGGTGAAAGGAGTACATTTCTTTATGAAGTTTTCGATAATCCCTCCCCAAGGTCACATCAATGTACTGTATATTTATGAAAGGTGCTTATGAAAAGTTAGTAAATATGCATGTTAGCATGTATGCAGATTAGGATAATTAGTGGGCTATGGATGAAAGAAAAAATGAATGGCAAATGAATATGTGTGGATGCCTACTTGGCCCTCCTTTTTGGTGGAAACCTTCCTGTGTTGTATTCTCTCTTGAAATAACTGTTATAGTCTTTCATTTACACGTATATAATTTGAAGTCTGTAATAGACACATTTTCCAAAAGCATTCATTTTTAAAATCACCTTGGAAACTCATCAGTCTAATTAATGTAGTTGATATTATAATTCTTTTTCTTCATGCTGTCTCACTTTCGTCTTCTTGTTTTCTCTGTAACCTGTTGACAGATTAAAATAAACACTTAGCTAGTAACAAGCCTTTATTTTATTTTTTCATAGAAAAGCTTCTAATAGGTCATGGCTTGGAGACACTTTGTCCTTGTCTGTGCCAAATTCAACAGCAACCAAAAAAACCCCCAAACAATAAAAAACCCAGACATGATTAAGGATTTTGTAAGCCACAGTGAGATACTGGAGATAGGTGGGAAAAATCTGTTAATAACTTGAATTCCATCCTTTTGTCTTACATCATTTACCATGGTGTGAGAAGTGGAAAACCTCCTTGAGTTTCTTTGAAACAGCAATGAATTGCATGTTTTATGGTGGCATTCTTCCAAGTTATTTTGCCTCTACTTTTTTGTTACAACTTTTCAGCTGAGCTGTGAAGTGGGGCAACTGACCTAACGTGCAAGATGGGAAGAGAGAGGGAAAACACTTAAAGAATTTTTTATATCCTTGTACAACATTTCTGTTCCAGTAGAATATAATATAATATTTAATAAAGGAAAGTGGAAGAAAGTTGGAAATACAGTTCACAATAGGAGGACTTGGCTTTAAAAACTTGAAATAGTTGTTCTTTATAATTTGCCTTGCTTGGTTGCCAGTACAATTGTTTTCAATAATCTCATTCCTTTCTCAATACATTATATTGTGAAAAAGCCATTACTGAAAGACCTAAGCTGGTACAGAAAAACTATTCAGACCGAACTGCTAATTTTCATTCAGGGGCACAGTGAAAAATCGCATTTGAATTGTAAGTGGTTCCCACGTGTATAAATAAAAATAGAGAAAGATCATTCTGAATTCAACTTTCATGTCACATTTGTGAAAAACAAAACAGAAGCTCAGCTGAGTAACTGTATTGGGAAATACTTTTAAGGTGAATAAATCTCAATCTGTTGCTTACCGTAAGTGTTCTGTATAGTTTAATTGTTTCATATCGATTCCTTCTTGTTTTGCGAGTGGTTAAGCTTTGGGGTTTTTTACCTGCTTCTGCCGGAGGCATTTTTCGAGTCTTCTACCTTGCTCAGTGCTCAGTTGCTTGTCCTGCCGATCCTATCTTCAGCTCCACCTGGAGTCTCCCATGAGACCCGTGGGATGTGGGTGCGAGGCGGTGATGCTGAGGAACACCTCGCCCCCCAGGCAGGCACCCTGAGCACCCAGCTCTGGTGTAACCGGCCTCCTGCTCTCTCTTTATGTGTTGCAATTTCCATGTTGGCCCTCGTATCCCGAGAAGGGTGAGCGGGTTGAGAGCTGGCATGATACAAGCCTCTCCTGGATGATGACTGTGGTCATTCAAGCGCTCTGAAGTAACGTAAGTTGGGACACCTGCATCCGCTGCTTCTTAGGGGCTGGTTTGAGCAGCTGCTTACTCAGCACGCCGGCAGTTGTGAACGTGGTTGGTTGTAACTCCCCTTACTTCTTGTACTTCCCAGAAGGACGCTCTTGCTTCTGTTCTACGTGTTGAGGGTTTAAGAGTGGAGCATCAGGACTGACTGTCCTTTTTGCAAACCTGACCCTTGAAATGTATCTTTTTCCTAGTTGGTAACTACGTTGGCTTTTACCGAGGTGAATGAGAACTGTGTGCGGTCAGCGCTCCCGACAGAACCAGGCGTTCACTGAAAAAAGGAGCCGTTTGGCTCTGGCAAAAGAAACGGTGGAGGTTCAGGTGCTGCAGGTGACTTTCTGACCTCTCTCGCTCCTCCAGCTCACCAAGGGTATTTCCTACTCTTCGTTGCTGGATGGACTTTTTTTATGCTTGTCGCCATGTGAAGTATATATTTATAGCTCTTTAAGTGTGTAAGCACATATTGCTGCGGAGTTATTGGCATCTCTTCTGCTTTGCTGCTGCTTGTGGTTCTAAGATGCTTTTACCAAGGACTATTATAAATAAATTATAAATCGTTAAATAATTCTTTAGGAATGTTCTGACTTGAGGTTATTATACATATGAGGCTAGTTCAATTTTTGTTGGTAAGTGGAAACTCTTTTCCGTAGCAGTTGGGACTCTGAACAGTCGAAGGGCCTGCAAACAGATTCATCAGGGTGAAAGTAGTAAAACCAGCGCTGCTGGGGCTCCTCTCCTCCCTTCCATGTGGGAAACGTGACGTTTTCTAACCAGATAGTGGGAATGTTTTCTTCTGCAGGTCTGAGTCACTTGTGAGGAATGCTGAGATTAATGCACAACATTAATTTTCTCACTGCCGCCTTCTCTGTTGCAAAAATGGAAGTTTGTTTGCCTTTGAACTTTTCTCTCGTTTCCAGCCAAACTTCAGGTACTCTGAGCCTTTTTACTACAGATTCAAACCCAATTTGGTCTGTAAAAGCTGTCCTTGCCTTTTAGTGACTGTGAGCCCAGAGGTCGATGTATGTCTCTTTCAGACTTAGCTTTTTTAGAGCAGAGAAATTAATCTTACTGTTTGCTCTGGTGCATTTTGTGTGCTGCTGCAATATACAGAAACCCTTCTGTTCTCACAGAGCTGTGAACAGGAGTTTTTACTTTATCAGAATTCCCTAGATGTACAATGTCAATTTAATTAAATTTTGTCCATTTTCAACATAATATTAATTATACCTAATCTGTAACAACATCTGTTCTGAAATGGCATTTGTGTTTAGTACTGGATTCTCTAAAAGAGATTATGCCCACTGTCTTCTTTCTTAAGCATTAAGAATTATTGAAAGAATTAGTCTTAAGTACTAAAATTAAAATAAAAGAGGAGATAAAGAATGCCTTTCCAGGTTGCTCCAGAGTAAGCACTACTCTCTATACGTTGAATCTCATCAAAGGCTCGTGGCTGACAGTGGGCCAGTTTTTAATTCATGTAATTTCACTGTGGCGTGTATTGCACAAATGTTCCCACTGAATTTGAGGAAGAAGACTTAAGAGTCTGTCTGAAACGAATAAACTACCTCTTGAAGTAATTTTAGCAAAAGCAGTAATACAAAAATTAGTTAATGTTCCCATGGCCAATGCACCTCCATTTATATCTTTTTAAGATTTAACACACAGTTGAAAGCCATTGTAAGTGAAAGCAGTGCAAATGGCTTTTTCTTTGTAGCTTGTAAATATAACATGCTCCGTGTACTATCCCTGAAGGGATAAAGGTATCTTCCTTTGCACTTTGGTCTGGGCATTAGTTTCCAGCGCTAACTGTAACAGCTTTGTCCTGCTCTAACCACTGCTGCTGCTTTCGAGGCTGTGGGGGAAATGCCTGGCTTTCCTCCTACCCTCCCTGTGCCCCAGCGCTGCTCCTCAGCGAGGAGGGAGAGAAGGTGGCGCAGACTTGACAACACTGGCTCTGGGCCAACCAGCGTCTTTCTGTCTCTTATTTGATTAAAAGGAAATCAGTCCGGAGAGCTAGGAGGAAGAAATGGACGTATGTCAAATGAGTATGTGCGTAACTTGGTAAGTTTGTGTGCAGGTACTAGTGCTGTGCATCATGTGGCTGTGTGCCTGCCAATGTCCATCGTTTGTGTTCTCTTTGATGCTCATAATGGTTGGAGAAGTAATTATTCCAATCAAGACTACAAAAAACCCCTAATTTCCATTTTAGATATGTTGCTTTCTCAGAGAAGCTTATTTGTCACGAACACATGTAAAAGCCTACTCCACTGATGTCGTTGAAATTTCTGCCATCTTCTTCATTTAGGATAGACGTTTACTCAGGGTTCCTGTAGTATTAAGGGGCAGAAGTTATCTTGCAGCAGATGTCCCATTCTGCTCTTCGATGGGATTCTGGTTCTCCACTGTGAGGAGATTGTGGGGGGAGGGAAGTAACATTAAAACTCTTGAAAGTTTGACATTGAATCAATGAGAAGGCCTAATTAGTAATTGAAAGGATAATTAAAATTTGACAGGCTGCTAAGTTTTCTGTAGCACGTTGTCATTGTTTTTCAATAGTACATTTTTTTAAAAAAATTGTTCATTACTCTTCTTGGCCTTTTTTGTTCTTTTCTGTTTTCCTGCATCTGATTGCTCATTTCAATTCTCCTCATTTTCTAATGCCTTGAATTTTTCTTTGTCCGTTGTTGACAGCCTATTTTATTCTTTGGTCTCCTTGTTTACATTTTCTGCTTTTCTTCCGTAGGTGTCATACTCTGACTCTGTTGCTTTCCTACTCAATCTCATATTGGGTACTCATTAACTTCCTGTGAATTGTTCCCTTCAGGCATTGAACGCTTGCTTCTACAATTTTTCATGATCCTTCTTTTGTTTCTTTCATGTTATACTAGAATCAAGACTGGTCATTATTCCTATTTGCCGACATAATTTTCTGAGACCCTTGTACTGTTAAGGAGAAACAAAGGCAAGCATGTATTCCGGTGTGCATAACAAGGCTAGAAATGAATTGTAAGTGTGAAAGATAAACTCTTCCTCTTGACTCCAAGAGACCCAGGTTTCATTTGAGTTCTATATTTAGATAACCTTGTTATTTCTGATTATCCATATTCAGATCATCCCCTTTCTATTTTCCCCATATTAATACATTGTCAATTTAGGACTTGTTCTCTGATCAATGAAAAAGTCCAGATAACATGAATGAAAACTCCCATTTAGTCTAAATGGGCGGGAAATTGGGTGTAGTAAGACTAACTGAAAATATCTGAAGCACCACACAGATCTTAACAAGTCAACATGTCAGGTTAAACTCGAGAGGAAACAGATTGAACCACAAACTGCAAAGGACTTCCTGAGCCTCTGAGGCCTTCTTCAAAGACATTTGTTTTATTTATAGTGTATGTTACCTCAGTATGTTTCTAAAGAGGCAAGAAAGAGGAATTAGAGTCATAAGAGTATAGAAACGTACTTGAAATTTAGCATGAAAAGCTTCATACTGCTTTCCAGCCTATCTCACAACAGTTGCTGTAAAGCATCTGGAGAAGGGAAAGGATTAAGCCCCTGGGTCTTGAACGATGCACTCACACTTGCGCAGTGAGTAGCAGGGTGCGGTCTGCATCTGAGATTGGTGGTGGACTTCTATTCCTGCCTCTACAAATGGTTCCTTTCTGACCTTAAACAATTTCCTTGTGGCTAAATTAAAATAGGGAGGGAAATGTCAAGCTGCAAAGTTGTAGCAAACTTTTGATACACTTGGCTTTTTCTGGAGGGGAAACAGCCTTGAGTGTGTGCCTAAGCTCACCGTGCAATGAAAAGGAAGAAGCAGGTGCCATAACACAGACCTGCCAGTGTGCCGGACAGAGCTGCCCAAGACCCAGAAGACTCAGGTTCACTGTTCTCCATTGTGGCCTGGCAGGAGGTTCAAACTCCAGTTGCTTGGAAAAGCTACAAGCGACTAGGTTAGAGAATAGCCTAAGATCAGGGATCTCCTCGTTTGTCTTATACATGCAGTGGTTGGGTTATGGGTTTTTTTTGGTGGTGGTGGTGGTTGTGTTTTGGGTTTGGTTTGTTTTAGGTTTGTTTCTTTTTCTTTGTTTGTTTTGTTTTTTCCAGAAATATATTCCCACATCTGCTTAGTGTTCTGGCCATGATGCTCTTCTATAAAAGAAGAGCCTATTTCCACATTTTTGAATGAAAGCTGTGGTCATCCCTCTGAACTGTAAGCACGTGGCCTTTTAGATGTACCTCTGGGAGACCACCTTCTGAACTTTCCCCCTTTTGAATCACTGCTATGTAGACCTTCGGGTGGTGTGGCAGGGCTGAGGTATGGAGGACTGACTAGGCTGAGATTTCGTTGATCGTGCCTGCAGGGCTGCAGATGCCTGGGCAGTTTCCCTGGCCTAAATTTAAACACCTATGTACAGTCCCTGTTAAGCATCTAACACTAACCTTTCACCTTGGTCTTCCCACATGTAAATTGGAGCAATTATTGAGAGCTGGATACTTCACACCAATGTGGATTGGTCCCCTCTGCTGCTCTGTGGATTCGATATGCTGTATATGTTGCTACAAACTTAGCTTACAAACTAACCATAGCTGATTTGTTCTTACTAGTCACAAGTCTCAAATGATGTGAGGTGTTATTCCCACTTGATTTCTAATACTCAGCACAGAAGAGAGCAGAGATGTTGATTTCTAAAATAAAATCAAGCATAGTCATTCTTTGTGTTCTCAAAATCTAGTAAAAAAAGGTTTACCTTCTCACTTTCTCTTTATAGGATCTTCTTTTAACAACCAGACTGATATTCCTTAGACTGAACTTTTCTACATTATTAGTATGACTTTTTGAGGTCTTGCACTTCTTTATACAGTAAACTACAATAACATGGCATTGGGACCATCAGTAGCAATTGGGACCACTGTATCACCAGTCTTCCTTGTTATTTACTACGTAAAATCTTTACCCAGAGGATGTGGACTTATTCTTCAGGGACAATTGCAACTTATGATATCTCTAACCCTTTTTATGGAGTGCTTCTTTTTGAACATGTCAAAAGACTGTTAAAAATACTGTGAAAAAGCCTAGTCACCAAAAATCAGAACATTTCTGTCTTTCTTGCTTTACTAAGTACTGACTAAATCTGCAAAATAAATACCTTCAGGAATGGCATGAGAAAAGTTGTGAACCTGCGTCGGGCTCTGGTTAGCCCTCATGGAAAGGCTTTCCTTCCGTCAAGCCTTTTTGCCAGTTAAGACATTAGTAGAAAAACTTTGATGAGCACAGTGTGAAAGGAGAACAAATGAGTGTGGTCCTGCTCCTGCTAATATTTGCTGAAAGACTGATGTGAGCTTCCTTTAGGGCAAGGTTGTCTTCCTGTGGATATACAACAGGGAGAGAAGGTATGGGCTCTGTACCGGGGTGCTGTAGCAGCTCCACCATGCTGGGTAGCTCCCACTTAACTCTTTTTCTCACTAGCTAACTTAATTTAATTTACTGACATTACTAGGGGCCCTTTAAATGTAGCATCATGATCAGTTTGGGATTCTACTTTCTGGATTTTTCTTTCTTGAATGATGTACAGGCAGACCCAAGTGTCTCAGAAGTGAATAGTGGTTTGGGGTACCTCAATTTTTAGATGACCAACTTAAGCCACTGATTTTTTTCAAAGGATGGGGGCTCATCAGCAGTTCGCCTCAAAGAGCTTCACAAAGTGAATGTCTGTAACCTAATTCTGAGGCAGAATATTTATACAAAAAGCCATACTCCGTGTCGTGGAGAGCGAGATTATCACTTGGCTCATTCCTGGAGGCTTACTCACTGTTAAGATTTGGGAGGGGGAACACCAGGAGCAACTGACGCAGTCTGTCCAAAGCAGCAAGCTCTTTTGTTGTATGAGGAACTGGAACAGACTGAAGCTTTGAAGTTATGCAGGCATTTCCTCTAGAGATGTAGAAACGTGTAAAGTATAGCAGATCCCAATTTTTGACCAGGACTCTCATATTTATAAATGTACCTGGAAGGAAATTTGACTGGTTCGCGCTTATGTTTGCAAAATATAAGTAGGATATACTTAAGTATTTTTATTATTTATAGTGGTAGCTATAATTTCTGGGCTGGGTATTCTTTAACATTCAGTGAGGAGCTAAATTTACATCCTTGACCAGTTTTCTGTGATGCATTGCTACATATTAAAACTATTTGTCAGATAAGTGTTGATTTGAACAGAACGAGTCTCTTCCTCAGAGTAGCTCTGCTCATGCTAAAGCTGTGCCTTAGCTTCAGGAAACACAGTATAATTAAAAGCCACTAGAAATTGTTAACTTGGCAATAGCTCAAGTGCTTTATTGCAATGAAGCCTTGATTTCTTTTATGCCAAGGTAATGTTAGAGCAACACTTGATTTATCCTGAATTTACAGGACCGTGACAGATCATAGTCTGGTTCCTGGGCTTTAGAATACTTCCCTGGAAAATAGGAGTGTAGTTCACTTTTTATAATTACACTGTTGTTTTTATGGCTAATAGAATGTTCTTCATACATAATTCTGAGTATAGTCCTGTGTGAGCTGGATAGTTAATATTAGGCAAAGTTTAAAAATGCCAGAAAGGCAAAAAGCCTGAGTCCACTTTATGAAGAACATAGAGCAGTACTGCATACATAGTATGAATGGGAAAATTCCCTGCTTTGTATATTCAGTAGGATGTATGTATTTCCAAATGTGACTTTATTGCCTTTTTTTAAATAAGAAAATAAATCCTCTCATTCTCAAGCTACTTTTCGGAGATGGTAGGATTTTTTCGTATTATTATTTTTTTCTTCAACCCCCCTCGCCCCCAACATTTAGCTGTAGTCTTGAATCCAAACAGTAGCGTTTGGATTTTTGTACTCGGGTTTAGTATTATTGAATAAAAATTCACAATATTCACTGTGAGAAGCAAACAGAAGCTGCAGTATTTCAAGCTGCAGTGTAATTTGGTTACTGAAGATTCCGATGTGCATCTGCTTGGTTAAGCAATAAGGATATTTGTTCTAATGTGTAAACCAGGTGGTAAGTGAAGCGCATGTCTTATATACAAAAATCTTTACATTGATACTTATTCCTTTCAGAATAAAGGAAGTTGCACATTACTCAGCTGTTTGTTCTTCCAAAAGATTCAGCAGCACTTCTCTATAAGAGTTCAGTACTAGAAACAATAAATTTATATTCATCAGCTCTATTGTGCAAAATTGTACCGATATGGCAGTTAAAATAATATGATAGTGCTGAGCAATTTGCTTCTCACTTGCTTAACTGAGGAAGGGATTCATTCTTCATGTTCTGAGTGCCCTTCAATCTGGTGTATATATGATTAATGTCGGTGAGTCACTTCTGATGGGAATTTTAGCTTTTTCTCACACGACGAGATAGGGAGACTTTCTGCTCCTCCCACTACCAGTTTAAAAGCACTGCAAAAGACAGAAAGGAGGAGGTAATTTTTCAGGTTTTCAGAGTTGTGCCCTATTAAAGGAAGCGAGGAGATAGCCAGTCCATTGGCAATTGCTGCACAGGCATCTGCATGCCGACTGGGACAGCTGAGATTGGGATAAAAGTGTAAGTAGATCGTTACTCGCTTGAGAAACCATCCATTCTTGCTGTTATTTAAATTCAGAATTTAGCTGGGAAGAATAGTCCAGAAGAAGGGGGAAGGAGGATTTGGGAAGGAAATAATTCTGAAGGTGCAGGAAGGCAAATCATGAAGTGAATCCTGTAGGGTTCATCACAGGAACTAGTGGAGCTCTGGAGACCAGTTTATCCCTGCCAGAAGTAAGCTGGGGAGACTATAATGCTTTATGTACATAGGTTAGCTCAAAAGCTTGCTGTAGCTGAATGTGAAATAATGTAGGCATGTCTACGGAACTTTCCCTGTGGTTTTAGAATTTTTTTTTTTCTCTGTTTATGTATGTGTGTCTCTGCATAAAGAATATAATATATAGTTTGATTATGAGATTCAGTTTCCACAAAATTCATCTAATGGGGCAGAATGGCCTCAGCATTGAGGAAGTTTAAAGGGCTCCAGTTCATGTGTACCTAGAGGCCTTGGAAATGCCTGGGCACATAAATGTATGAGAAGTCCTCAGTGGCATTTTACAGTGTTTAAACAGACTGCTGAGTTAATAACTACTGATCACAACAGGGCTTAGGCAACTGACTTGCTTCTGGTTTAGAAAGCCCTGCTAGACCTCTGTGTGTAATTTTAGACTTCTAAGTAATGTAAAAATATGGTGTGATATTTAAATGTATATGCTTCACCTAAAATTTGAAGTCTACCCCACAGGACTTGTGACACTGAGTACAGACCCTCCTGAGTTAATGCCTTGTGGTTTTTAGTTTCTATGGCCGTATAGTCTGCCTTGTTAAGCTGCAGCTGCAAGATAGGACAGGGCAAGATTCCTTGAGGCTTACCTATGCTACTGTAGGCAACTGTATAATATAATTCTTTTCATTATGGTAGTGATATTTACTATAGATAACATTACTGACTATTCAGTGACCTCTAGAAATTTAGTCTTGTATCTTCTGTGTAATACCTTTAGACTAGCATGTATTTCAAAACTGACTCAGCAGAAAGCACATGGCTACAATGAGTATAGATGCCAATTATCATGACACTAGCAGTGGTGCTCCTGGTTTGGGCTCACATTGTTAGATTTGTATGTGTAATTCATTCTATTACGGACAAAAAATGACATTCAATTTGTATGCTAGCAGGTTGGGGAAAAAAATTAACTCGGGGGGCGGGGCGGGGCGCATATTGTCTAGAGCACACAGAACCAACACTGTAGAAGGTGACTTCCATAAAAGAAAAAAGATTTAAGAATGGTTTTGTGATTTATTGTATCAGAGATTGACTCCTTCCCTTCTTCCCTCCTCTGCTCCTCGCAGCCCTTAGAGCTCTGTTTGCTTTTCAGAAGTATAATGACATGCTCTGAGTGGCTGAAAAAGCTTATTTCCTCCCTAGGCTGGAAGAGCAGAAAGAAGATGAATGCTTTGGTAGTCCGCTGCTAATGTGCTGATCTGAACACCAAGAGAGAAAACAGGTCTTTACAAAGATATAAAATGGAAAGATTTTCTAACCTCTTCATTAGTTCTAATGTTTGTTTTCAGTATTCTCTGTAGTCGTTTTTTCTTTTCTGAAGACATCTACAGCTTCTTCATAAATTGCTTTGCCCTGTTGGTTTTCATAATTCATTTTTCATTGAAAATCTCACAATATAGCCAGAGAAGATGCGCAGATCAAGCTCCTGGCTGCTATTAAATGCACACTAAATACTAAGCATGCGTGCTGGTGGGTATTTGCACTTACCTGTCAGGCAAGGATAAACTGTTAGCAGCCCTGCGAAGAATTGCTAAATATCCTGTAAGGCTGCCATCTCTGAGTTCATATGGTACATACAGCATGGCTCTTTGAATAGTTTTTAAAAAGGCAAGACCAGAGAAAAAGTTAGGAGTGGGTAAAGAAAAGCAGAGCTGTGTATGTGTGGGAAGGAGGAGAGTGTTTCTCCTGTACTCTGGTTTATTCCCTTCTCTGTATGGCCTTTTCCCCATTTCCCACGCATCTCTGTCACGCAAGGTTTGAAGTGACCCTCCCGTTGCTCTCCGTTGCACTCTGTGGAATAGCATTTGGATCAGGAGGGGTCAGTTAGCAATGGCACGTACCAGGGACCAACCAGCACAGGGCCACCTCTGGACTAGGTTTGCACCGTGGGCTACCATCTTTGAATTTACAAGCCTTGCCACATAGCCTGCTGAAGGATGTCCACCTGACTGCTCCCTGATGGCATCCTAAGATCAAGATGCCCACAGTGCATTCTTGCATCCGTTCTAACCGAATGGCACCTGGAAAAATAAACCCTTTTTGATCATGAACTCTTACTGTAACACCTGTAAACTACTGTGACAGCCAGTTTCTAAATACCTTGAGTAGAACATAATGTTTTTGTTAACCTTCTGAAAAGGGATCAGAAAAATGACTCTGTACATTGCCTTCTCTGAATTCCCATTTTCTGTACAGCAGTTTGAGCCTGTGCAGACACCTTTGTTTTTATAGTTTACCTTTTCAAATCTTTATATCAGCTGAATACACAAAGGAAGTGTCTCTGCCTTTTTTTCACTTCATCCTATGTATTATATAAGAAGAAAGAAATTACCAAAAGAAGATTGAATAGCAGATCTCGTTTTGCAGCCACTTGCAAAGCCTAGAGCCAGGTCTGTTTTCATCCTGGCTGTTATTTCCAGTGTGATGCTGAATGGGCATGAAGAGCTTTTCTAGCATTCACCATTTTTGTTAACTCCGATTTGTTGAATGAGCAGCTCCTCTAATAGTGGTTCGAAATACTTTGTGAATTTGTGCCTGATGGCGTGATATAGCTCTAATAGTGATCCCAGTGGGAACAGATGGGGAAAACAGTCTATAAATTACCACTAAGCTGTAGTCACATCTGCCAGATTTCTGAAAGCTAGCCATTACTCTTGCTGATCTAGTGAAGGTATGAATGCCTTCAGCTGATGGCTTGTAGGAGCCTCCCTTGGGGGCAGCTGTGACAAATAGCGGGCTCTTTTAAGATGCCCATATGAAACTCAATACAGATCAAGGCAACCAGATAGGTAAAATGGTAACATCTTATTTTTTCTTTTTTGAAATGTCGCTTTTCTATGCTGTCCATAGAGCTCCATTTACTAATCTTCAAAAATGGATTATGCTGCATAGTATATGGTCAGTGTACAACAGTTAAAAATAACTGTGATGCCATCTACTGTCTTAAAATCTTATTTAATATTACATTTGATGACTGACTTGTTATCCTAAGAAGAAATGGAAACAGCCTACACTGAGTATGTCAGAGCTGTGATGTGGTATCTGATCCATATCGAAGTTATACAATATAAATATTGATTGTGATTAAATACAGTAGACTGTAGAATGTCAGAAGGAAATATCATGCTGGTGTAAATCCAAAATAACTCCTCAGTGAATCTATTTTGCAAATAACTAGAGATTTTTTTCAGGCTGCTTTGTTTTTTATATTTCTGAGAGGAAAATGCAGAATCCTGTGGAATAGAGGGTAGGTTGGAAGAACGTGGCACGCCATTCCATTAAAGTGTATATTTATTAAAATTTATTTGTTATGTAGTGACATTCTTCACGTTACATCTATATTTAGTACAACTTGTTATCCACAATGGCTTTACTTTTGGGTGCTTTGTGCAAAGAGTTAACCTGACCATGGACTTCAAAGAAGTTGAGAACCACATTTGTGTAAGATGTATTATCCAAAGAGAATTCACCTATCATCTCAAAAATATAGAACAGATCATAACATTTAACGGCTGAATGTATACACTAAACTAAATTTGAAATGAAGTTGACTATGGACTACAGTGCTCAGCTTTGAAAGGGTAGCTCATTCAGAGAATATGGAATGGTTATTTCTTTCGTGTATGTGTATGTATTGATAGGTTAGTTGGGGTTTTGACAGCAAGAGTTAAGGATGTATTCTCTTCAAATGCAGCTATGCCAGACTGTAGTTCACAGGTTGCCGCTTAATGCAACACTGAAACATCGTAGACTGATCTAAAGGTCCTGCAGTCAGCAGTGCTTAGCAGGAATAAATGGGCGTGGAACCAGAGACAGGTTTTATGCTTAGCATTTAACTCTTTCTCCCTTTGTTCTTTGTTTCTTTTTGTAATGTCTGTAAAGCTTCCTGTACTTTATTTTCACCTTAGTGAAAATAATCTGAACCCTGTGAAGTAGACTATAGATTTCAGTACTGCAGCGACTTGTAACTTCTTTTCCTGAATGGATATGCCTGTGGCATGAATAAGGATATGTTTGGACATAAATGTATGTAGAACCACAGTCTGATAATGAAATGTATTTTCTTCTGGTTGTNTTGTCTGTTAAAAGATACACAATCTGTGCTTTCTTATGCTTTTACGTAGCTTAAATTTCATGGCAAAACTCATCCAATATATAAATATCCATTTTCAGATGTAGTACACTAGAACTCTCCCATTCAAACACTGTAAATAACAGAAGTCCTTCAGTTGCTTCCCCCTCAGCACTTGGGAGCATATCCACAAGATTCAGAAATAACCAAACCAACAGCGAATTAATTCCACAACTAACGATCCCTAGAAAAGTCTTACTTTCCAGCTGCCTTTTAAATCAAAAGGTCTGCAAATGAGTGTGGCACAGTCCATGCTTTGACAAAGAGGAAGCTATGCATGTATTTACACCCTTCTCGTAGCTTGGCATACCTCTTTGTTTTAAATTTCTGTAAAATTCCTTTCTCTGCAGCCAGACTGTCCAATCTGGAGCATCCAGAAATTGTGAGATGGATTGAAAAATACGGAGATAGATTTAAAAAATACGTACTTTTTGGTTCTTTTGATTTTTGTTTTCTAAACATTCACATATTTCCAGACTTCTCTGCACAACTCTGAGGGCTCAAGCCCTACTTTAAGAGGCAAGATAAAATGCGAAATTGAGATTTCCGTATAATCATGGGTTGGGCTTAAAAACACAGGAGCTTCACTGCAGTTCACTGAGTTCGCTGCAAAACGGCTAAGCGTCCATCAACCAAAAGCTGTGACAGTATAGAATTGTGACGTGTTTACTTACGTGTAAATCTGCTGTTGTTAATGTAGCCCAAAGTGGGCGTGAACTGTAAACTTTGTGTTAGGCCTTAATTGGGATAGTCTCCAAACAAGTGTGTGTGGGAGGGAGGGACCTAATTTGGATAATATAATCTGTGAGTTCCTAGTATATTTCCAGGGCAAATGCTACACTCATGATTAGTGCATTAATAACAATTTGAGGAAACGTTATGCCCTTGGCTGTAGAAAACCTTACATGAAGGCAGTAGTAATTTTAAGGTTCTTGTTGGAAAAAGCAGGAGGAGATTTTATTCCTCATGAAGACTCAAGGAACTCTTGAGACGATATTTTTTAAAAGTTGCAAAAATATACTCATGTTCTAATTAGCACATCCTTCTCAGGGAAAGATGACTGGCTGTTAGCAAAGTTTTCTGGAAATGTCTAGGCTTTTGGATAACGCGTGTCTTCTGCCACTCCAGGTGGCTGTACGTAAAACTGAACTGCTTCGTGTCTACAGGTTAAAGCAGTGTCAGGGTGGCCAGAGTGCTCGTGATTCCGTGAAGTGATGTGGAAAGTGGAGTATGGGATGATGGGAAGTAATGACCAAGAGGTAGGGAAGATGGGAAAATGGAAGAATAAAAGGAAAACCAGGCTGTCAAAATTGGCTTCTTTTCAGTCTGCCTACCAAGATTTTCTTATGCTATGCTAATCTTGACGATAACAAAGTCCTTCATAAATTCAAAATGTAAATACAACGGATTTCTTTCTCTTATTCTCTGGTGCAGTTTTTACTTTTATGATTCTAGTTCTTTTCCAGCTGAGTGCTATTTCCAGGGAAGCCAATTCATGTGTTTCAGAAGTGAGCAGTGCTTCGGGAACTCTCAGATCTGACTGAAAAAATACAAAAACCTTAAGTGAAGTACTGGCACGAAGATGTAGAAATGCAAGGAACCATGCATATGCTCTGTATTCATCTTCATTCCCGGTATTCCTGTTACAGGAACAAAAGCACTTCCATACCTCGTCTGCATCTTGGTTTTGATGCTGAATTGCTAGAGATGTCTGATTCTGAGTGTAAACTCCAAATTATGAGGAGCTCCTCTTAGACTTTGAAGTGCCATTCTGAGCACTGTATCGTGGGAGGGGGCTGCTTCGTCTTGCTGCAAACCTCAGTTCCATCTGCAAGATGTCATCAGGGCTGACTTGCTGCAGTCTAACACCTGGTGGGAATCATAGAATCATAGAATCATTAAGGTTGGAAAAGACCTCTAAGATCATCAAATGTGATCTAGTTGAACGTTGTTGCAAATCAGTAATACTCATTGTGGAATTTTGATCTCTGAAGCAGAAAAGATCATCTGTTATGCACCTATGTACTAGGTGCCAAAACGCAATTTCTCTGGTAATTAGCAACAAAAGTGCAGCAGCAGTGTTGGGGATGCTTAGATTACATGCTTGGCTGAATAAATAACTGGTCAGGATCATGGGGAGGATTGCTGGGTCAAAACATTTTTTTCTCTTCTCTGTTTTCCTTGTCAGTATGATACCAGAATGTTTAATTTTACACACAACGTGTCTCTGCAGCCTAAGATTTGGATGATGAATACCAGCTTTTCAAGGAAGTCTGGTGCTTGTGGGATAGGTTGCGGGTCTGGGCGTAAGATTTTATTGACTTGGAAAGATCATCTTGAATCCCTTCAGCATTACCCTGTTTTACTACCTCAGGTTATTTCTGTGAGCCTGCTTTGTGAAAATTCTGTTGCATTGAGTTTCTTTATATGACATAACAATTTAAATAAATACAGTGGTGTGATACCTTAGATCAAAGTTAGGATTCAATGTATACTTGAGATGATTTGCAATTTAAAAATGAAGTTCTCTGTGTAGTTTGTTGTCAGTTTAGAAAATAATAGAGTTATTTCCACTTACTAGGCCAAGCAGATAGAGGTATTAGGCCAATAAGCCACATTTGGTTATTTTTTTAAAGTATAAGTCTTGCATCAGGATAACTTTTTGTGCTTGTTAGAGTGAAACTCAGGCAGCTGTAATTCTTAAATAAAGATAGATACTGTTCTGAGGAACAAGAGCACTTTTTCCTGTTCAGTAATTTTCTGTTGTTTTCCTTTTGCTTCTTGCTTGAATTTTATCACACAAAGTAAAACACTAGCTTCTTTGAATTAAGCAAATATAGGCACTCTATTTCCTTACTCTCTGAAGTGGGTGTAGTAAAAAGAGGAAGGTTCGCTGAGTGTACTGTTCTTCTTTCCTTTCCTTCCCAGCAGCACCGCAAAACGTGTCAGCAATTTAGCAGTGTATACGTGGGTGCTTCTGAGGGGGAGAAAAAACATTCACTGTTGGCCATGGCACTTAATTAATGTGTTTTGTATGTGCAGTGCTTTATAGGAACCATTAGCAGAGGTTCTTTGGAGAGTGTAAATTACAAGAAACGGACTATAAAGTTTCAGAAAATGTCCCTCCATGCATATACATTGTAAGGTATTTCTTAATGTGTTTAGGTAGTTGCTGTCATTGTTGAATTGCCAAGCATTTAATTGTAGTTTGAATCATCAGATCTGGACTCCATCCAGCATTGGTATTTCCCACTTGTAATGCTTTTCAGTTTACAGACTTGCATGTATGCTGTTGGCAATGAAGGCCAGAGATTGACAGTGGCTGTGGTGGTGTGCCTTGGGGAAGAATTTAGAGCTGATTTATGTCATCAACTTTAAAAAAAGAAAAAAAAAGTCACAAAACAAACCAAAACCCTTCCCTGTTACACTTTCTCTATATCTAGTTACACTGGTGTTTTCAAGCATAATCTGTTTTGGCCTTCTCTGTAGTGTCTTTTATTCGTTATTTAGCCACTTGCTATACTTACAAAATGCTGGAAGACTGGGAGAGGATCAGATAAACAGCGTGCTGGCTACGACAGGAGAAGCATCAAGTAGATCCAGGTTACGGCAGTTCAGACTTTAGCCACTTGATAACTGTTGAGCAGCTTTGACTTGCAGATCTGTCTTCATATCTACAACAGTATCATAACTTAAAACTGTGGGAAGGGAAGATAAAAAGCAATTCATCTTCTGTCTCTCTACAGTACTAGGCATCTAATGGCATGCTTATAGCTGCCGGTAAGAGCAGAGTGGAGTTGGTTTTTACAGACTTGAAGTTTGGTGGTGTTGAGCATATAGTAAGTTATCATTCAATATTATAAATTCCAAGTGGGTCTAGCTATGATATGATCTGATGGCCACAGCCTTACTTTATTATATGATACAGTGTGTGTACACAGCATTAGTACTCGGCTTTGAGAACTACAGAGTCCTTAATGTCCCAGATCATTGCATGGTAAATCTTCCTGCCACGGCCCTTGTTGTCCCTGTGCTTCCTCTAGTTTCAGTCACCTCAGGTTTGTGAAGGCTCACTGGCTGAGTGGAATTTTACAGATTCCTGCTGACCCAGGATCTTGAGGGAAATGTAGAGTACCCAAATGTGGGACCAGAACCTGCAAGAATCTGTAAACATGGCTACAGAGAGAAAAGGACCACATCCGTTAAAACATGAGATAATAATATCTCCCATGCACTGAAAAAAACCCCAAAAATGCAAAACCAGACTATGTGAAAGCATTATCTAGTATGTCTAAAACCAGCACTGTATGTGTTTCTATTTTAAGATTATTTAACATAAATTGATGTTATCTAACTCCGCATGTCTCCGCTGAGGGGATGTCATCCGAGTGCACAGAACATGCACATCGACTTGAAAGAATAAACAACTCTTCTTTGCCGTTTTCTCTGAAAAGTGAAGGCAGGGAAGCGGGAACGTGATTTCCCGTGCTAACTTTAGCCCCTTCCCCAGGTCAAGCATGTGTCATAAACAAACAAACAAGCAAAAAGAATTTTTTATTGGAACAAACGGGGAAAAGGATGGGCTAAAGCCCTGAAGAGATCTCACCTTCTGAAACCCCTTGCCACTTTGCATTCACAAATACTCCTAATGTTCAGGATTTTGCACTGTATGAAGGTCACCTGGAAACCTGTCAATGGTGCTTCTCAGTTAAGCCTTGGGATGAGGTGGCCTTCTTTGGGAGCTGCATGGGAATGAATCTCCTTGCTGAAATCCAGAAGGTTGGGGGTGAATGAAAAACAGAGTCAGAACAACACCCTGGTTTTAGTAAGCACCATGGTTCCTACTTTTCCAGTTTCCCTTGCACCTGGCAAGGGCATAGAGGCTATTTTTGAACTGTCTAGACTATTATTCTAAAAAGAATCTCTTCTTTTCCTCTTCTGGTTATTGGTCGTCAGGAAGAAGGGAGTTAGCAGGTCTGTTTGTGAATTTGCCCACATGCGGAGCCCACATAAATGTTTTACAAAGCATGTTTATAGAACTGTTGTAAGAGCACATCTCTTCAAGAGCTATGCATTTCTAAAAGTGACTTGCGTGTAGTTTAATGAGTCCAGAAGGCCAACTACCAAAGCAAATTTTTACATGACATTTTGTTTTAAGGTAAAATTCCTCGCCCCCCTCCCCCCACAATTTAGCTTTAAAAAGTTTATATGTGGACACAAAGATAAAATGCGAATGTGCAGCCAAGTCATTTAAAGTTCACAGTTCCGATAATTGATTATTGGAACCATTGAGTATTCCAATGATTGATTATTTCTCCTATGGGCACAGGTTGTTTGCTCTGTTGTCTTCCTGACCCTTTAGGTGAAACCATTCATGTTGGTGACAGATGGTGGGACAGGTAGGTAACTTGACAGGCATCACTGTATCTGCCTGCTGGCTCTGAAACGTGGCTAGAAGGATGCTGCTGTGCTTCTCACCATTTCCCTCTTGACCGCTCTTTCCTGTTGCCANGAGTATATATGTGTTTAAACCTTCAGCGCTGTGAAAGGTTGGTTATGAAATGCAATACCTTTTCAGACAATCTGATATAGTAAAAGAGAGAACCCTTCTCCCAAATGTCACCCTGTTGTAATCCGAGACCATCATAGCTTTTCATTAAATGGGATTGCTTAATCAAAGCTAATTGGGGTTGGAGGTCACTGTGGATTGCTGCTTTCTGGGTACTCAGAAACCTCTTGGAAGTGATTTTCTACTAGCATGGAAAATCTAACTAAAATGACAGTAATCATCCAGTTCTGAACGGAAGAGGGATGCAATGGTAGATGGTGTTGGCTGGGGGCACGATAAGTAAAACACTTTCTTTCTTTTCCCCATAAGCTTTGCCTGTCGTGCTGGCCGGTGCAGCCTCACTCTTTTTCTCTGCTCTCTCATGTGCTCAGCTGTGTCCAGCTGCTGCTGCTTTTCTTGTTCCTACTCTGGTGGGGTGTTTACAGACAGACCAGACTCTGCTCCGCTGTCTGTGCTGATATCTCTTACAGAATTGGTCGTGTTTAGACAGGAAATTTAGCTTCAAGTATAATGCTAGGCTAGTGTGACTGTGAACCCGCCTGCTTCATGGCTTCTGGGATTAATGTGTTGCACATAGAAACTCATGGCGTGTCTCCATCCAGATGTGACAAATGCTCTAAAATTTTATTCCTTGCAGCAGAGGCTGTTGTTGTTGTTGGTTTTATTATTATTATTGTTATTATTACTATTATCGCTACTATTATTGTTAAGCATTTGGACAACCCACTTGTAATGACCTGATCCATGACAGTAGTTCAAATGGTAACTATAACTTTAATAGCAATTGAAACATGAAAGAGCAGTAGATGCCAACAGCAGCTAAGAGTCCAAAAGGGAACAGGGAATGGCTGTAAAAATATTACCCCTTTAAACATTAGCAGATATATTTTGTACAGCGTGCTATATCTACATATAAGGTACGTATGTGTATACATATGCAGACAGAGTTTAACACAACCTAATTTTGTAAAGATCATGTTAACTGTGAGTTAATCCAATGTCAATTTGGCGTGACTTAAGTAGAGAGAAGCAACTGAAATAGCAGTTTTGCTGAAGTTTTTAAAATAATTTGTTTCTGGGAATAAGCTTGTTGCTCATTTCTCACAAGCAGCTATTTTTCTGGTGCTTATCTTTGTGTGTGTTGGCAAGATAGAGCAATATACATGCATTGACTGGTAAGTTTCTGTTGAATTTTAAATACAATATTGAGGTTTATTTTTAAGAAAGGGCAGGAGTTATTATGTATCATATAGTTTCATAGTGAATTTGAGACTGGTGGAATCATGCTTAGTCAGGACATTTGATAAACTCTGAAATCTGAACTCTGGAAGACTTCTTCCCAGGACGAAGCTCAAAATATGTTACATTTTTGAGTGCGTACATGACTAGAGTCCACATCTTGACATCACAAGTGACATCACAGCTTGATACTAATTATAGGATAGTATAGTGATGGTGCTGTTTCACCTTCCTTTCTCCTTTCATGTTTAGCAAATGCTAATCATACTTGAACATCTCAAGATTGCTTGTCAGTCGTTCATTTCTAATTGCCCACATTGCTCACCTGGATATTTTCTGCATTGGTCAAATTTTGCATTCAGATAACTAGGTAACAGTGTTAATTACTGAGTAACATTCTGATAGCTAAGTTCTTTAAAAGGTAGTGAGGGATTTTTCCCTTATTTTTTTAAGCTGTATTTTCATTTTAGTGAAATGCATTGTGAGTCAAACCTAGCTCAGAAATGTCTCTAAGACTGACTGTTCCTCCTCCTCCTCTTCCAAGCCTACTGTCCTCTCTCTGCCCTTTCTCATAACTCTCAGGCTATTTACCACCAGATTCAGGCTTTGTAACTCAGCTGTGCCTGATCTTTTTGTGTTTTCCAAGGCTTGTTATGGAGTTTTCCATTGCATGAGCAGCAGTGTTTCCATCACAGTAACAAAGTGTAGGCATTTCTCCGTGGGTAAATACCTAGTGACTCGCTGGGGGACACCAACATCTTGGTCATGGGACAGGAACATGTCTAGCTGCAGGATGGGATGGATGCTGAGGCAGCCCTTACTTTGTGACCCACTGTTCACAGGTGCTCCCATGCACTTACCTGAGCAGATGTGCACTACGGACTCAATGGGGAGGGAGCTGGCACTTGGTCATATAAGAGGTATCCTTCCAGGCGTGTGGCTGGGAAGAGACTGGGAAGCCTCCAGAAGACAGAGCGGCAGAAAAAAAAAGGCAAGTAATCCAGACAAATGTTTGGGCAGGCCGGATCCAAGCTGTTGCAGCCTGAGCTTCCCTGCCCTTATGTGCAGTGTTACAAAGATGGGCAGATCCATACATGGATGTCATGGTATAATGGAAGCTATAGTCAGCCTTCTGTCTTCTCACAGTACCAAATTAAATTTGACTGGGGAAATTCCTTGTTGATTAAGACTGATATTTTGGGAACTGATATTATAGGTACATCCTAACCATATCTTGGAGCTGGATTCCTTCCTCTAAAGAGAAAGAATTGACTTGTTTCGCCATTACTGTTCTTTAGTTCCTCAATAAATATTCAAGATCTTGCAGTCTCATAGTGGTTTCCTCCATCATAATGTTGATTTTACTATTAAAATGTGATTATACTGCACTTTGTTGAAACACAGGGGTTTATTTTAATTTTTTTTTTAAATTCTGGAGGTTTCTGGTAAATGCTTCTACATTCTAACAGTAGTTGATATCTGCAGGAGGATGTCTGTCAGACTTCATATGCATGCTACTCTGCTTGCCACTACAAAAGTGCTTCTTTGGATCGAAATTATATTCTTTACTATAAAAATTTTTAAGCTGGTAAGGGGTGGGGGTTTTTTGTTTTGTATTTTTTTTGTTTGGTTTTTTTTTTTTGTTGTTGTTGTTTTGGTTTGGTTTTCTTACAAACTGCCTCTGAAGGAGATGGAGTAGAAGGTACTTGTGCAGTTGCAGTGCATCACCTTTAAGGAGCAGCAGCTCCTCATATAAATGGAGAGAATGAAAATCCAAAGAATGAAAGAAAAAAAATCCTTCTTTCTCAAGAAATTGACTTCCTTTGCTTTTTTGGTACCATCACAGGTGGTCATATGGGAAAATCCCTCTTAGTTTAAGCTTTCTTACATTTCATTGCCTTATCCTGAAGCTGTTTACTCCTCTTTAACGCTATAAAACTTTTTATTTAGAAACTTAAAAAAAAAAAAAAAAAAAAAAACCACCAAAAAGAATAACCTAGGGGCTTGTGCTGTAGTGTATGACTCATCGTGCTTTTTTTTGGGGGAGGAGGAACTTGCAGTATCCTGGTGCGTATTCAGAAGTAGCCAAGCTACAAGGCTCAGACATTTGGGGGTTTTTTTTTCCTCCTTCTATCAGGCCACACGCACTAAGCTTCCTGTCTCAGGAAATGGGTATGAACTTTCTCCTTTAGTCCCTGTTTTTTTTTCATCTGAAGGGAGCTGAGTTTCTAGTAATTAGCTTCAGGAGTGGGATATGTGGGATAAAAGGTTCTTTTTGGTTTGTAGCTAAAGCAGAACTCAGAAGAAAATGTTATCAAATATTCGCTTGTTGTAAAGAACAGGTTCACTCTATTATTTACAGGCAGACTGAGATAATGTCTCTCAAATTAAAAATCTGAAGTTATAAAAAACATGAAAGAGCAGTACTTTAAAATCTGTCTCTCTAGCCAAGTTAGATAGTTCCTCTTCCACATTTCATAATTTCTGTTTTTAAAGTGTCACGTTGTTAATATGTGGATAAAACTTGGCTTGAACATGTGTCCCTTTACAATAGCTTTTAGTAAAATACTGTAGTATTTGATGAAGCAGGGCTACTTGTATATTATCATTATTCTAAAACAAAAGAATTCAGATTAAATGGGTGTGGTACTGAAGGTGAGATAAGCTTGCAACAGAAAATACTATTGGAGCAGCTTTTTTGGGTGATAAAACTCATAGTGTAACGTGAAACATAAAGCTGTAGATAACAGAGGAAGTATTTAAGGGAATACTAAGATTCATAAATCATAGTATATAAATAAACATAACCCATTGCTCGATGGCTGGTCCTCTCAGCTGGCTATCATATTTAAAATGCTATATATGAAGACATTTGTGTAATCTGGACATTTTTGTATAGGGATAATAAAAAAAGTTGAAATGGCTGTAATACTAGCTATGTGTCACTTTTTTAATTTTGGAATGTGCTGGAGTCCCAGATGCATTCATTGCTGTCTAGGCATGAGCTAGAGGTATAAACCACTGCAAGAATTGTCACTCAGGGCAGCTTAAGTAACACTCAAATGCTCACATTGTATACAATATCCCACTCTTGAGGTGGAGCCTTAATAATGAGCAGAAGGTGCTCAACACTGATGAGCAAAGACCTTTCCCATTTTGCATGGCAGTGGCAAGGAGAGAGCACATCTTCCTCCTTGGTTTTAGGCAAATTATGACGAACTGCCTCTGTCTATGTGGCATGGATAATTTGCAATTTGTGGTTATGCCTCTTGTGAGCGTACAGCACGCGTAAGCTTCTCCCAGAGCTGCAACTTGAATGTATGTGCAAGTAGTCGGTGAGCAGCACTCTGAAAATAATTTCTCCCCAAACACATGCAAGATGAGTCACAGAGGAATGAAGAGGGAAGGTGAATACAAAGGCAGAAGGGATCCAGGTGATATCAGCCCATATATCGTTCTAGCACAGAAGGTGCATGTTTGCACATACTGCTGGAGCAGTTTAATATCTGCCTACAGCTGTATGACCTATGCTTTATGGCTATCATAGACAACACACCATAACGTGTAGTGTGAATGCTTCCATTTCTCTTTTAATGTAGACCAATGAGGTGACTTGAATCAACTGAAGAACGAAGCATGGATGTTAAATAATGGCTAGCTTAACTATGATTTGCCAGCTGTGAAGTGGTAGTGAATTTCTAGGGTCAGTAACTTCTCAATCCAGTCCGCCCACATCTGTGAAAGCGTGCCCGCGTATGGCTTCATAACAACATGGATATTTTTCATGTTTAGGATGAAGATCCCTGGCGAGATTCCTGACTGATCTTAGCTGGTGAATTGATGGGATGGAATTGCTTGCTTTGCTTTATAGTTAAGCACACTGTAATTAATGAGGCCCTACTCTGTTGCACCTTTTCTGGACATAAATCTCACAGTTCTGGTTTCAGAACCTTGCTGCAAATTACAGCAGCCCTTGTTTATAGCTCTGGAGTTCTCTGTTTCAGCCCTAAGTCTGACATTCAAAATGTCGCAGGGTGGCCTCGAGCTGCTGGCTGCCATGTGTTTCTTCATTCTGTGCAGATCATCTACAGATGCTGAGTGGTAGTAAAAAGCAATGGTGTCTTGCACTTCATTCGGGCGCGTTCATTAGCATAGCAGCCTGAGTCCTTGTCGTGCAAGTGCGTGAGTCTGGATAAATTATGGGACACCATAGAAATAAGAGATCTGGTGAAAGAGAGGCGGTATCAGTAGAAGTGTGAAAGGAAGACTGGGCACAGGAAAACAAAGCAGCTTAGAGTGTCTGCACAAACACAAGATGCAGAAGAGAGAGACCAGAAGAACTAGGGTATGGGAACAGTCCAGGAATCTCTTTAAGTGCAGCAAAAAAATGTCAGCTGGTTTGGGATTTCTGATAGGAAGATCAGCTGCCAATGCCTACTTTCAGCTATTGCTCTTGGTTGGCAGAGCTAGAACCAAGTAAGGGCATCCCTCAGCAGTCCTCACCTAATTGCAGGGAGTGATTCCTGTTAACTTGGGGAACCGATCGGTTCAGTGCTTGCGGTTCAAACTGGTGGTTGTGTGTCACTGCTCCCAAGAGTCAAGTGACCTTGTTTATGCTATGTAGCTGGGCCATTATGCAGCTGTTTCCACTGCAAACATTCATAGAAAGCTGGTTTCAGGGTATGCTTGTGCATATTACTTTGCAATTAATTTTGTACGGACACACACGGTAACCCCTCCTCCCATAGCTGCCTAAGTGCTTTCTGCTGGTGTAGCCAGAACAAGTACATTTTCGGTGCGTTTTTGCCCTGTCAGAGAAACCAGTGGGTTGGTAGAAAGGAACAAAGGTGACGCTTACGGCACTGAAGAAACGAACCGCAAGGTGAAGTGGCTGGGCAGCTCGGACCCTTCTGGAAGAACCAAAACCAGTTTTATGTGGAACCATTAATCCCCCAGTTTACAAGACACTTTACAGGAAAATTATGATAAAACTACTATGATAGGAAAAGGCAAGTATATCCAAGCTTGAAATTGTTTTGGAAGAGTAGAATTTGTATGTATTCCTGAATACAATCTGTGCAATACTACGATGCTCTCTTTTCTAGACAGCAATTAAAAATAATCATCCCATTAGGTATGAGAACAGATTTGTTTGTGTTAATAGTTTCTAAAACCAAAAACATTTTTAGGCATGAAAATATTTTAAGCATCAAATTCTGGTTGGAAATAGAATGGAGCTGCTGGGGATTGAGGGAGGTAAGAAGGTGGGAAGGACTTTTCTGCTGTACAAACATCCTGCCCTGGGTAGTGTCCTTGAACAAGAAAGAGCTTCCCAGGGATCCTTGCTTATCGTTAATATTGGCATGCTGCACAAAGGGGAGGAATATATTTTCACTTTCTCATGAGATTTTCTGCAGTCGTGTGTGATCTGTCCTGTTTCTGACAGAGCTTTCTCAAGGGCTCTCTTTATGCCAGTGGTTTCCAGTCTCTTTTTTTTGTTTGTTTGTTTGTAGCCTATTCAGATGTGTCCAGTGGAGGAGAATTTCAGCCGGTTGAGAGGAGGCTTGTCCTCCGTGGTGACAGAGCAGGGATCCCCTCGGAACGAATGAGAAGTGGTGGTTGTGGAGAGGGATTGTCTCTTTAGGTGCTGGGTAGGAGACGTGCCTTTGACTTTGCCTTTCCTGACCTAGAGATGTTGCAACGTGTGTTATGAGATGATGTCCCCATTGCATGTGCCTTTTCCATGAGGGAAGGAATGAGAGACGGAGTGACATCTGACAGGCTTTTTGCTTAATGCTGGAAGTTGCAGTGATGAAAGAAGCTGCATGGAGTAGCGTTCTCTATAACGCAGAGTAAGAAGGGAAAAAAGGAAGAGAAAAAAAGAGGTAGAGGCAGAGGCAGGGGAAAAAATAAGAATTTCAAGGATTTCAGGGAATTGTCTCTACAGAAGTGCACCTTGGAGCAAAAGCCCTGCGAAGGATTTGTCAGCTCCTTGGAGAGCCTCTTTCTTTTTAAGCAACGCGAAAGTGCCAGAAACTGTGTCCTTTGGCTGGGAGAAGACTGTGTTGTGTGCGAGTGTTTTGGAGTTCTGTATCTTGGAGGAAGAGGAACTAAAGTGTGGTTTGACAGTTGCTACAGCAACTAGCGTGTTTTTTAATGGAAGGCAAGGATAAGCGATGGTATAAAGTCTTGTGTAACTGATGTACCTTCCTCCGCTTCCTGCCAATTTTCCAGTATATTAAAACAATAAGTAATTTATGAGTTCAGCTGAGAAATGGCTCTTCGTTTGCCCAGCTTAGCCGCATTTGCGAGACTATGTGATCTTTATTCCCTGTTCTGCCTGAAGAAATTTTGTTAGATGTGGATGTCACTGGGCTGAGCCTTCTTTATCTCATAGCTTCCTTTCTTCTCATCCTCTCCCTTCCCCCCACCATGATTATTTTTTTGCAAAGTTTTTTAAACTCCCTTTGGTTACCGTGGAATTATTTTTTTCATGTAGGAACGATGATGTATTATAGAGCAAATGAAAGACGATGAAAACTCGTGGCAGGAGGGGAATTCTGCTGGCCTTCCCTGCAGCAGTGTTGCAGAACCAGCCCTGGCATAGATGTGCTCCAGTAACTACTGTCTAGGGAGAGAATTTAACCCTCGTAAGTTTTTTTAGGACCCAGCTGGCTGCTAACATCTGGGAGGAATGGAACCAGAGCAGAAACCACTTGTCACGTCCCAGAGTGTACAGACACTCACTTTAAGATACAAAAAGCTATCTTAACCTGGGCTTTCATTCACCAATTTAAGGTTACATATTTCAATTTAATGATGGTTTCAGTTTTACTAGTGAAATTTGGTGGCATTTTACAGCTGAATTTCAGGGGGAGAGGGTTTGGCTAATACTCCGTGTTTTTTGAAATCTCGCTGGAAGTCTGAGGCTGCAAAGGGTCACTTATATAGTGCTTTGCCTCCCCCTTGGGTTCTCTATGTAAGATCAGAATTAGTTAATTAAAGGTAGAGTTAAGGTCACTGATTTGAATTAAAGAGTAAGTGTTAAACCATTAAGCATCTTTATAAAATGAAACATAAATATGAACAATTATGGAATTTAAATATAAGGTTACGCAATTTTTACACCAGTGTTAAAGCTCTGTTTTCATGAACGAAACATGTTTACCTAGCACTTTTGAAGTGAGATTTATGTTATAGATGTCCTTGCTAATATTTTGAATATTAACAACTCATAAGCAGAGCTCCCAGGTTTGTAGGTTTGACTCTTGTGTTTCATTTTGCAGTTTAAAAAAAAAAAAGAAGTTACCTTCGATACAATTCATGACAATTTTATATTATGCACTTAGTAGAAATTATGACTGAACTAAGAGGAGGTTTTCGAGTGAACAACACTGAGGTATTTAACTGGAATAAGTTCACTGCTCTTGAGTTGCTGAGAAGCAGTGCATGAAGCATGCACATTTTTTTTCATGGATGAGAAAGTAATAAATATTTGCTACCAATTTTATGTGGTTTTAAACTCAGTAGAGGACTAGTTACTGCCTTCTTGCCATTCAGTAAGCCATTTTGTGGATTTATGTGAGATGAGAGAGATAACTGAAATAGTTGAAGTAAAGGGAAGACTGGCAGAAAGCTCTCTCTTTAGATACTTGTGTGCTAGTGACCATTTTTTACCCCAAGAGAAATTGGCAAGGTTTGAAATGTGACATGAATGTCTTCCTCCCCACAGCATCCTGTCCAATCTTCCCTTCTTCCTACAACCCTCTCCTCCTGCATCCTTCCCTAGATGTTGAGACAGCTCATCGTTTTTCTTTCTCTGACTCATTCACTTGCCCCGGTGACACAACCCCATCTCTAAATCTTTTACGCTCACTCCTTCAGGCTCCCTCAGGGTCACCCTGCTGCAATATTCTCCTTTACATCTCACCATCTTTCCCTTGGTGATACAAATCTGCTTTCATCTCTCTCATCTTCAGAAGCATGCTGCTGTCTTTATTGTTTATGCTATTCCAACTGCTGCCCATCTCCCTTCTTGTTTTCATGTCAAATTTATTGATTCAGCTACCCAGAGTTATTTTTCTTCGGTTCTGTCTGGACTTCTTTCAGGCTGGCTCTCATCTCTTGCACTGCATCTGACTGCTCTGAACCAGCATGCCTTGACCGCCAACTAGTGCTGCGTTAGTAGCGGGACACCAGCAGAACTTCTTGTACTTGACCAATGCGCATTGTTTCTGCTCTTTAAATCACACAAAATGGAAATCTTTCAGCACTACTGAATTGTTAGTGCATAGGTGAAAGGAAGATACTTGATTTCCTAGGGAATAGGGTACATGAAGAACTATACGTAACAGAAAATACCAATATTTTTATGCCTACGTTGTTTTGAAGTATGGAAAAATGTCTTGAGATAATGCGATGGTCAGCGAGTGTATGCAAACCTCCCACACCTTTGAAGGTATGGTATCTTCCCTCAGCTGTATTTAACTGTTTCGGATAAGTCTCTCACTTAATANTGGAGTGTTACAGTGTCTCATTTAGCCAACCACTTCAGACTTTTCTTTAGATAAGTTTCTTACCTAAAGAAATGTTAGTATAATTTGAAAGCAAAAGGAAGTTACTTGCAGTTCGTCAGACTAATCGGTCGTCACTGGCATCAGTAAAAATGGAAGGTTGAGACAAAAATGAATGAGGATATTCAGATAGGTGTTACCCAGGTTAATTTAGTGACCTAAGCAAGTGCTAGTTAAAAACCTTTTGGATATTACACGTGTTTTGTTTTAGGAAACATAAAGGAAAAGCACTGTTCTCTCTCTTTCTTTTTTTTTTTCTTTTTTTTTTTTTTTTTTTTTTTTTTTTTTTTTTTTTT